>CM053793.1:828299323-828899323 GCA_028749045.1 Cupressus sempervirens
GCAGGCAATGGGAGAGGGAGTGGGAGAGGGAGAGAGAGGGTGGGAATGAGAGTGTGTGTAAGAGAGAGAGTAGGGGATGGGAGAGAGTGTGAGAGTGTGAGAGAGAGTAGGGGATGGGAGAGAGAGAGTGAGAGTAGGGGACGAGAGAGAGAGACAGTATAGAGGGATAGAGAGTAGGGGATGAGAGAGGGGGGAGAGAGAGAGAGTAGGGGATGGGAGAGAGAGAGAGTACGTGGTGGGAGAGGGAGTGGGAGAGAGAGGGGGGAATGGGAATGTGTGTAAGAGAGAAAGGGATGGGAGAGTGTGTGAGAGTGTGAGAGAGAGTAGGGGGTGGTAGAGAGAGTATGAGATGGGAGAGAGTGAGTGAGAGTAGGGGATGGGAGAGAGAGAGAGAGAGAGAGAGAGAGAAAGAGATAGTAGGTGGTGGGAGAGGGAGTGGGAGAGGGAGAGAGAGAGGGGGATGGGAGTGTGTGTGAGAGATCTAGAGAGTAGGGGATGGGAGAGGAGAGAGAGAGAGGGGGAATGAGAGTGTGTGTCTATGAAAGAGAGAGAGAGAGAGAGAGAGAGAGAGAGAGAGAGAGAGAGAGTAGGGGATGGGAGAGGGGAGAGAGAGTATCCCAAGAGAGAGAGAGAGTAGCAGATGGGGGAGAGAGAAAGTAGGTGGTGGGAGAGGGAGAGGGAGGGGGGATTGGAGCGTGTGTAAGAGAAAGTAGGGCATGGGAGAGAGTATGAGTGTGTGAAAGAGTAGGGGGTGGTAGAGAGAGAGAATGGGATGGGAGAGAGAGTAGATAGGGAGAGAGTGGGAGAGAGATAGTAGGTGGTGGGAGAGGGAGTGGGAGAGGGGGAGAGAGGGGGGATGGGAGTGTGTGTAAGAGATCTAGAGAGTAGGGGATGGGAGAGGAGAGGGGGGGGATAGGAGTGTGTGTCTATGAAAGAGAAAGAGTAGAGGTGGGAGAGGGGGGAGAGAGTAGAGAGAGAGGGAGAGAGTAGCAGATGGGAGAGAGAGTAGGTGGTAGAAGAGGGAGTGGGAGAGAGAGAGAGAGAGGGGGGGGAGGGATGGGAGTGTGTAAGAGAGAGTAGGGGATGGGAGAGAGTGTGAGAGAAAGTAGGGCGTGGCAAAGAGAGAATGGGATGGGAGAGAGAGGGTGAGAGTAGGGGATGGGAGAGAGAGAGTAGGTGGTGGGAAAGGGAGTGAGAGAGGGATAGTGAAAAAGAGAGAGAGAGAGGAGGATGAGAGTGTTTGAGTGAGAGAGAGAGAGAGAGAGAGAGAGAGAGAGAGAGAGAGAGAGAGAGAGAGAGAGAGAGAAAAGGGGATGGGAGCGGGGGGGAGAGAGAGTAGCTCGAGAGAGAGAGAGTAGGGGATGGGAGAGGAGAGAGAGAGAGAGAAGGGGATGGGAGAGGAGAGAGAGTGAGAGAGAGAGTAGGGGATGGGAGACCTGAGAGAGAGAGTGAGAGAGAGAAAGAGAGTAGGCAGTGGGAGAGGGAGTAGGATAGGGAGAGTGAGAGAGAGTAGGGGATAGGGGAGAGAGAGAGAGAGAGAGAGAGAGAGAGAGAGAGAGAGAGTAAGGGATGGGAGAGAGAGAGAGTAGGTGGTGGGAGAGGGGGAGAGAGAGGGGGGATGGGAGTGTGAGAGAGAGAGAGAGTAGGGGATGGGAGAGAGAGAGAGAGTAGGCGATGGGAGAGGGAGAGTGTGAGAGAGAGAGAGAGAGAGAAGGAGATGGGAGAGGGGAGAGAGTAGGGAGAGTGAGAGAGAGAGTAGGAGATGGGGGAGAGAGAGTAGGCTGTGGGAGAGAGGGGGAATGGGAGTGTGTGAGACAGAGAGTGTAGGGGATGGGAGAGGAGAGAGGGTGAGAGAGAGTAGGCAGTGGGAGAGGGAGAGTGAGAGAGAGAGAGTAGGGGATGGCAGAGGAGAGAGAGAGCGAGAGAGAGAGTAGGGGATGGGAGAGGAGAGAGAGAGAGAGAGAGAGAGAGAGAGAGAAAGAGAGAGAGAGAGAGAGAGAGAGAGAGAGAGAGAGAGAGAGAGAGAATAGGGGATGGGAGAGGATAGAGAGTGAGAGAGTAGGGGATGGGAGAGAGAGAGTTAGAGAGTAGGCAATGGGAGAGGGAGTAGGAGAGGGAGAGCAAGAGAGAGAGTATGGGATGGGCAGGAGAGAGAGTGTGAGAGAGAGTAGGGGAAGGGAGAGGAGAGAGAAAGTATGGGGAGAGAGTAGGGGATGGGGGATGGTGGGATAGGGAGAGATTTATTTTCACATAGTGTATGCGCTATGTGAAATGACCAAAAAAGGGTCATAAAGCAAGTTTGGGTCCCTTTTGACCCATATTCTACTTTTTGTCTATTGTGCATTCTGTTGTTCCAATAGAAAACATGGGTTTCAAGCTGTTGGAAGTTAGCAAACACTATCTAAAGACTTTTGAAGCTAGCAAACACCAAATTCAATCATTGGATACACTATTTGAAGGCTTTTTGAATATTCTTTCTATAGAAAAGGTTAACTTTCAGTCCTTTTTAAATATTATTTGTTGATATATAGAGACAAATTTGATTATAATTTAAAATTTTGTTTAATATATAATGAATTCATCGAGATTTGTATGTTTGAATGAATTGTTATTTGGAAATGGTTAGAAATTTGGCAAGTTGTTTGATATATATTGTGTATTCATTGAAATAATTGTAAGTTTTATATTTATTTGAATGATTTGTAATTTACAAATTGTAAGTAATTCAGAATTTTGAATAATTTGAAATGTATAAATCATCAACATGCCAAGGAAGAAACCAAAAACTAAAACAAAGGAAGAGAGGGAGGTAGATTTGGCATTTAAAAGAGATAAAATGAAACTACTACATGAAGAAAGAAAATTGCAAAGCAATAATGAAGAATTGAATTTCAAAGAGAAACAAGAATCACTGATACAAAGAAATAAAGAGGAAGAATTAGAAAGACAAAGAGAACGAATGAGACTATTATGCTCAAGAAGACAATTGTATTGTGAAGCTACACCATCTTCCAATGTTGAAGTCATATCATCCTCTCATGTTAAAGAGATGCTAATTTGTAGATCCGACGATGTACACACTCCATCATGTCATGTTGAAGGCACAATATCAACAATCAAGTAGGTGGTATTCCATCTTTTGCATCTTATTGCCAAGGCACATCATCTTTGGTTCAAGTTATGCAAAACACTCAACCTTATGTTGATGTTCAAAATGTTGAGAGAATGGAAGAGATTATAACACCTTCTAGAATTCATTTTAGAAGACCAAAATATTTGATTGATATTGATACTAACCTTTTGAAATCAATGCTTGACAAGATTAGCAAGTGTACTTATCAAAGAAAAATTAATCATATGTGGAGATTATTCTTTGAAGAATTAAATATTATAGGTCAATGCCAATTATTTATTAAAATGATGAGGAATTTTAAATTTAGGCCTATCATGAAGATTCTTGGGCTAAGAATGATGGATGATTCAAATGAAAAAGCATTGTAAAGATTCTAATAAGTTCTTATGACAAAGAGGGTTCTAAATCACAGACCAAAGATAGTAATATCACAAGACGAGTACATACATCAACAATAGTAAGTACCCAAATGAAGAAAGTTTGACTCATGAGAAAGACAAGTAAAACATTGAAAATTAGTAGAGGCACTCTTAGGAGAGCCATGCTAAGGCGTGAGAGATTGGAAGATCTAACAAAAAATGAGTTATGGACATTTAGCGATAGACTACAACAAAAGGATAAAGAAATTAGTGAAGCTTTGAAATCATTGATCAAAGATTTTTGGAAAAATAACACACGTTTTCCCCTAATTAAAGAGATGTTCTAAGAAGAAGGATTGGTAGCCAAAATCATAACCCACATGCGAAACATTTTTTGGACTCAACTCAGACACAATTTTTTGTAAAATTTATTGGTATGTATCCTCAAATTCAAATAAGTCAAAGATTTTTTGAGATGGGTAAACTATTTTATGTGAAGATAAATCACACATGCACAACTTTTTGCAGGATACATATTGAATTTTCTAACCATTTTGATGTTTTTAGACATATATGTGTGTTTTTGTATTCCAAGTTTGTTTTGCAGAATTGTGACATGAATGAGCCACCAAGATCTTTAGGGGAATTCATATCCAACATTTTATTTGAAATAGGGGATGGCCAACAATTTTACAAGATATCATGCTTGGATGGTACATTCTTATTTTGTGGTTCTTTGCAACTTTTATCAAAACCCTAGCCCTGAGCTTGTCCCATCCCGTCGAGCACTCAAAAATTCTTAGGCACGCCGAATCAAAATGTCCCTAAGGGTCACTAAATGCCATAGGGAAGTGATCTTTTGTGGGGCATATCTTAGAGTTTGTGCAAGGTATAGATGCGATTCTAGGTCCTATAGGACCATGTTTCAGAGACCTACAATAACCTCTCTCACTTTTTGATGATCTTACTCCATTTTGATTTTGCGATGCCATCTCATGTGATGTTGAAACTTGTAGTGTTGGCCAGTACAAAGTTGCCAACTGCCAAATCTCTCTCACCTTTTGTCGTGGGATCAAACTGTCTATTTCGTTAGCTCTGAGTGGCTAGGTAAACACTAGCCCCAAGCTCATCCTATCCCATTGAGTGCTCGAACATTCTCGGTCACACTGAACTTAATCATTCCTAAGAGTCACTAAATGCCATAGGGGAACGATCTTTGATTGTGGCAAATGGATATGTCATCTCATCCAATGATGGAGACTCATAATAGAAGGTAAAGGTGTGATCATACATCATTTTGAACATGTTATTTTTTTATGGTAATAAGGTAATCCTTGTTTGTAAGGTCAAGGAACTTGAGGTCACCTATAAACCCAAATTTCCTTAGTCTTAACGATTTTCCCTTTTTTTTGTTGTTATTGTTAATAAGTTGACTCAATAATGTTTTGAGAGTCATTACACCTTTTATAGCTACATGTTACCACTGAATGGAGTTATTGGAAGATGTTAATGATCTTCTTGGTTGTCTTAATATTAATTTCATGGGTTTGAAACATAACTACTTCCCTTTGTGAAGAGTTTTCCGAAAATCAACAAATTACATGCTGTTGCAAAGAAAATATAGTCATAAGATGTCAGAAGATTGTTTTCACTCATAGGATGTTGAAGAATCTCTTGGAAGGTGGTATAGGAGCACCCTTTCAAGGCTCCCACCATATCAATTTTGGTGTGATGAACTTCTCTAAAGAAGTATGTGAATACAATAAGGTCATTTAGCTCATGCTTGTGTGTCCAAGCTAGGATAGGTCTTAAAGTTTTGTGTTGAGAATGGTACCTTGACTTTGGGTTGGTATCCTTCTTAGCTATTTGTTGGGGAAGTTTGATTTAGGATTTTTTATTGCATTTTAGGCATGGATGTGCATTAAAAGAACCTTCCAAGGTGGACTACTTGTTTAGAAGACCAAAGTGCACAAACAATGCAATGTTATGTAAATCTACCACCTTATGGAAGGGATGTTATTATGAGTTTGGGGATTCTTAGGTGAAGCAATATAGTGAAATTTTCACTCCTAGGGACGTTTTGGGAAGGCATAGCATGGTCTTGAAATGTGAGTCAAAACAAGACTACTCGAGCAATAAAAATTGCCCCAAAATTGCTTGCAATTTTATAAAGTTGCTAAGCAACTTTTCCCAATTGTTGCTTAAAGACCTACTTTGTAAATAAGATTTGAAAAAGCCCTAAAACCTATCTCTAACCCAAGAAGAAACCTATTTATTCTTGGAGGAACCCTAATCAAGGGTTGGCAACTCATTTCTTGTACGAATTCGTACCATTGGAATGTATGCAGCAGACCGTGACTGTTATAACACAAATTTTACTAGTTTTTAATCTTGTTTGGAGGAAAATCACATGGATAATATCATTTTGTTGCATGTTTTAGTTGTCTCATTGTTTTTTTTCCATTTTATATGCATTAGTTATAGTTTGTGACCAAGTTTTGAAAGGTTTTGTAAATTTCTTCAAAGATACCTATTTGCTGCCAGTTTTGGAGTTGTATATCATGAAAGGGTTGTAAGTCTTGTCTCCACAGTGGAAATTCCATGGTCTTCTAGATTTCAAGGCTACAGACCATAATGTATTATATTATTCAAGAAAGGGCCCTGAAAGTGAGTGCAAAGAATTCTTTGACCAAGCCCTAGGTGAGCTAGGTAATGCCCAGCTAGGGACTGTCAACAAAGAAAGAGCTCTTGAGAGAAAAGATTGAAGAATGAAGACTTTCCCTTCTGATGGATTGAAGAGGGGTATGAGGAGGTTCTAACTTGTGGAGGAGGAGTCTTGATGAAGTGTGGAAGTTTTCTTAAAAGTGAGGACAACAGGAAGTCAAGAAAACCCTACCAAACCCTCAATTTTTCTATTTTTGTTGTACAGCCTGTAGGCACCCTAGGACCCTAAAAATCCTTGATAATGGGTCCTATGTATCAATTTTTCTTAAGGGTAGAGGTGTTGAAACTCTAAGACAAAGGAGCTATTGGCCCTAGAAATCCCGGTGGAGGCCTAATTAGGGGCTCTCCTTGTAGCACTTTTGTGAAGAAATGTAGAAATTGGGTACAAACCCATTGTTGTTATCCATTCAAGCATAGTAAAAGTGTTCCAATAACACCTTTGGACATCATGGAAACCTTTTTTGGACTGGGGAGTGCTATGGTACCCTAGTAGACCTATAAAACCTTTGGAGGGATAGTGATCCTAGAAGAGTAAGGGAGTGATGTTGCAAGTTTGGATCAGTTAAACTGGTGAGAAGGTTGGGCAAGTTAAAGGGATTTCCTAATAGAAAGAGATCCTATCAACCACATAGGTGTAGAGAAAACATCAAGATCCACATATAATATACAAGGTTGCACAAGGACGGGGGTACTTGGGGTACTTAGGGTACGGGTACATCTATTTTTTATAATAGGGGACGAGGGTACTTGGGTATGTCAAACTTTATTTTTAATTATAATTTTATATTTATAGAAAACCTAAATTTATGATTCATGGCAATGATTTTTCAAGTCAAGAACAGTGATAAAGTTTGCAAATGTAATGTATTGTTTTCAATTTTAGATTTGTTATATGTTTGTAATAATAATTTATGATAAATGTTCAGATGCATAACATAGAAGGCGGGCTTTAAACATGAACAAGAAGATCATAAATCATATGACAATGACATATTGCAAATGATAAGTTTTTGGCTTTAACACTGATAAAGTTTATTGTTGATCAATATTGTATCGAAGTTTCAAACTGATTAGGTATTGAATTAAACTTGATCTAAACAAATAACAAAGAAGGAAAACTTTAAACATGAACAAGATCATAAATCATGTGACGATGGCATATTGGAAATGATAAACTTATGCTTAAGCAGTGATAAAGTTTATTGTTAATCAATATTCTATCAAAGTTTCAAACTGATTAGGTATTGAATTAAGCTTGATAAACAATGATCCGATACACAAACAAAAAACTGAAAATAATAATCTAAAATCTCAATCAAGGTCCTTAGAGATGATGCTCTCCACTAAGTACTTGGTACTTGGGTACGTGGGTATGAGTACCAGGGGTGTGGGTACAAGTACCCATGCAACCTCATAATATATTATGATAACCAATAATGTCATACATGAACAAACATATCATATATTAACCAATAATTTCATAAGTCTAATAATGTCATGCATCAAATAAATGTCATACATCAAATATAAAATGTCATATATACATTAAATGTATATTGAATATGTCCACTGAATAAAATCCAACATATATGTCGGTTGATGTCTATACATGTGTGTCTATCAACTATATCTTCTCCTTCCCACGAGGGGAAGGAAGCAAACCTCTAGAGGTCTTTGGTCATCATGTGGAGGGAATGATGGGGATGATGGGGTCTTGCTCACATGCTTGCTCATCCTCTTGTTTAGGCTCTTCTCTAACTCAAGCTAATACAAACAAAGTATATATGAATCAATAATTATTATACATTGAAATCAAATATATGTACACACAAAATTAATTATTTTCTTACCACCATCAAATAGTCACTTTGCAAGTCCACCTCAAAGGCTCGCAGACGATCAGGTGTAACAAGACCCTACAACAATTCAATAAATATAATCACTTATAAATAACATTAGAAATTTTGATACTAACTATTATAAACAATAACTAAAACCAAGAAAATTCTTTCATACCTTAGTCAATGGCTTGAACTAGCCATAGCTGTAGCCACTCCATGATCGATGGACTATCGAAGATGAGGAGTCTTAGATGTCAAGAGCTGCATGCCATACAATACATGTTACATGTAACATGAAACAGGAAACAAATATAATCAAATGAATTAAATTATCATGAAACAAATGTACCTCTATGAAGCTCGTATCACATCTAGGCTCGGAATCCCTAGTGAATGTCGATGGTCCTGTAGAGAACTAATGCACATGCATAACTTTTTTTGTCAATCCTTCATATGATTACTTAATAAATATATGTATTAATTTAAATGATTAAATCGATACATACCTCTGAGCTCATTGACGGGACGAAAAAATGGGGTTGGGGGATAGCTACTAGGGCTACCAACACTCTGACCCTGAATTTTGAACAATGTCAATACATGCTAATTAATGAGTCATTCACTATACATATGAAATGTGATCAAATTAGTTTATTATAATTGTAATTTACCTGCGTTTCAATGCCAAATGTCTCATTTAGGAACTTATTAGTGACTAGCCCATCATACATACTATCTCTAGCATGATTGCCAAATGTGCATAAGCATCTGCATGATGTGCATATGTGACTGTGACACACAGAAGGCTCCTCCTCAACTCATGGACTTGTGCAATGAATGAGGGTCTCCGTCAAAACATTAATAGTCCCTAGAGTGCTAGCCTCTACATGTTCCTTAACAACTAAAGGAATAGTCACATGCTCACCCTGTAGCTTGACAAGAAGTGCCCTAACTATATTAGGTTCACGACGTGCCCTCAGCCTCTCAAATGATGACCCCCACCTCTACCTTGAGATTCTAATATATCAAAACAATCGAGGATCTCCCCAAGGAAAAACTCACAATCCAATTTCTTTAAGAAATACATTGGGACCTCATGATTATTACAGGGAGGGGCATCAAAAACCATCCACCATCTATCCCAAAACTTATTTCTAATACCATTGTGTATGCACTAATGGATGGGGAACCATTTAGTTGTCTCTCTAACAGTATTTTGTTCACCAATCTTTCTAAACAATGCATAAATGCTACCTTTTGATATATATATATATATATATATATATATATATATATATATATATATATATATATATATATATATATATATATATATATATATATATATAACATCTTGATATGATAATTTGTTTGCATAATATCTTTTTTGTTCATCCCTCTTAACCTACCAAATATCCAACTGACCACTAACAGAAGCTACGCGGGTCATAATGGACTCGAAGGAGGATGCCAATTGAGCTCTCATTGGATTGGTTTGTCCACAAGCTTTGAACCTACCAATGAGTTCTTCTAATTCATTTTTGCCTCTTTCTATTCATTTATTATGTTGTTTTGTGTGCCAGGAGGAGGTCTTCCAATCAGTGCAGGTTGTGAAATTTCTTGTTCTTGTTGTGGAGGGTTTTGATTCTCATTTTGTGGAGGGTTTTCGTTTGGATCGTGTTGAGGGTTTTGGTTTTGATCTTGTTGGGGATTTGCTGGTTCATTATTCACATTTCCTGGTAAGAAACCAATTGCAATCTAAATAAATAAACAAATTTAATGAAAAATTGAAAAAAAAACTTACAAAAATATATAAAACAATGCAAAAACAAGGGTAGACAACATACGACATGATCTCGATCTTGAACTTTGGCAACGAGGAGGCATTTTGAGGAGGCAAGTGGTGAAAATCTCCAATTCTTTCAACTCGAGTATGCATTGTGGCTATGAAACCCTTGCAAAATGAGTGAAAATGAAATGGGCTACGGGTTTGCAACCCATTTATAAAATTTTGTTGACTTACAAAGTGCGTACGTGCTTTCTAGAACTAGGAGAAAAAAGGGTGTCATCTTTTTGGTACCACAACTTGATGCACTTACCCTTAAGAGTATAGCCCTAAAGCATATTATCGTAAAAAAATAAATAAGGGCATGCTAAAGCAAATACCACTGAAAAGAACATGAAGGAAAACCCCACTAGGAAGTAAGAGAGTAGCCAAAGGAAAAGGAACGTCTGGTTCATTCTTTCAATGCCAATTTTACATAATTTTGAGCTCTAGGTTAGGCAAGGTCCAACCATCAACATTCTCATCCTCATACTCCTTTTCTTCGTGTCGCAATGAAACAAAAAGAGTCGACTTAGGAAACCCTTTAGAAGAGGGTTAGTTTGTATCTCCACATGACCATTGAGAACCAACTCCCATAGATGGTCGACTAGAGGGCTATGTGTTGATTTCGTGAGCTAAGCACCCAAATGAGGACCCACAAGGAGGTTGGAAGCCAACCAAATTGCCTTTAGATTTGAATGAATGATGAAAATAAAATGTACCTGTTTATATAAATTTTAGTAGAAAAGGACCCTTTTTTTCAATTAGAGGAAATAAGAATGGTGTTGATAAGATTGATTAATTAAATAAGCAAACATATTTATTCAATTAGAGGAAGACTATACTAGGTTAATTATATGCACATTTATTTAATTAGACATAACTGAGAAATAATTTGAATTGATTAAATTTGTATGTAACTTATGTTGAAGTATTAACCTAATTAATTAAATTAATTAGACCTATTTAGTGATTGATTATGAAGCAATGTAGAAAATTATGGAGTGGACCAAGCGTGTCTACACTTACATAATATTTTATTGGTAATCAAATGTTGCATGACTAGAATTACATTTGCATCATTTCAGAAAGTTTTGATTACACTCTTTCTCCACCTTGAAATTAAATGTGTTTGATGCTCATGTGTTTCATGATTGATAACAATGGACTCTATCTCCTAATCTACATAGGTGGTACTTAAGGTCTTACATGGTTGGAAAATATTGATCACTATTGGGATATTTCTAATGTCTTAAAGCTCATACATGGCTCATGAGAGTACTTGTATCTCTTCATAGAATTATATTATAATTATATTTGGTGAATCACATTAGAGTGTGCGTCTTTTGAGTTTGGGATGTGAATATCACTTTTTAATCATGTAATGATAGGAAACTAGTTAATTTATAATAGTATACTAAACTAAAATAAAACTATCATGTTTCGTAAGTCTAATGTGTTTAGACTAAGATTTCACTTATTATTAAAGTGGGATAATGAATATTCTATTTTAATATTATGTGTACTCATTTTCTTACAAATTAGAATTAAAGTTGACTAATGTTTTCCATTGTTACATCTCATGTAAATGACTATTTTTATGAAAATAAACTATTTATTAAATTGTGAACAATTTCAATTATCCCATTTTAAACAAGAGCTAGGAGAGCTTAAGTCCCTACCTTATGTTATAAATCAATAAATATAAATGATTTGTGAAGAAAATAAATTAATATTTGCATTTACATGTTATATTGAATTTTGAATTAAAAATAAAATTACAAAAGCAATTAGACAAGAGCTTACAACACAACGGTAAATTGTGAGCCTCTTATCGAAGAGGTGGCTTCAGATTTTGATTTAAAAAAAAGAAAATCACTTAATTTTGAAAGATAATATAGAACTATTTTTGTAATTATATTTATTTTAAACTTTCCTTAAATCTGAATTTTAAATTTGATTTTAATAGAAAATTAAATTTCTTGGTAAATACAATTAATTAATTTTAATTTAAGTTTAGAATATGTTAAAATTAACATCAATATAATTATAATTGAAAGTTAAAAATATTTAAAAAATCATCAAATCAAAGACAAAATATACACTTACATATTAGATATATTAGAAGTACACCATTTTATAAAATAAACTAATTTAATGTATTTACGACACTTAAAATTAAAATCAATTAAATTATAATTAAAAGTTAAAAATATTTTTAAAAATCATCAAAATCAAAAACAAAATATACACTTACATATCTTATATATTAGAAGTATAATGTGGCAGTCAAAGTAGGTACGACATAAGCATTGTAGTTTGCCCACCATCAATTTTTTATATTTTTCTAATTATTTGAATTATTAAAATGCCATAAACTCCAATAAATTGAATGTTGACCAATCAAAAATAAAGAAATAGCATAAAATAATTGATTTATAAAATTTGACATTCTAAACTTTAGACTAACTTTGGACTATTAGACTTGTCTGGAAAAAAAAAAAAATAGCAAAAAGGTAAAACAAAACAATAGTTCCCTCCCCTTTTACAAAGACAGGGACTAATAAGATTGAATAGGATTTCAATAACTACAACTTAAGTAAAATGTTTTTCTTAAATATAGGAATAAGAACATTTTATGAATGGATTATTTAGTGGGAATTCTCATGTAGGAAGGAAATGCACCTATTATAGTCTCGTCAAAATTGTTTACATTTAATATCTAAATGAAACGATAAGTTTCTATTTCTTAGCGAGCCCAAGAAAGTTGGAGGGGACTTGTGTGGCCCCTCCTATAAATTCTGGCGCCTTCTCGACCACCTCGAATTCTCCAAACATTTCTCCAATTCTCCAGAAACTTCTTTCTCCCCAGCTCATCAATTCATATAAATCCCAGAGCACTGCAATTATTGTCACACGTAGCTAAGGTCTTAGATATTTCCGAGTTTTAGAAATCCGCTTACGAAAAGCTTCAGGAAAATCATTTCTGCAGTACTGCCGAATTTTACGAAATCCATCAGGAAAAGCTTCAACAGGATCGCCCTCAGCAAGCATGGCAATGCAATTCTTCAACAGAGCGTACGATCCGCTGTTCCAGCAGTTGGAAAGCTTGGCCCTTTCGGAGCCCTCTCAACTCAGGAGTAAAGATCCTTCACAAATTTCCATAGATTGGCGAGAAACGCCGCACGCACACATCTTTCAGGCAGATTTGCCAGGTATGCTGACCTACTCTGCTTTGCAAATGTTCGTCAATTGTTGAAACCCTAGCTTTGATCTCATTTTCGATTTCATCAGTCAGTAAAATCTTAGCTGTGATCTCATTTTTCGACTTCATCAGTCAGTAAAACCTTAGCTTTGATCTCATTTTCCACTTTATCAGTTAGTGAAACCCTAGCTTTGATTTCTACAAACATTTATCAGTTAATAAAACCCTAGCTTGGATCTCATTCTTCAGCTATTTTATCTTCTGAAAAACAGCCTAGGGTTTCATTTCGTTTCATTTTCTGACTTCTGTGCTCTGTTTCAGGGGTAAAGAAGGAGGACGTGAAGCTGGAGATTCAGAACGGGGTGATGGAAATCAGGGGAAAACAGGCCGAGGAAGGGGAGGAAGGGGAGGATGTTACGTGGCACGCCATGGAGCGTCCAGTTCATCTTTCGAAAGGATTATGTGTCAGGCGCGTGGCGCTCCCCGAGGATGCGAACGTGGATGAGGTGAAGGCCTCAGTATCTCATGGTGTGCTAACTGTAAACATTCCGAAGAAGCCTGTGAGGAAGCCGCATGTGAAGAAGGTGGAGATCGAAGATGTGAATAAGGAAGGAATCGGGCATAAGATTGTCAAGTCTCTCAAAGGAATAGTGGCACCTGCCAAATCCAAATGAATCTTCTGGTTTGAATTTGTTCTTGATTGTCGTTTGGAATGTTGCATCTTCTCCCTCAATTCTGAGCCTGTAAAATTCTATGTAACAAATGAAACGGTGTGGTGGCGTGTATAGGTGAAGAGGCAGATTAGCGTTGTATTGCTATTGTATTTAATGGTGTTTTGTTATCTAAATGTTGAACGTGTGAGAGAATCGAGAGAATCGTAGAGGCAATGTGATTCAAACTGTCAAGCTTTTTATTTCATGTTGCTTTGGCACAATTTGTTTTGAAAAAACGGTCAGTTTAAATTTTTCAGGGAATTTAAGGGTGTGTGCGTTAGCTTCATGATTCTCATATATTCTGAATTTACCTATGACAAAATGTACAATCGAAAGGATAGGAGAAAGAGAGACGATGATGTACATAATACACATTTCGTCATTTCGTTCTAATAACATACTCTTCTCATAAATACTTACAAAAGAAACTACTGATTCTTGCAAACTGCTTAGCTCGTGGAATTCTATCGACTTTTATGAAGGGTTTACAGCTTTGTAATGGTGTGTTGGAGGCCTCATCTCATCTACCCATGTTATCTCATACACGGATATCATAAAATTGAATTTATCGTGAGATGACTTCAACATAAACATACCCACATCACTTGTAACGTAGGTATTCAATTGTTGGCAAGATTTCAAGTTCTGAACCGCTTCTCATGTTCATTGCATATTGCACTGATGTTTAAGATAGATCCGTTCTAATAAGGGTTAAGAAATCAATTAAAATCATTTTTGTGGTGAAAGTGGCATATTTATCCAAAAGTAAAAGTTGGTTGGGCCTTTTGAACCCTAGGCAGTCAGATGGATAAGCAAAAGAACACTGATACATTACTGCTGTAAGTGTTACAGCAGCGGCTACAGGCCCATTAACATTCATCAGTGCGAATTAACCAGAATGCAAGTTTTTGTAATGAACCAGAAATGAAAGTAGTAACTACGGTATGTGAAGCTCCAAGTAGGTCAAGAACCTCCGAGTCTCCGAGCTAGAACATTTATATCTTTTCTTGCTTTAAAAAATCTTCATAAAGTGACGTAATGGATTATCTTTAGAGGAAGAAGAAGAAATGTCAATAATTTTTTCTTCTTTTACAAAGATGGTTTTACGAGGAAAAGGATAATCAATGTCATTATGCATGATTTCATCCTAAATAGGATAATCATCCGAGGGTAGGAACATCTCTATTTAAGAGGCATTAACATGACTTAAAGTTTGATTCATAGAGGTAAATGGTACAAGGTAAAGTAGTTTGAGGGAGATTCTTCGAAGAAATGTCAATAGATTCTAAGATGAGGTTTTGGGAGGGACACTAATGTATGAATGAAATTAAGAACTAAACTTAAAAGAAATTTGAATAGTAAATGATGATAACAACTTTTTATTAATGGAAGTGCAAATGGAAGTGCAAATAGACACAAAATATATCAAAGGACTCTTTTTTGGTTATCATTTTAAATTTTTTAATCATGAACCAATTTAATGCATGTAGACAAGATCTAGAGAAGGGAAATCTAACCCAAATCAAAAGAATATTTGAATTCGTAAATTGTAGCAATGCAATGTAAATGTTTATAAACTAAATCTAGGTATCTAAATGCATAAAAATAAAATCTAACATCAAAGTCAAATTGGAAATGTTATGAATTAGGTTTACCAAATGATGAGAAATTCTAGGATATGGATTAGGAACCAAATTATATTATGCATTGAAATATTATATGCGAACACTTAAACCAATCTAATTAACACAACCCAAAAGTTATGAAAGCATGGTAATGTAGATAGATTGAGGAAATAGAAATTGATTGGGCAGGTGGTTTGCAACTTTGTATGTTTGCAGTGCATCTAGCTTGTGCGGCATTGTTGGCTTGCCTTGTTGCAAGTGAATGTTGTTGTGTCTGTTTTTTCTTTCATTTGTGGTTTTTTATGCTATATTGTGTTTTTGTGTGCTCTCGCCTATGTTTTTCCTTCTTTGTGTGTGCTGGCTTAGATTTCGTGTGGGTTTTATCTAGCTTTTTTTGTGCCAGTTTGAGTTAGGTGTTCGGCCCCAACATTGGCTTGCATATGTGATGGGGGTTGAGAGACCTTGTGTGTGAAAATGATGAGAAGTCGAGGGTTGATCTCTTGTAATGATGGAAAAGATGGTGATTGTGATGCTATCATGGATAATGGTGGTTTTGAGAACAAGTGTGAGAAGCCTTCGTATAAGGTAGTCCTTACGAAGACTTTGGTGTCATTTTGTCCTGAAACGACTTGCTTCAAGAGTAGGTTTGAAAGTGCTCCAGTTATTGAGTGTTCAAATGGAAGTGGGAGGTTCATAATCCATGGAGATAAATGAGATGCAGGAAAAGATGGAGTCGCACAAAAACATGAACATGGAGATGGTAGGAACACTTCTGATAGTTGGAAAACACTAACCTTGTCTCCTAAGAATATATGGTTAATGCTGTTAGAGGCAAAGTAAGTTAAGAAGCATTACCATATTCTTTATTTGTTTAGATACTATGTTTTGCCATAGTGTAAATTTTTAGATGATTGGTTAAATTTTGTGTGGGGAAAAAAATTTGACCTACATGTTAATTTTTGTAAAATGATTCTAAAAGGACTTTTTGTTATTTTTTTAAAAACTCATAATATGCAAGAAAAAAAATATTAAAGAAGAGTTTTTGGAATGTAGGTCATTCTTTATTCAGAGCTTGTCCTTGGTCTTCTAATGGTAACTTTGATGAAGTTATTAAAAAAACCACACCGATTTGGGTGGAAATTAAGAATCTTCATGCTAAATTTTGGCTTTTTGTCTCTCATATTTTGAAACCCCTCAGGTCGGTCTTGCAAATAGAAGAGTCTAGGTTTACTCTTCCACATCTAAATGTGCATTCCTAATATTATATCCCTAAATTTAGAGAATGCAATTTTTTCTTGGGAAGTCTCTCTATTGGGTAATTTGCATGCATGTTTTCATTGTAAACTTAATGGCCACATTAAGAAGAATTGTCCAACCTGCAATTTCCATTTTGAGAGAGACAAGGTGAATGTTGATAATTCCGAGGAAGAAATCTCGGATAAGGTTAATGTGGTAGAGGTTTCGAAGAAGGATGGTATACCATCTACTCCAAATGGAAAATTAGATGGTGGTATGTTTAACCAGGCCATGCTGACCAAAAACCCTTCTGAAGCTAACTCCTTGGAATGTGGTGGTTTTGTCTCTTTAGACAATCCTTTATGTGATAAGGATTTTGAGGTGATTTTGGCTAGTTAGGTTGGTCGGATTCTTGGTGAGTTCATCCCATGACTCGAGCTATTTTAACATTAGAGGTGGTTGAGGTTAATTTGATGAGATCCCCGCTAGATTGAATGCTCAGCAGCTTGCTATTAGATCCATTAAAGAGAAGGCAAAGGCTATTAAGGGTGGTATACTTAAAGAGATATGTCCTCCCTCACTTGGGATACAAAAAAACTCTTTGATGCAGAGAGTTGGGGGCAATTTACTGAGGTTGTGAAAAGAAAAAGAAAACATATGAGAAGAGGTCAATCTCGGGTAGTTTTGGTGGCAAGTATGCCATCTCGAATTGTTTCAATAGACTGAATAAGGCTCTTAAGACTCCTTTACAACCCTCTTCATGATGTTAAACATTCATAGCTAGAATGTTAGAGGTCTGGAAATGACTGATAGGAAATACATTGTTAGGAAATGGTGTAATAAATGTAAAGATAAAGATATTGAATGTTTGTAAGAAATTTAAGTTGTCAGTTTTCAAGTATCTTGTATAAACAAATTTTATGGGATCAAGCTTTAGGTTTTAATTCCGAGCATGAGAAAGGTAAAGGTGGAGTGGCCATGTTAGTTGGACCCAAATGGGTCAACTCCATATTACAACATGGTTGCTCAAGATGTCAAAGGGCACTTTAGGTGACTCTTAAAATTGGGGAGGATATTATTGGGATTTGTAACATTTATGCCGCAAATGATTATAAGGATAGAATTGTGTTGTGGGAATGGTGTTCTTCTAACTTGCCAAAGCATCTTGGATTTTTGTAGGAGATACCATGATAGTTCAAGCCAGTTGTGATAAACAAAGAGGTTTGAAGCATCATTGGAAAGGTTAGGAGCAATTTTTTTGGTGTAAATTCAAAAGATGTTTTAATTTGATTGATCCTTTGCAGAATAATACGAAGAACTTTAATGGCATATGGTTCACTTAGTGCAATAATGAAGGGAAGTAGAATAGAGTGTATTGTAGATTGGATAGAATTTATTGTGTCTTCTGTTGCAATGTTAGATCATTCTCCTATTTTTGCAAAGATACTTATTAATAAGGTTGATAATGTTAATGAAGAAAGTAACAAAAGAAGTATTAAGTTAAATACCTCTTTGCTAAAAGACTCTGATAATAAAGAAGCTATTAGAATGGTGACCTTTTTATCCAAGCTATGTAATTATTCTATAAGACTTGTTAAATAGTGGTGCTATTTAGTGGAGTCTTGGAAAAAAATTTATCAGATTATTGGGACAAAAGTAGCCAAAGATAAAAATGAAGAAGGGAATGATCTTCAATTCAAGCTCAATAAAGCTGAATTTGTTTTTCAAAATTGTCCCGATGACCCAAAGATGTTAAATAAGTTGGTCTCCATCAAGCATAAATTAGGATTCCTTCACAAATACAAGATCCAAGGGCAAAGGATTTAGACAAGAATGAATTGGCTTAGAGATGGTGATATGGGGTCTAAATATTTTTTTAACATTATTAAGGCTAAACACAAGATAGAAAAGATTGAGAATATTTAGATTGAGGGTGGTAAAACTAATGATCCAAAGGCTACTAAGGAGGATTTTTTCAATTTTTATTGTGAATTGTTCTCTTCGAAATTTGATCAAGAACAACATGCAATTGAGTGATTGTGTAAAGATGGTCCTAAAGAAGGTTTCTAGTAGGGAAAGTGATGAGTTAAAAAAAATTCTCTAGAAGAGATTCAAGAGGCTATCAAGGCTATGACCAATGACAAATCTCCAGGAATGGATGATATGCCTATTGAATTTTATAAGGAGAATTTAGATTGGATTGGGGAAGAGCTTTTATTATTCTATAATGATGCCTTTGATAATGGTTCTTTGGGTAGCAATGTGAATAAATGAATCATTAAACTGCTTCCTAAAGCAGGGGACAGATCTTTAGTCAAGAATTGGAGACCCACCACCCTGCTTAATCTGTCATTTAAAATTATTGCTAAGTTGTTGGCTAGGAGGATTGCAGACATTACTAAGAATATTGTTCTAGTCACTCAAATAGGTTTAAAAGGTAGATATATTTTGGAGAATCTTATTACCTGTTGGGAAGCTACGAATTGGACTATGGCTAGTAGGCAGGATGTGGCTATGATACTCCTTGATTTTGAGAACGCTTATGATAGGGTGGAGTGGCCTTTTGTTCTTGGTATGTTGAAGGATTTTGGTTTTCCCTGTTATTTTGTAAATGGATTGAAATTTTGTTTTAAAATGCTTCCACAATTATTGAGATAAATGAGGAACTTTCAAAACCTATTATTTTGCAAAGGTGTATTAGGCAAGGCTGCCCTATTGCACCCTCCTTATTTGTGATTTTTTTTTATGCTCTATTTTTTATTCTTAGGGATGCTTCTTTAGGGCATCCTATTAAGGGCATCACCCTCCCTAATGAAGATGAGTTGATCAATGCTAAATTTGTAGATGACACTATCCTTTTTTGGATATATTTCAAGATAATTTTTCTATGGCTCTTCACAAACTTAACTTTTTCTACTCTATTTCTGGAGCCAAAGTGGCTCCCCATAAGTCTTTTTTTATGGGTTGAAAGGAGACTCCCCCTAATTGGTTGACAAAGATGGGTTGGAACTGGACTGGACCTAAAACTATTACTAGGTATCTAGGCATTCCTTTCTACCTGGATCCTTCATCTTTAGACATGTGGGAGTGGATGTTTAATAAGATTAATGGTAAGCATATTAGATGGTAGAATCACTCCCTTTCATTGGCTGGGAGAGTTTAGGTTGTACAGAAGGTCCTCCCTTCCCATCATATCTTTTTTGCTTCAACTTGGTTGTTTACTAAGACTCAGATTGGGATGGCTGAGAAAATTCTCAAAGATTTCTTAAGATCAAATGGCCTGGGGTCCAAGAAGAGAAACTATGTTAAGTGGGAATGGCGTTGTCTGCCCAAACAATTGGGGGGTTTGGGGATTAAGGATATTAGAACTCAAGGCATTTCTCTTGTAGCCAAGTGGATCTTCAAAGCATTTTGGGGAAATGAAACTTGGAAAGTTCTTGTGAGAAATAATGTTGAAAGGTCAGTTATCAAAAAAGGTAAACATTGGAACAACATTCTATTTTGGGATATTATTTTAAGATGAAAGTGGTTGGGTCTAAAGTATTTGCCTCTTTGTGGTCTGCATGGTCACAAGTGAGGGAGTTTATATCTTGTAGGTTTTCCATTGGGGGGCCTCCTAATTACATTGTAACTGTCAGATCAATTTGGTGGGGATTGTATTTGAATGCTAAGCCTCTTGCTCTTATTCAGAGTTGTTCAGCTAAAAAATGGAATGATAAAGGTATTTCTCTTATTAGTGACTTAATGGTTAACAATAGGATTAGGTCATGGGATGAGATTTCCAGGAAGTTTGGCATTCCCAATTCTCAAAGGAAGACATATACTCTTCTAAATAAAGCTTTATGCAAGGAGAAAGGTGGAAAGTTTATGGACAACAATTCTTTTATTAGAAATATAAATGGAATGATGGTACTGGTATTGGTAACACTTCTATTAAGAAAATTTATAATATGTTTTAAAATGATCAATCTGTGTTATAGTGTATAGTTAATTGTTGGGGTCTTGATTGTCCTTTCTCAAATTGGCATTTTTTCTTTGATTACTTTTGGAAGGGTCCTTTTGAGCCTAAGGTTATTCATTTTAGATGGTTTTTGTTGCTAAAAAAGCTTGTTGTAGGGTCATTTTTATCATCCATTAAAGTTGAGTCTGTGACTTGCAATCTAAGTTATATACCTGAGAGCTTTGAGCATATATTTTTTGAATGTATTTTTTCTTCTAAAGTTTGGGCTATTTTCTTTGGGTACCCTATCGATTGAAAAAATAATAATGGTTTTACTTGGTGTGAAATATTGGCTGGTTATGGGAGATCTTTTGACTTATCTCTTAATAGATTTTGGTTTTCTCTTACTGGTGAAATACTATGGTTTCTTTGGAAGGAAAGGAACAAGGAGATTTTTCAAAACATGAGAAGATCCCCTACTGAGTTTAATTTTAAACTCACACATTTTTACATCATGTCATAGGTTTCTTTTTACATGGAGATTAAAAAGCCCAGATTCATGAAGCTGATGCATGATGGGATGCTATTGATTTACAAAGATGAAGTTAAAGTTGCTCATTACATTGAACGATATCAGAGTTTCCTTACACAAGCAGAGTTTGAAGATCTGAGCATACTTATGGAAAAGTGTCATCTGGATGCTGACAAGGAGACAATTACATGTGTTGGAACTACTTCAACACATATTTATGAGACTGATCAGCTAGATCATGTTTTTTAGAATTTATAGTTTTATGGTGCATGCATCATCTTATAAGAAATAGTGATATATCTTATATGATCTTGGTTGTTCATATTATAAATTCTATGTAAAGTTCTTTACTTGGGTTACTCCCTCCAATTTTGTAATAGTTTTGAGGGTTGGATCTTTTTCAAAGTGACAAGTTTGATTGAATGTTGTTTATACTTTTTCAATACAAAAAAAGGTATGGTAATGTAAGATCTAGATTAGTTACGATATGAAAAAGTGTTTAAGGGGAAAATGGATGCAATAAATTTTAATAATGCTAATTAGATGAGAACAATCACTTTCAAACTAATTGATTTGATACAAGAGAAATAGGGGCTTCCAAATAGTTAGTTTAAATAATCTGAGGTAAACGTATGCTAATGCTAAACTCAAATTATATTAAGGAAGTATGCAAGCATGTCCTCTTTCATGCAATGCAAATTTGATTAATCATGTGTAAAAGTTCACTAGAGTCAATTGATTTAATGAGAAGTGTATGATAGACTGAGGTGTTAAATGTAAGCAATCAACCTAATTAAGATATGAGAATAGTTTTATATTAAAAAGTGAAATGAATGATAAAGTAGTAACTTTGAAATGTGTAGAGGAATATGTTTTTTCACTTTGATAATCACAAACTTAAAACTGTGAGGGATCTTTCATCTACAAATTTGCAATTACAACCAAAAAGTTAGAAAAATTTATTTTTCTTAGGACCTCAACAAGGTGTTTACACGGTCATCACATTCCAGAGGCTTTACAATGAAGTCATTGTATTTTTTGGGAGAATGTGACAACTTCAACCCAATGTCTTCAAAAATAGTTTGACGAATGTTTTTTAGACATGTGGTTGTAGTTCTTCTATCTTGTTCTAGTACATAAATTTTTTATGTTTATGGGTTGGATGGGTAATGTTTTGCCTTAGTCAAGACTTAGATTGAGGAATCAATCTTGAGATTGAAATGTAAATCATGTAAATGAAAGCAAGAAAAAAACTATGTGAATTTACCTTAGTCATATAAACCCATATCAATAAGGATTTGTAATGTTTGAATGTTGTAGATGTTGAACTTTCAATAAAACATCTAAGAAATCTCCACAAATTCAAAACCACATCATGGATCGATGGAAGTAAATGTGATTCAATCAAAAAGGAAATGAGTGACTCAATGTAAATAGCATCCCTTAATAGCTAAGAAACAATGGATCTTAAAGAGGAAATGATCCTAAGGAATTATTAAATCTTTGATTGCCTTAAATGTTTGAGGAATGAATAAAATACCTTAGAAAAATTTATATGTCAAGTGTTTAGAGTTGATTCTTGAGTCTTTGGGTTGTGAAAATGAGGTGTCTAGGCTTTCTTTTATATTAATTTTTAGGCTAAAAAATAAAGTATGCTGACATGATCACCTAATTATTAAAATTAACTCCTCGATACAAAAGTAGCCATGGGACCCAAAATCTTGAGAAAACACATCGACCTAGAATAGGCAACCTATCCCTTCCATGTTGACCTATTCCTTCCAAGTCAACCTATTCCTAGGACATCAATAAAGAGAGCTTGGGAGGGTCTCAAAAACTACAACGATAGAATTGGAAAAGAGAGAAGTGTGTGGGAGAAAAACTTGATTGACCACAAGTCCATCCATAGTCAATAAGGTGTTTCAACCTTGGATAATTCCTATTCTTATTTTTCTTTTTGTAAATTTATTTTTTGAAAATAAAATTAAGTGTGAGTGTACATGTCTAGTTGGCATGTTGATGTGTCACTCCACTTGTATGTGTCGACATCTTGAATTGTGTACAAGGAGATCATGGCTGAAACGGTTATGACAGATTCCTATAATGCGTAAGAGCTATCTCTGAAAGATTTTATGATGGGTGAAGACATGAAGACATGTGACAATTGATCATTAAGTCTTGTACACTCGAGTCTCCATCTAGCACGCAGGGTTTGGGGTATCACCCTGAATTTTGTTTTTGGGTTCCTACTTTTTCGGATAATGGTACAAACCTAATATAGTTGTTCTTTGGAAGTTTCCCTAAAAATGGAAAGTGCATGATAAAAGCATTTTTAGAGGTGCAAATAGGAGAGTGTGAAAAGTGTATTGTTGGTTTCTACCAAATTTGTCTTCCATGTCCTGAAAGAACTTGCACCACAAGTGTGTTGTAACCTTTGTGTTGAAGATAATACATTGTGCAAGTTTTGGAGGGGTGGGATTGTTTTACCAAAAGGTTTTTCCCCATTGGCATATCTTTGTGTTTATGTATTTTCTTTCTCTATCTGTTTTATGTATTCATGGTTGACTGCAATATTATTGTTTACGTAATATCGAATATAAAATTGTAAAGATTTAATAGGAATTTGTACAATACTTAAGGGATTAGTGTAGGAAGTTGTTTCCACACCTGAGTTTCCTTACTTAAGGTCACTGAAATATGGGTGTTAAGAGGCTTAAACATTCAATGTGTCCACTTTGATTATTGGAAATATTATGACAAGCTAAGTTACTAAGAGGGGAGGGGTGAATCAGTAACTTCTAAAACTTTTATCCCAATTAGCAATTAATCATTTATATGAATTCTGATCTAATTGCATGCATGAGAAACTAAAAAATATGAAAGCATATAAAACACTTTAACACAAGATTTGATGACCCAAAAACCTTCCAAATAGAAAGTAAAATTGGGGTGGGGATGATACCCACAAACTTTAGTACTACAATATAAAGTTGGCCTATTAAGGCTCACAATGATCACTTCTGATGATCTACCCTATTAGGAGCAATAAAGACTGCTACGTCCACCTTGGAAAAGGATTTACAAATATACAATCAAGTATGCACTCGGTAAAGAGATTTACATAAGACTGATAGGTCTACCTTGTTAAAGGGTAAAAGCACAAACCTGTGTCACCTTTTATGAAGAAATGTGATATCAGAATGTGACAGTTCAACATTAATGACAAAAAAAATGGTATTTGTGTTTAGAATTTGAAAATGATGTAAACTAATGAAATGTGTAGAATTTGATGAACTTTATGCCTATCATTTAAAAAAAAAAATTTGAGTAAGAATTTATTCATTTCTTTTATTTTGAAGTCCTTTTTTTAACTATAAAAAATATAGGGTGTAGTTCCCGTCAAAAAAAAAAATGCAAATCATCATTTTTTGTTTTGATTTGAAAATATCTTATAGATGGCATGTATATCTAGTGCACAAAAAAAGAAATTATTACTTTTGATCTGTATTTTCTTTGTTATAAGTACTCAAACTCGACCTTCTCAGAAGCCAATAGTTTTTTCCTCCCGTCAAAACTTTCCAATCAAATCTACACCTTCTTGAGAAAAAATTACATATTCACGAAGAGGATTCTCTCCTCTAGAGATAAATATAATTTTTTTGTTTTTTTGGTATGATTTACTATTTTTTTCCATTTTTTAAGTGAGCATCTTCTGAAATGTTGAAATATCGACTTATAATATTTTGAAATTCTAACATATTATAACTAATCAAAACACTCAAAAATTTATATAATGATGATATTGAATCTAAGATCTATAAAAGGGTATTTTTAGTTTTTGAATAAAATAGAGTCTTGATAGAGAAATGAAATTTGACCAAAACAGGTTTTGATATCGCAAACGGTGACACAAACCTGTGCTTTTACCCTAAAGGATTTGACTGATTCACCTATTAGGATGAAACAGTAGCTGATCTTTGATTTGCAACTTGATTTGTTGAATGAGATTCCTCTGAGTGTATAAATCATCTTGTTGTGATAGATGAATCTTTGCTGCTCCTTATACTGTTGTAGTCTGTGTAATTCACTCTTTTGCTCTTCTTTTATGATTACAATACTTCCTTACATGATTCAATATATATTTTGGATGTGATATAATACATTACATATATATATCAATCCAATTACACAATTACAAAGTCAACCACAATACAAGTTTACACAAATATTACAAAGTCAGCTAAAGTGTAGAAACTTGGGCTCTGAAGACTAACTTGATGAGGTCCTAATACTTGGCATCCACTATCAATGCTTGACATTTTCTTGCACTTAGTAGACAGAGAAGCTCGATCCATACTGATCACTTCCAAGTAGTCTTGAACTTGGTATGCACTGGTGACTCAGCAAATACTATGAAACTCAGCATATAAACTGAATCATTTGATTCATACTGCATAGTTTAGTAAACACTATCACCTCGACCTTGATATAAACTGAATCTCTTGGTTAACACTAAGTAGCTCGTTCAACACTAGATTCGCATCACATCAAGTGTGAACTCTATAAACACTACACAATTCAGTTTACATTGGTAAACTTGACATACACTGAAATGCTCATTTTACACTGTTGTTCATCAACTCTATAGTAACTACTTGGTTCAAAATAAAATCTGTCCATAGGACTTGGTAGCAACTGTAGGACTCGGTAGCAACTAGAATGCTTGGTTAACACTGTTAACTATACAATATGTTCAGTATGAACTCACAATCTGAATAAGTTTATGTCACTAATAACAAACATGACTGGAATGTCAACAATCTCCCCCTTTGACATTAGTGAAAAAAACACTTATCAGTCAAAACTGAATTATCCATCACCTTATATCTCCAACTCAATAGAGTATACTATTTTTGTGATTTTTCAAAATTGGTTCTGTAAAGGATACATTTCTGTACATGGTAATGCTTCTTCCATAGTATAATATACATTTGCTTTACATTCTTCTTACAATTTTCTCTTCCTATCTTTTTGTATCTTTCTCCCCCATTTTCTTTAAAGCTTCTTCTATATAACTTCTATATTTTTCCTTTTTATATCATTTTATATCTTCTCCCCCCTTTTTGACATCAATGCCAAAGATTTGTACTATATGTATTTACATAGTAATTCCAAAATGAGACAAGAAGTCTGAATGTACTTTTAGTATGAGTGCTAAGGTCTTGTCCCAATTCTCTTGCAAGACCCCGCATGTGTGCAATGCCACCTGCACTTTTGCTAATAGTTCAATCATATGGTTTGCAATAGGGAAATTATTGTCATGGATGAGGGTTTTTGAATATGCAATATGCTTTTGCAATGCATCCATATTAGGGAGAATCATATTTTGAATATCTACCAATGTATATCTGATTCTATCTTCTTCTTTGAGCAATTCTACTTGTATATCTATCAAAAATATGATCCTGTTGAAACAGGCAGAGCTTGAACTCAAATCAAGATGCAATTACTTAGCACTCGCCTTAAGGTCTTCATCAATGTTAGACAATTTATCTTTTATTTCCTTTTTAAAACTTAATATATCACATAATTTACCAAAAAGTAAAGTTACATTAATACAAGAAGTTTCAAGAGAACCCAAAATAGTGGATAACTCTACTTGGTAAATGACAATCTTTTGAGCAATAAGTTCTAAGATCTTATTCTTAAAATTTTTTCTCTACTTTCTGCAATAACTTGTCTTGTCCATCTAAATCTTCATTATACTTTTGGACTGCTTCTGCCAACTGATACAAAATTGGTTGAGAAGAATCAACCTCTATAACTGTAGCTTCTGCTAAGATATTCTTGGCATCCTCAATGATTTTAAATTCTTTGTCTCTTTCCTCTCTTAGCCTCTTCTGCTTGGCTTTCTTTTGGAATAATTCTTCGAAGGTCTACATTTGATCAAGATTGAGTTTTGAATTATCCAAATTATGAATCACAATTTCCTCATCAATATCTACATCCTCCTTCTTTTCTTTACCTTTACCCAAAAATATTTGTGCTTGGTTGAGGCTTGGTCTCAACGTTTCTTCCACTTATTGCTTATGTACTCAGAATGGAAACAATAGTTGAATTAGTAGCACTCATTTTAAAAATACTAGTAGAAACACCTGATGAAGCCAAAATTGATGTATCGAAAACTGATGTAGAGGGTAGAACTTGTTTTCAACTTGGCAATCCTTTTCTTGCCTTTGTTAACTGCCTGAGTGAGCTTGATCTCTAGTTATATTCGGGCCTTAGCCTCATCACATGTGCCAAAATATGCAGCCTTGGGGTCAACTAGTTCATTTATCAATGTCTCAATATGTTTTTTTTCATCAATATTTACCTTATATCCTAGAGGTTTCACCCATGCAATTCTAGGCCTAATTGCATGAATATTTACCTTATCACTATCCACCATAAAACATACATCATCCTTATAGTCCTCAACTAGTTTCTTGGGAGTCTAATATCTGTTATTCATTTTCTCCTTGAATGCATCAAAATAATTATCCATAATACTAGTGTAATTTTCTCCCATCTCAGCAATGTATTCATTTATCTAATAAGGTACTGGCACATCTTTCCTCCAAACAACAATACCTTTTGATGGAAATAATTTATGAACATAAAAGAATAAACATGTCAAAAGTGAGCCAAAATTACATGGATTGTTCTTTGATGTCTTGATGCTCTCTATGTTCTTGTTGAATTGATTCAACAGTTGCTTGACAAGGTCAAGAGATAGGTTATTCTTGACTACTTTGTATGTTAGGTCCACGGCTTCACATGACACATTGTTTAATCTGCTCGTACTATAGATCTTGTATGCAATGACATGAATACCAAACTTCAATTCCATGTTAGAGACACTGCTAATTTTCATTCCCCTACCATCCCACTTGGCTAGAGTTTTCTTCTCCAGTTTGACCCGACCTAGGGTTTTTGTTGTTTTAGCTTTCATCAACATTGAGAGACCATTGATCTTATGGATCATCTTCTTGGTAATCAGAATTGGTTGCTCCAACCATAACTATCCATTGTTCACATGATTGAGGATATACCTAATCCATTTCACTTGGAAATCATGGGCATGTGGGGAATATAGGTTAAACCTTTTGCGTTGAGATATTGATGCTCAGGTTTTAACATGCCATCAATGCATAACTCCTTTAAACATTCATCCATTTCTAGAGTACCAATATCCTAAATTGCACATTTAAAATGAGAATGGATATCGTTGATCAATATTACCTTGGGAGGGATTTGTGACTGTGCTCCACTCGGATCTAGGGTTTCAACGATTATAGGAGTGAGCTTAAAATTTAATGCCTTCCATTCTACACCATGAACCAAAATTTCTAATCCTCATTTCATTTTACTATTGGTAGCTATCATCTTCACTTAGTAGGGTTTGAGAGAATTTGAAAGCTTTTGGTAACAATTTGCTCAAATCACTTGAATGCTCTTGAAGATCACGTTGCACAATTTGCTCTTGAAAAATTTTATGGTAAAAATGACTTCGATTTCTTCCCTTTTATCAAAATTTTCCATAAATGCCTAATACAAATTTTAGATGAATTTGACAGATTATCATCTACTTTTCTTGCATTAACTACTTAGTAGAGTCTTCATCCGATAACTATATAGAATTTAGTTACTCCCGACCTTGCTCGGTAGAGTCTATGACCTGACCTTACTTGGTAAGGAAGGTAGTTCTCAGTAAGGAAGGTACCTTTTACTTGATGATCCCTTTCACATATGAATGTTGATATGGATCTTTTGTCCTATCAACTGAAACTTATTTAGATGTCTCTGTTGGTAGCCTAGTTCTAGTTTTCTTTGGTGACCCAAAAACCTTCCAAATAGAAAGTAAAACTAGGGTGCAGATGATACCCACAAGCTTTAGTACTGCAATATAAAGTTGGCCTATTAAGGCTTATAATGATCACTTTTGATGATCTTCCCTATTAGGAGCAATAAAGACTACTAGGTCCACCAAGCAAAAGGATTTACAAACATACAATGAAGTATGCACCCGGTAAAGTGATTTACATAATGTTTTTAGGTCTACCTTGTTAAAGAATTTGAATAATTCACCTATTAGGATGAAACAATAGTTGGTCTCTAATCTACAACTTGGTTTGCTGAATGAGGTTCCTCTGAGTGTATAAATCACCTTGCTATGATAGATTAATATTTGTTGCTCCTTATACTATTGTAGCCTTTGTAATTTTCTCTTTTGCTCTTTTTTTATGATTACATTACTTCCTTACATGATTCAATATATATTTTGGATGTGATACAATACATTACATATATATCAATCTAATTACACAATTACAAAGTTGGCCACAATACAAATTTACACAAATATTACAAAGTTAGCCAAAATGTAGAAACTCAGGCTCTAAAGACTGACTTGATGAGGTTCTAATACTCAGCATCCACTGTCAATGCTTGACATCGTCATGCACTCTGTAGACATAGAAGCTCAGTCTATACTGATCACTTTCAAGTAGTCTTGAACTTAGTCTGCACTAGTGACTCGACGAATACTATGAAACTCAACATATAAACTGAATCATTTGATTCATACTACATAGTTTGGTAAACACTATCACCTCAAGCTAGGTATAAACTAAGTCTTTTGGTTAACACTGAGTACCTCAGTCAACACTAGATTTGCATCACATCAAGTGCAAACTCAGTAAACACTGCACAACTCGATTTATACTAGTAAACTTGGCATACACTAAAATGCTCGATTTACACTATTGTTCATCAACTCTGTAGTAACTGCTCAGTTCAAACTAAAATATGTCCATAGGACTCAGTAGCAACTATAGGACTTGGTAGCAACTAGAATGCTTTGTTAACACTATTAACTGTACAATATGCTCGGTATAAACTCACAATATGAATAAGTGTATTTCACTAATAACAAACATGACTGGAATGTTAACATTTGATATAATCTTGAATCTCTTTAGGAGGAAAATCATCATGAGTAAATACAATTTGAGGCTAGACTAGGGTAGCATGCATTATAAAAAGGTATTGATGTTATCTTTGTTAGAAGGTAGAGTTGGAGAAGTGGCTGAATATTTTTTTAAGGATTCATGATATGTAGGAGATGTTTGAATAATTCCTTGAAGATAAATCTTGGCAGGGTATTATGTACTTGTGATACCAAAATCATACTCCATTTAAAGATTTTTGAGAAAGATAGGGTTAAGGAGGGAGAAAGGGTTGAAAGGGTGGGAGAGAAGTAGTAGGTTGATGATTATTCCTTGTATGTGATAGGTGTGATACATTGTATGATAATCCAAAGGATCACTAGATTTTTCCTTAAGAGTTTTTGAGAACAACCTTTATAGGTGATGGGAGATTTATTTCATAAAGGGTAACATTTGAGAGTGAGGATTGATTGAGCAACGTTAACTTGATTAAGGTCTTGTTTCTCCATAGACTCCTCACTATAAGGAAGAACATTAAAGATATTTTCATTATCCTCTTTTCCTAAGTAATCCTTAGAATAGGGATTGTGGATTTCCATTCATAGACCCTCTCTACTCGAAGCATCAAATGAAGGCAGGGCCACATTTATAAATGAATATATAATGTCTTCCTCTTTTTCTTAACTATCCCTAAGATAGAGGGTATTTGTTATGAGATGAATAAACATAAAACTTGTCATGTTAAAAAGAAAATATATCAATCATCATAGTATCCTCTTCACAAGGAAGAGAATAGTCAAAATATTATCTAAAGGCTCATCCCAAATAGTGAGATCATTGTAATGTAAGTTATCCCAAAATAGGGTTGCAATGTAGACCCATGGGGGAAGCACATATCAAGGGAAGAGTTAACATTAATTTTCAACACCTCTCAAAAGAGAAAGGTTAAAAGAAGGTTTAAAGACATCTTCTTGCATAAAAATGTCCTTATAGAGAGGATGAGCTTTAAGAAAAGGATAAAGCGATAAAAAAAAGCTAAACCACTATCAACTTGAAAAAATACATGCATTGCAAGAAATAATATCTAACTATAAGAATATAAAAGATTACCAACACAAACAAGAGAATACCAAATATATCTAGATATGATAAAATAGATAAAGAGATCTAACTTCATAAGATAGATAAATCTAATGTAAGAAAAGTGTAGCAAAAACACAAGAAGAAGGTAAACACCCAATGCAAAAACACAATCCAAGAGAGAACAAAAGGGATAAAGATCTAACTCCAAAAAATAAGTATAGGGTGTCGAGTTCACCAAATTATTTAGGGGCAAAATAAATACAATGAATTTCAACAATGTCAATTAAATGAGATGAATCCATTAACTAACCATTTCCACATTAATCTATTTAATACAAGAAAGAGGGGCTTCAAAACATAACTCAATATAATTCAAGTTAGATTAGAAAAATTCAAGGAGGTAAAGGGATATTAATGCTAAACCCAAATTATATAAAGGAAGTACACAAGCAAGTCCTCTCTCATGTAACGTAAATTTTATTAGGCATATGTAAATGTAAAAGTGCAATTGAGTAATTTGATTTAATAAGAAGTGTGAGATATATTTAGGTGGTAAATGTAACCAATTAACCCAATAAAGATATGAGAATAGGTCTAGACTAAAAAGTGAAATGAATGATAAAGTACTCACCTTAAAATATGTAGAGGAATATGCAATTTTACTCCAAGAATTGCAGTCTTGTAGATCTAAAATTGTAAGGGAACTTTTGACTACAAATTCATGATCACAACTAAAAACCAAGAAAATATTATTTTTCTTAGGGCCTTTGGAATACATTGTTTGAGTCATTGTATCTAGATGATTTATGTCAAAAATCATCGTGTCCATGAGAGACAGTAGAAACTTTGACATGTCAACTAGCTTTGAGACCCAAAATCTTTAGAGAACACATCAACTTGGTCAACCTAGTTTGAAATGGGTTGATGTAATCTAAAATATTGACTTTAGGTTGACCTAGTCATCCATGCCAACCTATTCCTATGTTATTTCAATAAATAGAGCTTTGGAGGGTCTTAGAAGCTATGGTGATAGAATTTGAAAAGAGAAAACTGAGTGAGAAATATTTGATTGAGCACAAGTTCATCCATGGTCCATAAGGTCACTAAAGGATGGGTGCTAAAATATCTCAAACAATGTGTCCATCCATTCTAAGACGATGCAAAAAGAAATAATTATTGTTGATTATCAAAGCATAAAGTTGTCTTGGGAAAATCTTAATAGATATATGGGAATAAACAGTGATGGTGTGGAATATATTGCATACCACTATGAAAATTATGAGATTTTAGAATCTATCTCGTCATTCTTAGGGTGGAGAAAAGATTGTAAAAGATGAAGATGCTAGAGGCGATTCACCTAATTTAAAGATACTTAAAGACTTTGAAGCACATGTGATTTTAGAGTGGAAACCACAAGGCTTGTGTGGACAAACCATTTGCACATCCATAAATTGATAAATGGATTCTATAACAATGTAAAGTTAAGCTTGCAATGATTGGTTTACAAATAGAGAACATAAGTATAATCTATTTAAGGTTGATATTTCCAAAAATGGAACAGATGTTTTGTTGGTAAATTAGCTATAAAAGTGAGATGTGTAATGCCTTGCCAAGGGACCCAAAAGAAACTAACCTAAAGTTTCACTAAGTTTGCCAAACATTTTTTTTTAATTTAAAGATAATAACTTAACAACAACAGAAATAAAATAACAAAAGCAATAACATACACATAAGCATATACCATAAAAATATTACAATTCTTTAGGATTACATGACGTTGAATCACATTTAAGTTTAATTAATGCTAAAACCAATATATATAAAAAATCCACATTAAAAATATTTACAAGTACGAATCCATATAAATAATATACAAATATCTTGAATGCCACTTGGCAATAATTAGAATGCACAATCATCCACTGTATAAGTCACAAGGTATGAAAGGTTAAAAGAATATACATCATAAAAATAGATTACACCATCTGGTAAGATCTATGAAATTAAATACAATACAATACAACCATCCATCATAGTACATAAGAAATAGAATGAAAGAGAGTATATAACAAGGAACTCTAGCCATGACATCAAACTATTAGATCTCAATGGTACAAGTAAAAAGCACTACCACCCAACCTCATGAAACCCAAAAAGGTTCACTCACACCACGCTGAGGAGATAGTCTCAAGTTCCAAACTAGATATCAAACTCAAAGGTCAAAATCAACATCTAGGTCAAGGAAAACCTAAAAGCAATCTAACTCAAAGATACCAAGATATAAATAACATCTAAACCTAGAGGAAACAATGACACATAGGAAATCTATTATGTAAGTGGAAAAGTGTCATCACATGAGCCAACTCTAAGGTTACCCAGATAGTCTTTTAATACTTTGCCCCCCTAGTGACTTTATGTAGCATCGGTATCATTTTGTACAGACAAGGCATACTAACAAAGCAAGGTTGCAACCAAACATCCTCCATACTCTCATCCTAGTGTGTACTAGCACTAGAGGCATGGGTGAGGAAAACCAATGACTCTTATTAATTCATTACACTCTCATTTAATGTAGTGTTATCACTTATTAAAATAACCTACAATGGGTTACCTATCAACCTTTTTAGGGCCTCAGCCTCCATTGCATTCCACTTTCCAACATGCAATACAAATAACCTACCCTAAGCTCAGTAAAAGAAAAAGATCTCAAATGACTATAAACCACACATCAGTTCTTAAACAAGCAACTAGAAAGTACTAAAATATTATTGATCATAATCATAGATTCCACCAATACAATCATTCTAATAGGACTGGTCCAAAATCAATTGCACTTAAACCAAATCCATGTCATAACATGACATCACCAAAAAAAAATCAATTAATCACCTCAGTCCTATACGAGCAACTAGAAAGCAATCAAAGATAACTTTTCAAAGACTTAAAGGTTATATCAGGATATACACATCATCCACCTCAATTCTACACAAGAAAAACTAAAAGCAATAACAAAATATCTTACCAACTCAGCATAGACCACACATGACACATTACCATGGTTAGGTATAAAAGATCATGTACAAAACATCATCATGACATCACAAAACAAAACTCCCAAGCCTCTGGTAAACATCCTAACTGATCAAAGCTAAGTCAACCCCGAAACCCATAACAACAACCCACATTCATAAAGAGTACATACAAAAGTCATTATCATAATTCATTAGGATTGAAAACATAAACATTTAATTTTTACTTATAGGTTTTCAAGTTTTCATTTTCATTTTCAAGTATTATAGATTCGTTAACGTTCTCGAGTCCACATGAGTCTCAACCCTCAACAAAACATAATAAGTGTTTACAGATAGCTTTTAGAGTGCAATCCATTTCCAAATATAAGATTCAACCGTATAAGTAGGGTTTCAGTCATTTTCATTTGCAAAACACAAGGTTCGATATAAAATCAAAGTTTCAATTTTCGTCGATTCAAAGTACCAAGATTTCTAGAGTTTTCAAATAACAAGATCTCCCTAGTAATAAAATAAGTTTTCATATAAAATAAAATCTATCAAGTAAAACCCAAGTTACTAAAATAATCATTTCAACAATTACCATCTTCAAAATTACTTTCCAAATATATTTGTAAAAACTTCATAATTACATATTATTATTAAAATTTTATTATCTATTATTAAATTAAATAATAAAATAATATTGATACCAAATATTAATAATTATAATTTATATAAAAATAAATAAACAAAACCAAAAAAAATGCAATATCAAAAAATGTGATATGAATCGCATCCCATTTAATTGGGAAAGCCACCTAGTGGCTTGGTTGTCAATGGTAGTTGTTGCCTTGGCAGTTGCTGCTACGACAATCACTACCTTGGTAGCTGCAGAAATGAATGATGATAGATAGGGAGTGAGGGGGTGGTGGCCCCTGCCCACCTTTAAAACTATATATATATATTCAAAAAAGCAAGCCATCGAATAAAAAATAGGAAAGGAGTAGGAGGGAAGTGGGGTTGGTGGCCCACCTCCCCAAAATAATCTTATTTATTTATTTATAATAATAAAAACCAATCACATCCCCCTGTACGATTTCAAAAGGTAAAGTGTGATAAAAATTATCATAGTAAGAAATTTATTTTGGTAATATATATATATATATATATATATATATATATATATATATATATATATATATATATATATATATATAAACCAAATTACATAATAAATCTAATAGGAAGAACACGAATAGTCAAATGAATTTATATATTAAATTATGACTCATTTTTCCAAACCCTTCCCGTAACATAGATTTCTTAATTGATTCAATCTATGAATTACCAAATTAATCAAATGAGGGTTTCAAATTAACAATACATATACAAATGATTTCAAAATGAAGAAAAATGAATTCTCCTACAAGGGTTTCAATTTAATTAATTCATTTACAGACAAAATCAAGAACAAAGAAACAATAAATTTCAACACAAGAGTTTCAATCAATTCTAGAATTATGAAAACAAATTTATCTAGACATGAAGACGATAGGAATCTAAAGAATGGAAAACTACTACACAAATAACCCACAAGATTCTACCTAAATCTGATGTTAATACGACAAACACATAGAGCACACAAACAATCCCCTTTTTTTAAAGCCCTTCTTCTCTGAAATTGCTCCTCTAAAACCTCAGCTATTGCAAAATGAGCTCTAGATCTTTGATAAAGAGTTCTCCACTAAATGTAGGGCTTTGATTGTGCAATCATGCGAGAAGACTTGTTGATCTTTATCTTTTATTATTTTATTACATTTTAAATATACATGCACAACTTTTTTGCCATTTAATTAAAAATATTTTTATTAAATAATTTACTTTCTCTCTTTAATTAATTCTTGAGATGTTTTTGATAAAAATATTTATTAACTTAAGTAATAATAATATTTAGCATTTATTTAAAAATGAACTCCTAAATATATTATTATTAAATTAAATAAATATTATTACGTCCAAAATTATACTTTAACCTAATCTTTAATTTTAATTCTTTTATTTGATTAATTTCTCAATTAATTAAATATAATTAAATATTGAGTTTCCTTATAAAATTATTTTCATTAAATTAAATCATTAATTATTCGTTTAATTTGATTTAATTATAACAGAATGTAATCACGAACCCACAAGATTGAAATGAAAACTCGTAATAAAGTACAAAAAAACTAGGTCAAACTCAAGTGTTATAATCATGAATTTACGTCACTTGACAAATTCAGAAGGGTAAAAAACTCAGGTACTTGTCCTACTTTCTAGGACAATTGGCTTAAGGATAGGATTTAGACTTGAGAGTTATCTCCCCTCTCTTACCATTAAGATATTGCAATAGGGTACGCTCATCCTGGTAATTCAGGAAAGTCATTACCTTGTACTTGCAATCTACATAAAATCCATGCATGTACATACACATATATTATAAACTAAACATGCAATGGCAGGAAGTGGTGCATTGTGTAGATCCCAACTAGTAGGTGACTACAACTCCCTCCCTCAACCATATCAGAAATAACATACATAAACTAAAACATACAAATACACCATACACATGCAAGTATGGGGTAAGTATCCATAGAAAAATGCATATAAATAATCCACCTATCTATAATCATGAAATAACTGAAATAAATGTATACAAGTATCATCATCAAACAACAATCATGCATACATGAAATAACTAGTACCAAAGTAACTCATGTAACAACAATCAACTGAGTATGAAATAATATCCAAAAATCTAGAAAACAGTGTCATTAATCATCAAACATAAACATAAAGTTGGCCTAAAAGAGTTCAGTAATATAATATGAAAAGTCAACTAGGGGTAGGCATTATACGATGAATCATAAAATAAACTAAAATGACTTAGGCATGATCAATATTATGCATACTTATTGGGACATAGTAATAACATAAAACTTAGTAGTTAAGCAGAGTGAGTTTAACCATTGAGGAAACTATTTAGTTAAGTGGGCTCGAGTTGGAGTAGTACTGGGATGAGCGATCTCCCAAGAAGTCATGGTGCTTCACCTATGTGAGAATCACCTATATCCAATAAGTGATAAGTATTACATTTATTCTCATGAGAGATGGATTTGTGTGACTCACTACTCATGAAATATGGATAAATGAATTTGAATCAAAAACTATACAGTTAAATCCTATATCAATAGCACAATTTGACTTCTTGTAGAAAAATATCTCCTATTTATCAATTGATGAGATTTAGCAGCTCTCTAATAAATGGCTAATAAGACACAACACTTGGTGAAGGTTTTGTAAATGGGGTTGTAAGAAGAGTGGGTTTAACCATGGAGGGAACTCCATAGTGAAGCACACTTGAGCTGGAGTAGTACTGGGATGGGTAACCTCTTTGAAAGTCCTAGTGCTTCGCCTCTATGAGAATCACCTCGATCCAATGAGTGCTAACTATTTTATTTATTCTCAAGAGAGATGGATTCATGTGAATCACTACTCATGAAACATGATTCAATGAGTTTGACTCATAAAATACATAGTTAAATCCTTAATTATAGCAATATCATAATTTGACTTGCTGTGGAAAAATATCCCATACTTATCAATTGATGAGCTTAAAGGGATTTCTAATAAATGGTTCTTAAGGCACAACACTTGGAGAAGGTTTTGCAAATGGTATTTTAAGTAGTGTGGTTTTAACCATGGAGGAAACTCTGTAGTTAAGCATGCTTGAGCTGGAGTAGTACTAGGATGGGTGACCTCCCAAGAAGTGTCGATGCTTCACCTCTATGAGCATCGCCTAGATCTAATGAGTGTTAAGTCTTCCATTTATTATCGTGAGATATAGATTTATGTGAATCACTACTAATGAGACATGAATCAATGAGTTTGTAGTGTCTGCCCCTAGTTTACATTTATGTTATTATTGTTGAACTCTTTAGGCCAATTTTATGCTTGATGTTTAGTAGCATTATTCTTGAGATTATCAGATATTGATTCATATTTAGTTGATTTTATGATGAGATTACTTGGTACTCTATACTTCATGTATGCATGATGATTATTATAGCGATTCAATTATTGATGATGATTACTTAGATGGATTATCATATGTGTTTTTTTATGGATACTTACCCCATACTACATGTGTATGGTGTGCTTGTTTATTTTCTTTATGTATGACATTTCTAATATGGTTAAGGAAGGGAGTCATAGTCACCTACTAGTTAGGATCTACATGATGCACCATTTCCTGCCATTGCTTGTTTAGCTTAGTATATATGTATTTGTACATATGTGAATTTTATGCAGATTGTAGGTACTGAGTATTGACTTCCCTGAATTGTCAGGATGAGCGTACCCTATCCCATTATCTCAATGGTAAGAGAGGGGAGACAAATTCTTAAGTCCAAATCCTAACCTTTAAACCCATTTGTCCTAGAAAATTAGGACAAGTATCTGAGTTGATTACCTTCTGAATGTGTTGTATGATGCAAGTTCATGATTATAACCCTTTAGTTTGATCTTTTATGTGTTTTTCTATGATGGGTTGTCATATTTCATCCTATAAGTCTTTGATGATTTTTCTATTAATTAAGTCAAATTAAATGATTTAATTAATAATTTAATTTAATAGAAAATTATTATGATATTTTTAAATATTTAATTATATTTACTTAATTTGGAAATTAATTAAATAAAAATAATTAAATTTAAAGATAAAATTATAAGTTTAATTTTAGAATGTTGTTTAATTTTAGAACGTGATAATATTTATTTAATTTAATAATAATATATTTATGAGTCCATTTTTAAATAAATGCTAAATATTATTATTACTTAACTTAATAAATATTTTATCAATTAACGTCTCAAAAATAAATTAAAGCATGGAAAAGATATTAATTTATTAAAGAATTTTAGGATTGCATAAAATATGCATGAGAATAAAATTGAATAAATTAATTAAAAAGAGAAGTCAAGTGAATTTAATTAAGATATTTTATATTGCAATAAAGGTGCATGAAAACATTAAAAGAAAGATAATAAAGAGTTAAAGACTAGTAAGCAAGGAGTCCTCTTAGGTGATTGCACAATTAGTGCCTCGAATTTAGGAGAGAACTCCTTATCAACAATTGAGGGTTCATTTTTGAGGGAACGCGAATTTGGGAGAATAATTTTCAAAAGAGAGAAGGTTTTGAGAGGAGAAATTTCTCTCATAAATCTTTTTGGGCATTGTGATTTAGCATCAGATTCTAGGTAGATTCTTGTGATTAATTCACATAGTTAATTACACTATTTCTTTTCCTGTCTTCTTTGTGACTATGAAATGTTTATATGAATATATCTTTGTGATGAATATTTCGATCTGGAATTATTGGTATGCATGCTGATTTCTTCTTCATACATAGAGATTAAAATATCTTAAATTCATTGTTCAGTAATTTGTCAATTAGATTTAAACTGAGAAGGGTTTTAAAATTAAAAAGAAAAATTTAAAGAGAAAATTCGACTAGTTGGTTGTATTTTCCCTATCAGATCAATGACGGAACTATTAAAAGAATATATATATACATGGGGAAGGTATTTGTTCTTTTAAAAATTTATATAAAATTTTTATGGAATAAAAAAATCAAAATTTAAAAAAGAAAATTTATAGGGGAAGGGGTGGGAAATCTCCACCCCCACCCTTTTAACCCTACCGATGGTCGATAGCTGTTGTTCCAGGTACTATGACAGTAGCGGTATAGAGTACCACTGCGGCCATAGGCTCGGTGGCATTAGGGTACACCGCACGGTAGCCTCCCTATATGGGATGGTCCACGGTGAGTTAAAGTTAATATATTTTATTTTATAAATTTTTAATTATTAATTTTATTAAAATGTTTTAATTTATTAATTTATTAATTATTATTAATAAATTATTAATAAATTTAAATATAGTAAATCATTAATAATTTTGTTAGTTATTTTTAATTAATATAGTTATTATTTTATATAATTATTAATTAATTTAATTAAATAAAATTTAATTAAGTTTAATTAATAAATGGGAGTATTTAATGGAACCTAGATTTATTTTATTAATAATGATATTGACTTTAATAAAATTGAAATTCTTTTATTGGAAGATTAATAGTTATTATTTTAATAATTTAAATAAATAATTATCCTTAGAGTATTTTAGAAGATTGACTTAAAATCAAATAGGGGTAATTCTATATTTTATTTGAATATAAGAATGGGTTAATTTGTAAGGGTAAACTATGAATCTCATTTACTTGAAACATACATTGAAACAAATACTAAAACCTTACATTTAACTCAATAATATGTTTTCAAAATCAAACCAAACTATGAAACCTACACTATGTTATCTATATGTTGTCTATGCTTTGGGTTTGAGTTGACTAGCTTTAGGATGTCTACCAGAGGCTTGGGAGTTCTGTGATTGTGGTATTATGCTGAACTAATATTGATCTTTTAAACTCAACCATGGTTATGTGTTGGTATGCTCTTTGGTGAGTGTTTATATTTTTGGTTATTGTTTTTAGTGTTATTATGGGATAATGGGGTGAAAATTATGACCTACTTGACTTTACCATTTTGAGTCTTCGATCAATATTTTTGGGATACTTTCTAATTGCTTGTAGAGAACTGATGGGTTAATGTGATTTATCTTTTGATGCTTTCCAATCAGTTGTATAGGACTAAGGTGAAATATTATGATTAGTTGATTTGTGCTTTTATGAGTCTAGGGTAGGTTATCTATATGTAATGTCAGGAAGTGGCTTGCAATGGAAGTCAGGGCCCTAAGTGGCTGCTGGAGTAACCCATTATAAGTTGTTTAATAAGTGAAAACACTACACTAAATGAGAGTAAAATAAACCTAATAAGATTCTTTGTATGTTCTTGTCCATGCCTATAGTACTAATAAAAACTAGGATGGGAGTAGAGAAAACTCTTGGTTGCTACCATGCATCGTTAGTATGCCTTGTCAGTACAAGACAATACTAGTGCCTCATAGGGTCACTAGGGGGGCAGGGTCCTAAGAGGCTACTAAGGTAACTCTAGCATTGATTTGTGTGATGACACTTTCCCACTTACATAGTAGGTTTCCTACGTGTCTTGTGTGCCTCTGGGTCTAGATGTCAATTTATCTTGGAACCTTTGAGTTAGATTACTTTTAGGATTTCCTGGACTTAGAGAGTACTTTTGATATTTGGATTGATATTTTTTTTAGGACTTGAGACTATCTCCTTAGGGTGGTGGGAGTGGGCCTTTTTGGGTTACCACGTAGTTGGGTAGTAGTGCTTTTTACTCTTACCATTAAGATCTGATTGTTGTTGCCGTGGCTGGAGTTTCTTGTCTACTTTTCCTTTCATTCTATTCTTGCGTATTATGATGGATGGTTATATCTTTATAATGGATCATGATTTCACTTATGGTATTGTACTTTTTTTTATGGATTTGAAAGGGATGATGCAATCTATTTTTTTACAAACGTATATTCTTTTAGCCTTTCATACCCTGTGACATGTATAGTGGATGATTGAGCATTCTAAATTTTATTTCCAAGTAGCATTCAGAAAAAATGTATATTATTTAAATGGACTTTAGAATTTGAATTATTCTTTCATGCAGATGTGGTAATTGTTAGACTTAGTATTAATTAAATTTAAATGTGATTCAAAATCTTGAGATCCTTAAGGAATGTAATCTATGATGTTTTCTTAATTATGATTGTATGTTATTTCTTTTGTTACTTTATGTTTGATGTGTATGTTATTCTTTATTTTAAATTTAATGTTTGGCAAACTTAGTAAAACTTTAGGTTAATTCTTTTGGATTCCTTGGTGGGGTGTTACGAGTTTGACTCAAAAACTACATAGTTAAATCCTAATAGCAATATCACAATTTGACTTGCAGTAGATAAATATCTCTTACTTATCAATTACATAGATGTAAGAATGATTGTATGTATTTCACCTACTCATAAAGAATTAAAATTAAAATTAAATTAAGGGAATGATTTTATTCATAATCATTTCCTCCTTTTCTCATCATTCTCATTTTCTCTTTAAGAAAGGGATGATATTTTTGTTAGCCTCGATTGATGATGTAACTAAGAATACTATGAATGTATGTGAAAGAGTCATATGAGTTGTTATGTTGCCATTGATATCAAATTCTTTGTTTGTTAGACATTGTGCTAACTTAATAGAGTGACATACCATTTAATTGATGAAGATTATTTGAAGAAATTATGATGATGAAATATTTGATAAGTATGGTATTTGTTGAGTTTTCATATAGCACAATGCTAAACGATGGGAATCCTTTTGAACTCCTCTCTTGAAAAGCTAATCAAGGATCAACTCCAAGGTTTTGGGTGATCTTGCGACCTACTAAAATTCATTCAATTGAAGATAAATGTGTGTGTTCATGAGGAGGCCTTTTCTAGTCCTGAATAATTTTGGATAATTTGTTTGTTATTTAAAAAAGTAACCACAAAAGAGATATATTTTAGCTATTTTATGTTTTATGAAGAATGCAATTTATTGATGCAAATATATGAATTTTTATTTTAACCAAGTGTTAGAAAATCAAATAATAAAGATAAGGTAACGAGAGATTTTAAAAAAATAACTTGAAAGGGAAATTCTTAACGAACATAAACCATGGTAACAACATGTCAGCAAGTTAAATCATCAAAAAGATCAAGTAGCAAACCAATGAAATTAGAAGTAGTGCTTCCTCAACTCCACTAATACAATCATCAATGGGAACTCAATAATAACTAAAAGATGTTTCACATTTCATCAAATCACAAGGCCACAAAAAGTGCACTCATGCAAAACAAGACCCTATGCAAGAACAATAGGTGATCTTTTCTCCAATTTGTTACATCAGTAGAATTTATTAACATGAGACAAACACTAGAACTAAAATTTTGCACAATCATAACAACACAATAAAACCCTTGGCTCTATTATTAGTCAAGAACATGTATTCACAAAAATAATACACTCTGGCAAGAATAACTACACTCAAAATGAGAACACCAATAGCATATATTATTAGATCAAAATAATAGCTTGGAGTACATATTACATCCATGTATTTATAAGAAATCATCTCCTCCCTTTGTGTTAGAAGAGGGAGTTCTTAAAATGCAACTCATGCTAAAAACTAATTAAAAAAATCTAATTATATACAAACTAACTCTCTAAATGGTGCTAAATAGGTCTCCACCCTTGTCAACCAATAGCATTTCCTTTTGGAGTTCACTCCAACTAGAATTTGTCTCACACTCGTTAGAATTTGTCGCACAGTGACCAGAATTTGTCTCATAGCCATAGATAAAATACCAAGAATTTGAGGTTGTATACTTGATTTTGCAACCATATCTTTCTACAATCATAAAAGGAATATTTTATTTTGTGATCCTAGAATCATGAAATGTGGAGAAAATCTTAGAGAAATATTATCTACAGATATGGGTGTATGATAAGATTGTGGCCATTGAGAGCTTGTCCAACACACCATTTAACTCAACTCATGCAATGCATTGTCCACTCTTGCAGCAATTGGAATCAGATTCCATTAAATCCACTCTGTTGGAAACTAAACAAGATAAACTAGAAGAGAATTATAATCATAATTCCATCCATCACACTTTAATTGATAGAAATTTTATCAAAATCCAAGAATTTTACTAAGTATAGTGAGCCCATTCAACCATTTACTCATCCAAGCTTTAACTTTTCTAATTAGCAAGTTACTGTAAATCATCATGCAAGCATAACACATAAGAAATCAACACATAACACAATGATTTACATGGAAACCCAATTTGGGAAAAACCACCACTAACATGCTACTCAATTCTCACTCTTCTGAAGTGATGCCCTGTGAAAGGTCTACCCTGTTAAAGGCTTACAACACACTGTTAAATGTGACCTTGTTAGAGGATTTAACCATCCTATTAGAAGTAGGCATGGTTAGAGGACTTTAGAAAATTTACTTGGAATGCCACCCTATTAAAGGATTTTCAAATGGCTGTTAGGCCAACCTAAGTCCATAGGATTTTCCTTCTATCCTAACTGATACAATTGCTAGAGAGTAACAATTTAGGATTTTGACCTGATTGCAGAATACAACTTAACTTCTAGATCTCAGATCACTTCTTAGCTCAAACCATTTCCTGACCTTCAATCTCTGCAACTTGGATAGCTTGCCCTCCTTTCAATCTTAGTCTCCTTGAGTCTCCATGCTTAATGTATTAGCGCAATCATTTCCTCTTGACCACTTGTAGAAGCATAGCATCATCTTGGATACATCATCCACTCTATCTGCACTTTTTCATTTACCTAGTCTGAGTGCTATAAATCATCATGTCTTCCACCTTTTCTACTCTATAAACCTCCATCTCCATTATGCATGTGCATTTCCACCTTCCTTCTTATTTTAATTTGCTGCTCTTCAAAATTTACAGAGAGATTGTGTGTGTTTTTTTCTTAGATAATGTAAAATAGTTTATTAACGGCTACCATAAATGGTATAGTATGTGGATTTTATGCTTGTTCATGTGATCTAATAGAGAGATGGCTTTGCACTTGGCTCTTTCTATGCCATTCTAAGACAAATCAATTAAGGGTTCTAAAGCTCTAATGTCTTTGTTTACAATTAGATTTTGGGGATCATTTGTGCACAATGCAAGTAAGACACCTACTACATTTTCCAAGTTTTGAGGTGAACCAATTTTGATAATATCTACTAATATTGGAATAGCATCAACATTTCATTTCCATTGGCTATTTTCCCTTCTTTGTGACTTGCAAGAATAACCAATATAGCTAAGGCTTTATCAACCATCCCTAGACTACGTTCTACTAGTAATTTCATTAAAGGAGCCACAACTCCAGCCCTCATGGCCCTTGCTTTGTTACCTTAGTAGATTGACAAATTAAATAGTGTTTTAGCCACATCTTTATTAGCTCTCTAGCTCCCCTCACAAAGCAAACCAACCAGAATAGGTATTGCTCTAGATGCACCAATTGTTATCTTGTTCTCATCAACAAATGACAAGTTAAAGAGAGTTGTGGCCACATTTTCTCTTACTTCCATGCTACCATTTTTCAAAACCTCAACAATTGGAGAAATTTCCCTAGTCATCACTATTTCCCCCTTAATTGTTTTCATAAATGGAAAGGTTAAGTAGAGTTGTTACAACATGCTCTTTTGTTCTTCCATCAGGTGTGGAGAGAAGATTAACTAGAAAATGTACGGCCCTAGCCTCTACTATAAAAATCTTGTTATGAGCATTCCTCTTTGCTAGAAAGTGTAATTCACTAGCTGACACTCTTTGTTTATCAAGAATCCCAACTAATAGATTTTGGAGAAGAATTCATGAGTGACTGTTCAAAATTGATCTTAATTTGCTTCAAAGATAATACACAACAAATATGTAATCATGGCCATTCAAAATCTAAAGAAATTCCATGTCTTTGGGAAGTGGGGATGCTTCTTTCACACCTCAATTGTTTCAATTTAGGCATAAAATCCTTGGACTCTTTGGCTACCTATTTCAGCTCATGAGTCACGCTACTTTCAACCTAAAGTTCAAGCTAGAAGCATGGAATCCCTTTAACAAATTTAAAAATGTCAATGGTTTTCATATCGCTACAAACAAGAAATATGTGATTGATGCCCCTTTCTAGTCTCTCAATATGGCATAGGTTGAAAGAATCCACATATTATCTATTCTTCTAACATTTTGGATACATGTCAAATCTTATGGGTTTCAGCCAACACCTAATCTTATTTTGCCACTACATGTGCCCTTAACACAAAATATGGGAATAATATAATATAAATATTATGATAATCCTTGCTTACCATATGAATCTTATCAATGACAACTATTTCAAAATTTGGTAATGTTTACTTCAATATTTTCAAAAAAACATCAAACTTGCATAGATTTCATTCCTCCACTAGATTTTTTAAAGTACTACATAATCATTGACGTTGTCCAAATGTTTTTTTCCTTAACTAGATCTTATAAGGTACTACATAATCTATGTTCTTAGAAAACTTATCCTATGATCAACATATCTAATTCATCCACAATATCCAAAAATAAATGGAAATTTGTTGGCTTGACTAAGTTCGAGCACAACATCTCAATGTGTTTGACTTGGTTTGAGATTGTACGATAAGATGATAGATTTATCATCTTTGTGTCATCTTTTTAATAATTTTTGTTAAAATAATCATTTCACCCTTGTTGTCATTATAGTTATGTTTATTGAATTGATAAGCATGACCTCTCAGAAAGTTATGATGGTTTATTTTAGTGGGCATCACCTAGATTCAATGAGTACTTAGTATTTCTTTCATTTTTATGAGAGATACATTCTTATGGACAATTAATCATGCAACATGGATCAATGAATTTGACTCAAAAATATCACAATAAATATAATTCCTCAATTAAAAGATTCAATATAATATAAATAAAATAGTATAATGACCATCGACTAGATATCAAAATTCCTTATATAGATAATGTTGTATAAATATAGGTGATTTGTATCCCAAGTAGTTATCCACACATTGAGCTTTGATTTGCAATTTTTTTCCTTAATTTTTCCCAATGATGGGAGTTACACATAGTTGCCTGAATTCAGAGTTACACATATTTTTCTTGAATTATCAAATCCATCTAGTGCATTTTTTGGTAAATAATATATGTTGATTTTTAGAAGTTGATTTATACCTTAGTTGTTTAGAGGAATGTATTCTACAGATTAGCTTTGTTTCTTTAAAAAGTTTCATTGATTCTACAATAGGTGGTTTATTATAGAGGGTCTTTCTTTCTAAAAATAAGTCAACATAATTAGCATTATGTACCCTTCCCCTGAGAGGTACTGACATAATATCTTTGTTGGAGTTCAAGTTTTATTAGATCTGTTGGACACAAGATCTCCCAGGGCTCAAGAAAATGTGTCTTCTACATTGCTCAATTTGGTATCTTGGACATGAAAATAGTTGTGCCCCTTCTTAGTGACTTTCTTAATCACTTAATATAGGGACACCATGATGTAAGAGAAATATGAGAAGCCTTTTGAAACTTTTGGGTACAAGGGAAAGGCGACCCATGAGTGCAGCATTTTGAACTCAATGGAAGGTGTTCATCTTTGATTCCATATTCATTTTTAAATTTTTTTTTTCTGTATTTCTATTGAAACATGGACTTAGGGTTTCTTCAGCTCCTTTGGTAGCAATTGAGTTATGAAGATTGTGTTTCTTCACTTGTACTTTGTACACTTTAATGTGGAGTTTTATTTGAGTACTTTCGAGGAGAAAATAGATGCAGTGTATGGATTCTTACTTGATTGTGCATTGATGATCTGATTATGTTTAGCATGCTTCAAGACTTTGATGAATAACAAATTAAAAACATCAAGGCAATATATCATGTGTATCTAGAACTACACATGTTATGAAATGAATGAAGCATAACTATAAAAAACCTTATATAATATAAGAAATGGGCATGGAAATGATAGTGGTCACTTATTCTCGAACTTTATCTAATAAGTCAAGTTATTCATAACACAACCCAATTAGAGCTTCCTCCAACTGAGTAGTAACTTTATTATTTTTAAATTCAAAATTATTATGAAATATCTAAAACTTTTTTTAATCATTTCTATAATCTTAATGAAAATTTATTATAAATCATAAATTAAATAAATTTATAAATTTATCTCTCCCTATTTTAATGTGTTTCTAGATCGCTAAGGGTATGTACTTCTTTCAACCTTTCATTATCTTCATTCAACTCCATTCTTAAAAATAATATAATCATCTTGTATTTCACTCTATAGATGATGTGTGAGTTGCGTGTATTTTTCTCCTTAAATTAGGTAGTATATTTTGTTGACACTTTTGATTCCTTTCTCAAACAATATTTAATGGAATATGATATATATAGCCTAGATTGCATTTCCCACAAATCATTGTGAAAAGAAAAGTGATTTGTCTCATGTCCACTTCTAATCAGTCTTCAAAATATTGTAATTTATTTTGTTTTAAGATTTTCTTAAACTTGTACCTTTTAATTCCATTAACTTGGGTGTTTCAAAAGCAGTTGTCACATACAAATAGTTGAGTTGACTATTATTTTTTGATAACTGATCTATATCAAATGAGTTTTAGCTAGTTTTATGAGATTAAGCTTATTTATGTTGAAAATATTGTACCTTAATTCCATTTATTCTTAAATTTTCTTTTGTATTGTGATTTGAGCCTTTGGAAAATTCACATTGGCATTGTTTACGTTGCTTAATTATTTCACTAAACTTGTGTCTAAGAAATGATGCTTTAAAATATAACTACGCAAATCACTTTGCACCAATGTTTTGGAATGCTTCAAGATAAGAAAAGAATCACTTAGTGATCCATCTTTAGGATAAGAAATGAATCACTTAGTGATCCAAACTATTCATACCAAAACTTGGTAGAGATGAATCCAAGGCACAAACACCTAACATTAATGAAATATCAACATTTGACTTAATATGTTATACATTAAACACAATACACCAATTCTAGATTTTCACTTCCTTCTTATAGGTAACTATGTTGATCTTGGATTGGTTTTGAGAAATGAGTGTCTGCACACTTAAGTTATTTACTTAGTTCATGCCGAACAAGTAGTACATGCCAAGAACAACATGTATATTATAGAGCATGCCGAGTCCATAGTGAGTGCCAAGCCACTCATGTGCCAAGTCACTCAAGTGCCAAGTAGATAGTGTATGTTGAGTGATTGAGGAGCTAAGCAAGCACTACATGCCGAGTCACAACATAGAGATCAATATATGTTGAGCATTAGAGAATTTAGATGTTGAGTGACATAGTTTTGACATAATTATTTGTAAAGGCACAAACAACTATGTAAACCTTTTTTGAGCCAACTTAAAGATGAATTATGATATTTTAGAGATAAGGATGAATCTTAAGTTGGATTCCCAATAAAATTACATGCAACCAATCAAAAAAAGAAAAGGATTAAGAAGAAAAATGGATGAATCACATCTGGTTATTCATACCTAACCCTAAGTCACCAAAGTCTTCTTAAGAAGGACAAACCCTAAACTCTCTAGAGTGTGTAAGGTGTATAAAGGAGCAAAGAGAGTAGCTTGCATGTACAAACAAAGCATTCATGGTGGCTAAGGAGTTATTATTTGAGATTGCATTGTAGAATTAGTTAAAGGAGAATAGAGGAAGGGAAGAGCATACAACAAAGAGACATCTAATCAAGAAGGATCGAGAATACATCAGTTTAGAGGTGATCTATCATTAGGTAAGGAAGTGCTAACTGCAGGATCATTGTTGAATCATTCTAGCAAGTGAATCAATCAACTATCTTAATAGAGTAGTCCTAATAGTTTGTATTGAAATCTTTTAATAGGGTTCTTACTTAGTTGTGAGATAAATTATTTTAGAAAGGCACACTTCTAATAGGGTATTGAAATCCTTTAATAGGGTGAGACCTAACAATTTTTGTAAGCCTTTAACAAGGTAGACCTTTCACAGAGTAGTTCATGTCTCATGATCAAAACATTATAACTTTCATTTGATACACTTTATTACTATAGTAGTGAAGATTTGTGGGTGTCATCCTCACCCCATTTTTACCTTCTCGCTTGGAGAGTTTTTGGGTAATCATATCTGGTGTTATATGTGTGTGAATGTTTACTTGCTTACATGTTTTAGATATACATGTTTTACATGATATTTCAGTTTACTTAGTAAATGTATGTGATGGATGTGTGGTGAAAGTTTTTATGGGTCCAAGTTTAAACGACTAATTCACCCCCCCTCTCTCAGAGGTTTACCTTTCCTATTATAATTCCAAAAATTGGTATCAAAGCCTTGTTCTCTGAAAGAGAAGCTTTGCATCTTTGAAGAAAGATCTTGAAATGGAAGTCTATAAGCTGGGAAAGACTTGAGAATTAGGAGATTGAAATACATCTCATTGTACATCAACTAAATCAAGCAAGAGAAGATTTACACAAAATGTAGAGAGATAGACACTAATAAGGTATTGACTAATGGAGACTCTAATGAATTTGATGCAATAGTTGCAAATCTAATGGAAAAGAATAGAGCCCAAGTAGAAGAAATCATAAATATCAAGATAGAGCAAGAATCACAAGCCATACTACTATGTAAGGTGACTAAATAGAAGAAGAAAGCTATGGAAGACAAAGCATGATTGAAGAAGAAAAAATAATTTTGAGCAACAGATTGGAAGAGAAATCATCAGAGCTAATCAAGATTTACAACATGCAATTGGATACATTGAGTCAAATGATGAATGCCAACTATGAGTTGAATGCCAAGAACATTGAGATAACAACATTGAAGTTGTATAATGAGCTATTTAAAAGTGACCTAAAAATGGAAAAGGAGTTTTTTGAAAGTTTCAATAAGCCAAATGAAGCCATCAAATACTTTAAGCAATTATTGAGATCCCCTAGATCTAATAATGACACATCTAGATTGGGAAGCACAAGTACTGAAGAAGGAGAGTCATCCAAAAGTGTTGAAGAAAGGATAAAAAAAGGTAAGAAATCCAAACCTACTTGTCATAATTGTGGTAAGAAAGGACATACTACTAATTTGTGCAAGAGTGAAACTACAAATAGAATGTCAAGCACAAGAGCATGGGTCACTATCATAAGTACAACAAACAAGGTCATGAGGCACTTGAATATAGAACCAAGACCATGCACACATAAATATTTGAAGGATATTGCTATAAATGTCAAAAGTATGGACATAGATCTTTTGAGTGCATATCCAAACCCATGTGGTCATCAAACAAGCAAACAAAGGTAAGGAACAATGACAACTCTTATAACTGGGATTATAATACAAGATATAGCTGTCATTATTGTCAAGAATATGGACATGTTCTTGAGAATTGTATTAGGACACATTTTGGAGGTGACTACAAGAGGTGATTGAGTTAAACCACATGTTTTAGCTATTTGGAGACTAGTCACATTATTAGGTACTACCCAACAAGGTCAAAGGCACCAAGTTGTTAATTTGAGAAAGGAAAAGGCAAGGAAGATGTTGAAAATATCAAAAATGAAATGAACATGACATGGAAGAAGAAATACGATCACAACACATCAAATGGAGAAGAGATCACTTCAACCAATGGGTCAATTGATCACACCTCATCAAACCAAGCAATCGAGAGGTATGTGGGACTGATACTTAAAGGCTATATCATTCATCAATTCCAAAGGATTTAGTACTAAAAATATTACATTAGCATGAATAAAGATGCAAGATGTGATTAGGAATCGAAGTAAAATCTTTAAAGTTTTTCATGTTGTTGCTAAGAATGAAAAGTTTCTTGTATGTGCTATGTAAAATACTAGAAGATGACAAGCTAATAGATTGGCTAGTTGATGCCAAGCTCATAATGTATGTTGATTGAATGGAATATTAATGGATGTCAAGTGAGCCTGAAATTGGTTGATGCCAAGCTTACAGGCGTGTAAGTAGTCAGCATTAATTGTAGAGTTTCAAAGGGTATTTTATCAATTTTTAGCTCATTTCACATCATTTCAAAATTGAGAAAGAGCAAGGAGAGCAGAAGGTGATCTAGAAATTCATTCAAAGAAATTGCAAAAGGTTTGAGCAATGATTCATTGCCAGTTCGTTAGATCTTATAAGGTATTTATCAAGAGCCAAGCTACACTATTTATATTTTTGTAAACACTAGTTTCACACAATGACATCTAGTTCAAAGAATGTAGAGGGTAAGGAGGTTTTAAATGTTTATCTAGTTAGTAATGAAGTTAAGCAACCTATATTCAAGGCCATACTAGACATTTCTTACAAGAAAAACCCCTCTGGTGCATTATCCATGATACCACTGAATGTTTTTATGGTGCAATATGTCAAAAAATGTTGCAACTTGAAAATAGGAAGTATTGGGGATATGGAGATTAGGGAAGCATACGATAGATTATGTGAGAATGGTGTGTTGAAGGAAGAATTCAAAATTGTATAAAAGAAAGGATTAACACAAGCCCTAGATTTCCAAAATGTGTTCAAGACCGAATAGATTAGGATAGTGCTTAGTAGGATTCATGATAGTTCATTATGGTTGGATAATGGACCTATCAAGTTAACCAAAAGGATAATCCATAGGGTTACTAGTTATGCAACCCTAGATCAGCCTAAGACATTGAGGAGTGATTCAAAAGAGGTTATTGAGAAGAACACTGGAGCTATATGGAACAAGAGAGGCATGACTATTGACACAATTACTGATCCATTGATAGAGTTTTTTGTAAGGGTTATTTCACACAAATTCTATCAATCTAGTAGATTGAACAATGTGCCTTGTATAGCAGTAGATATGGGATATAAAATTGTTAAGAAATATCACACATATGATCTAGTAGAACTACAACTACAACAACTAGTTGAGAACCTTAGAGCAATAAGGAAGACAAAGAGTGCACAATGTAAATTTGGTTCTATTCTAATATCCATTTCTTTTATGTTCAAAACACTTTTCCTACATTTGGCACAATTGCATGGAAAACCAACATATTAGTGGCAGTATAGATTGGTGAGTATATTGAACAATTGTGTGAGAATTTTGAAGATGACAAATTACTTTGAGGACTTCAAGCAATCAGTGAAGAAGAGATTGAGAATACCACTATCTCTAGTAGAAAAGAATTATTATGATGTCTATCTTCTAGTGGATGTTGACTATACATTTGTCCATGCTGCTACACCAAGGGTGAGATGGTTGAGGCCACTTGGATATGAAATAAATGTGGATGAAGCCTCTACAACTATTACTGCATTACTTGTAGAAGCAGTGAATAAAAATGCTAAGGAATTTGGAAACTATGAAATGGCAAAGTCCAAAATCACAATGGAATTAAGACTACCTCAATTATTAAGAAAAAGGATAAGTTGGTGAAGAAATTAAAGGCTAAATTTGGTGAGGGTGTCAAGAAGGAAGAAGAAGAAGAGGAAGAGGATGAAGAGGAAGAAGACATCTAGGCACAAGCACCACTTGTAGTTACTTAGGGTATGGGTGAAGATCAACCAAAGGAGGAGATTGAAATTGCTAAAGGTGTCGAGGGAGAAGAAGTCAAGGAAGCACCTATACCCACTGATCCAACGAAGAGGAAGGCTAAGGCCCAACCAGTGACAAAAGCCAAGAAGGTAGCCAAGCTAAGTCAACCCAAACTAACTGCACAAAAGGCTAAAGAGAAGACAAAACCAATAGAGTAAGGAAGTCAAGTGCAAAAAAGACCTAGGAGGAAATATGTTGCAGAAGCTGAATCAAATCATTTTACTTAGTAAATGTATGAGATGGATGTGTGGTGAATTTTTTTATGGGTCCAATTTTAAACTACTAATTCACCTCCTCCCCTCTCAAAAGTTTACCTTTCCTATTGTAATTCCAACAGACCATGCTTCCATAATTTAATATATTCATATAATGGCAATTTTATATGCTTCCTTAAATTATATAAATAAATATGATATTATACTAATATATTATATAAATATAATTAAATATATAATATCATATTATATATTTATAATTTTTTATTTGTATTATAATTTTTTAAAAATATATATTACAAATGAAAATGTGTTCATGTATTATTCTTTTAATATATAATTAATATACAAATAAAAAATCTTACTCAAACATAAAAATGATCTTTTTAGAATTTTTAAAAAAAGATTCAAATATTGACAAATTAATGATGTAAGCACAAAACCTATACAATATTAATCTACTATTTGTTTATTAATGATGCAACAAATATTTGTATAATGTCAATTTTATATGCTTCCTTCTATTATATATATCTTTAATTATTCTTTCAACTAAAAACCCTATTGGCTATCCTTGCACATCCTTTTGGGTGCAAGTGCTAGTTTATATCAATTAATGGGTGCATGAGCCTTTACATGACACAAAAGAATAAAATAATGAGAATATAAGTAGAATGCAGTTGCAAGACAATCTAGGAGTCTTTGGAAGCTCTAAAAATGCAATCTTGACCCTCTCTAGGAATTTATGAGAGTTGAACTACTGTCAAAATGCATTTTCAGTGCATGGAATGCTCTAAATTAGGAACTAATAATTAACTATCAGCAGACTAATTCTTCTTCAAGAATGTCAGCACACCTCTGAGAAAAGTGCACCTGTACACTTGCACACCTTGATGACAGGTTCCAAAAATCCAAAATTTTCCTAAGTGTCAAAATTGAATTTCCAGCATCTAGGTTTTCTTTTTCTTTTTTATACCAAAATATTGTCTAGATGTTTACTCTTGAATTTCTCTATCATTTTAGCCACTTGAGTAGCTTCTAGTAAATCAAGACCCTTATATTTATTCTTAACTATTTTCCAATAGTTACCTACTTCAATCCTTGTTTCTAGAAAATCTTCAAGCTTGGTGTCTAGCTCCAATAGTGCTTCTTCAGTCTTGAAGGCATTTTTGATGTCATATTATAATGAAGCTACTTCAAATGTACCTCTAAACTATTGAAGAACTACTTCCACCAAAAAAAGCTTGGTCTTTGACTCATCCTCAAAAATCTCAAGGCTAGCAGCATTGTAGTACCTCTTTGTTTCCAAATTTTTCTCTTGAGTTTGGTCTCTTATCTTTTGAATATCTATGTGTAATCCCTCCATGATTGTATTGTTGGTTGATATCTTCTCTATTCAATCATCCAACTTATCAAGTTCCTCCATAATATATACTTCCATCAGTGTACAATACCTTTGAACCTTTATTGATGTCAACATGTAGGTCTTTAGCCTAGTTATGTACCTCATCCATTAATTGAAAATCTTGGTTTACTATGGATACCAATTTATTCGTACTTAACTAAATGTGGTGAAAAAAGGTTCAAGTTACCTTGTATTATCTGCATACCTTTCTCTTCAAAATTGTCATGCCATTGCTGACATGCCTCCAAATATGGATCCAATTATATTGTTCTCATCTGTTTCCTCTCTAATGTTGCACGAAGAGTAATCTCTAGATTATCTAGGTCTATAGGGCCCACAATTTCATCCAGGTATCCTCTTAATATCTCATTTTTCTTCCTAAGTGCTATCAACTTGGACTTATCCTGGACCATATGTTTGAACATCTCCTTCATGCCCATAGTGATCATTATTTTTGTTGTGTCTACTGTGAGCCTTCCCAACATGATCTCCTCGAATTGGTAATCCTTGGGAGTCAATTCCTTGGTGTTAGCATGTGGAGAAGGAATGACTATGTGTACACTCAAGTTTGATCACTCTAAATGCAAAGTAGGAGCTAGCGCAAGTATTGAATTAATTAATCCCAAAGATAGGTCTTTTAATGCAACATATTTCTTAGACTTTAGATGTACTAACAATTTTTTAGAGTATGAAGCCTTGATTTGTAGACTTCTCTTTGCACTAGAGAAAGATGTCAAAGCTCTCATAATTGAAGGAGACTCTCAGTTGTTCATCAGAGAGGTGAAATCAATCTATTCTTGCAATGGTAGAAGATTACTCACAATTTAGAAAAGAGTTTGGGATGTATTGAAATATTTTGAGGCCTTGAACATAAGGTCCATCTTGAGGAAGATGAACATGGTATTTGATGCCCTTGTCATTTCAGCAAGTGCATTACAACCCACTAAAAGAACAAAACTAAAGGAGGTTTTTAGTTGAATTGGTTGTTGCCCCATTGTCCAAGTCTTCCAAGATGACCAACATATTCTTGAGTTCATTATGTGCAATGGCCTTTTCAGAGGACAAGAGATTGATGATACTCCCGATGATAAACCTGAGGATGATGAGCTAGAGGATGAAGATGGGATTATAAATTTGAAGACAAATACTATTCCTAAGGGGATGGTAGAGTTGGAATAGATCTTTAATTGAGATGAATTGACACATAGTAGAAGAAATGTTGAAGAAAAGGGGATAAAAGAATGTGATTCATATAATTTGGGTACAGAAGAATCTCCTAAGTTAGTAAGAATCAGCAAGCCATGTAACCCTCAATAATGAGAAAGCATGCCTCTATTACTTATAGAATACAAAGATGTCATAGCATGGAGTTATCAAGAACTCAATACACACAATCCTAAGATTGGTGGGAATACTACATTCACTACCCTATATTCCACACTCTTCTCTGAGAGTTTCTTTTTCACCAATTATGGATACACCACATAGGGCCAAGCATTAGCATCCTACATGCTCTCTTTCTTATAGAGGCCTAGGTAGTATGTGGTTCTTATTGCCAGTAAGTACACCATATATAATGTCATATAGAACCTTGGATCAACTTTCATAGCAATATTTTTCTCATGAAAATTATCACCAAGGATAGTAGCCCAATCAATCGACATTTTTGTCATCCTAATGGTACCAATAAAATGGACCATCCAGATGTGAAGGTTTCATGTTGTAGGCAATCACATGACTCTTCTCAAATGTACAATTGCATATCCAATATCATCCTTCATATAACCCTTGGTCATGTCTGCTTTTTTGACTCTGTGGCCTACTGATGTTCTGTCTATCTAGAAGAAGGATTGAATTGTTTCTGTAGCCTCTTTTTCATTCTCTTGATACCATCTTTATGCTTGGTCATAAGTTATCATCAAATATTGGTCAGCCCCAAGAAGATGGAATACCTTCTCACTATTCCTAGGTCAGAGGTCTAGGCCTATCTCTCCTGTGACACTCTTGACAACCTTACCTTCGGCCACATATTTTTTTACAAGAGTCATTATAAGTTTGGAAGACTGGATGGATGTTGGCTAAGATGTTGCATTAACTAGGCTAGACCAGATAAGTATTGATATCATTGCAAATCATTCTTTTGGTTTTTAACAAATTGTGAGGAAGGTATTCCAGTCTATATGCCCAAGCTTTGTTTCTCTAATCTCAGCATGCCCATCTTAAAACTAAGATTTCCATGGTGCAACTTTGTACTTGAATACTATGGGTTTCAAAGATATATTTTCAGCCATTGAAGAGGATGATGATGTCATCTTATCTGCACAAGAAAGACACCATTAATTTGGAAAGCTTTAAAAAATGACCTAGAAAAAACTCTACTTTACTCTGACACTAGTTAGAATTAAGAAAAATGAAATCAAAACCATTGAATCCCCCCTAAATTCCTTGAAATGCAATTTAGAACAACTAGGGCACCCTTGAAGGTGTGCTAGTGCACTAATTGGGCTCCTATTTGGCCTTTTGTGTGCACCAGTGTACCTGCACACCTAGGTAAGGTGTGTGGATGTGCTTGTGTGAAAATGTGCACATATGTAATGCATGTGCAATGTGGGTGAGGACCACTTAGATCTTAGTCTATTTTTTTAACATAAAGGTGCACACATGCACACCTTGTAGAGTTGCACATGTAGGCACCTTTATAGTGTCATTTTTTCCATTTATTTATGTTGTGCTTGGTAGGGAAGGTGTGCACATGCACACCTTATGGAGGTGCACATGTGTGTACCTTCATGGTGTCTTTTAAATTTTTTTAGGTTTTTTAGGTTCTCATGTTTCACAAAGGCTGGAAGGTGCACGCTTGCACATCTTCAAAGTGCTAACCTTAGTTTTTGTGCTTGCAGGTCAAGGAGTGGGGAGTGCACATTAGAGGATGTGGGGTGCAATGAGCAAAGGAAGAGGAGACCAAGTTAGAGGAAGAAGGGGGTCTAGGGTCTTATATACACCCTAGGTCCTTTATGCACATCTCTATAGGTGTGCACCTTCATAGGTGTGCACATGCACATGTATGCATCTCCAGAAGGAGATAGAGTGTGCACTTGCACATTGCACATACAAACACATTTTTGCATGTGCGTTAGTGTGCACTTAAGAACTTAGGAGTTCCAAAAAATACTCACCTTATCTCTAGACTCTAATCCTATAAACTTTCTAGTCAGAGACTAGGGCTTGACCCAAAATCCTAGGGGAGTTCAAAAGAAGATCTAGACTCAGACTAGGAGTTTGGTAAACAAGACTTACTAGGGGCCCCCAATTTCTAGGAGAAATAGGGCATGCATTGTGAGACCACAACAGTATTCAATGAGTACTTGAATGAGTTAGATAGTGATGATGTAATGTTGGTTTGATTATTTTACAATCATATAATTCTATAATGTAATGATGAAGTCTTGTATTCACCGAGCTATACAAGCTACATCGAGTGATAAGGTAAAAGGAGCATAGTATTTCATAAGCTCTATAGTAATAACTGAGTAATTCATGTATTAATCAAGTGATGTATTATCCAAGTGAAATGTAATGTTCACTAAGTATGAGTAGGAAGAACAAGTTAAGAAATATGGAATCTGAGGCTGACTTATTATGAAAATAGAGAATGTTCAAGAAAATCAAAGGTGTGAGTCAAAGCTTGTTACAAGATCAACAACTGGAAAAATACAATGATTCTCTAATGATGGAGATTGAAACATGATAAGAATGACCACAAATTTTGGTGAAAGTTTTATTTGTAGAGTGTCTATATTTATTGAATTTTGTATGAATCTAAGATCTATGGATGTAGTTAAGTGGGAAAATATGGAAGCAGAGAGTTTACTATTTAAGGAGAAGTTGGAAAAAGTTTTTGGTTTATTATTATATTGTTGTTGAGATGCTAGTTGAATGATAAATGGATGTGAATTACTAATAGAAGTAGAAGGAAAGAAGCAAGGTGAACTAAGAAGAGAAGAAGGATGATCAAGAAAAGTTTGAGCTGAGGGAAAGTGTGAAGAAGAGAATCAACCATAAAAAGATCAAGTAGAGATCAAAAAAGGAAGAAGAAAAGTAGAACAAATATCTAAACAAGGAAGTTAGTGCTAAACCTACACATCATTTAATGGTTACTTTATTACCATTGTATAACAAACATATCTTAATCAAGTGGATCTTAAAAATTCTATGAAATCCTATATGGTAAAATTAATTAGTGTTTTTGTAAGTCCTTTAAAGTAGGCATCTCTTTAGATAGGATCAAAGAGTGATAAGGTCTTGATGATCTTTATGTTAAAACCCTCTAACCAGGTCACAATAAAAATTTGCATGTAAACCTTTGACAAGGTTAGCTCCTAGTAGAGCTCACTTCAAAAGGGTGAAAATTATTTGGGTTGTTAGTCCTAGGTTATTTTTCGCTTTATAAATTTTCCATGTTAAATCAAGGTGTCAATTATGTGAATGTTGTTGTGTTGCAAGTTTTTTTTTCATGGCATTAACTTAATACTGGAACTCGGCAAATGCTAAATAAAAGTAATGTAAAAGCTAAGTTATATTTCTGATAATTAGTAATAAAAAAATTAGTGACATAATAGTTTGAAGTAAATTTATTGTAAGATTGAATTTTGAAGGTGAATGAAATCATCGAGGTATTTTTAATGAGGTTTATGAATTTGAATTGGTACTCAAGTGTTTGAAAGGCATGTAGGATAATTGGACATAACTAATTCATCTCCCCCATTCTTAGTTATCTAACAATTGATATCAGAGTAGAATGCTTGGAGGAAGAAGTTTGAAGGAACTAAAGCTAAATATTTGAAGATGTATAAGAGAGAGATATCAAAGCTAAATTAAGAAGAGTTTATCCTCATTAAAAATAGAATGAAATTGTATTTATGTGAAAATGATGCCAATTCTACATACTGGCTAGATAATGGATACACCGTACCTCCACTTCCTATGACCTATTTGAAACTACAATTAGAACAATTGTTATGTTGTCATTGATGTCAAAACTATTGGTGAGACAATTTTCTATCTAATCCAAGTGTCATATATATTTGATTGATAAAGATGATTTGAGAAGTTGTTCATAACAAAAGCATCTAGAGGAAATTTTGAGTTATCAAGAAAAAAATAAAAATGGATACTTGATTAGTTAGGCTTTGACAAGATAAAGTGATTGTTTAAATCATGTTGCAAAAGGAGAAGATAATAATGTTCAAGTCTTGACTGAGCAATAGAAAAATCCAATGCATAGGCTTGATTGAGCAACAAAGTAGAAGGTTAACAAATTTTAAGTACATGTCAAGTGATGCTAGTTTTGAATGAGCACTAGAACAAGCCAAGAAAAATTAATCTTGATTGAGCATCAATATCAAATGAGTGACAGTGTATGTCCTAAGAAAATAAATCTAGAAGCAACTAGGTGTTAGAACATAGTGTTGCTCAAGGAAAAATATTTTAACAATTTATGAAAAATTGTAAATTCCAACTGACAAAGTTGATTTCTTGGAATATGGAAAGCATGTTAAAGATAAGGATCGATGAGTTGGATCATTAAATGCCAGGAGTTCCAGAAGAGGATTAGGTAAACAAGCTAAGGATTAGATTCCAAGAGAAGTTTTTAGAAAAAAATAAGATAAACAAAATGGTGATTAGATACATTTTATTTGATGGATCTAATCATAAACCCTAAGATCTATAGTGTTGATTAAGCCCAAAATTATCAGAATTACCTATTTAAGGAAGTACAAAGGTGAACTTTCAATATGTCTAGAGAGTAGATGTTCCATAAAGTTTGAATATTGGAGCAGTTGCTGATGTTATTGACTAGCAAAACTAAGCAAAAGGATGAGACAATTTGAGAAGAGATGAAGAGTGATTGCTTGCAAGGTTTCCAAGAAAATTAAAGATTGAGATGACAATGGATGCCAGATAGTGAATCAAGGTTGACCTAATAGTCACTATATGCATGAAATATGGGCCTCACTCTTCACACACACTTCAACATGATCATTATATGTGAAGTCATCCTAGAATGAACAATTCAAGTTTTTCATCTGAAACTAATTCAGCAAGCCAACCTGTTGCCTCCTAACTAGATGGATTATGTTATTGCTCTCAGAATGAGAAGTTCACAACCAGACCTCTAGTATGAAGGATTTAATTAAAATATATGAGAATGCAATGTTATACTAGATGATATGTAATTAATCTAAGAATAAAGAAAAGAAAATTATACTATATGTATGCATTTTAAAATCTAGATGATATTAATATGCTAGAAAGTGTAAAGCTATCAATGTATGAGCAAGTGAATATTTCAACATAAATTCAATGCAAAATCAACTCAACCTTTGTAATGAGGAATTGAAAGCTCCTTAAATAAAATTTTAGAATCAATCAACAGTGAAGATCGGACATAACAGATATTCGAGATTGGAAATGAGATTTAGTTAGAGTGGAAACTTCCTTGTGCAAATGAAGTTAATTGTTTCAAATTTGAGTGTGATGGAGAGTTAATCGAGTCTCTTTTGAGTGTGAGAAAGAGTTAACTAAGTTAATTCCATTTCGAGTTCTAGTTCACTCATAATTTCCATTTTTGAACTGAAGAGAAGATTTTGGAGAGGATAAATATGACCTCATAAATGCATAATCTTAATTAATTGAATAATTAAACTCAGTAATTAAAAGGAGGATATTATCTTATTAAATTAAATACATTCAATTCCTTTGTACGTTAGCTAAAGGGTGATTTCAATTTAGTTAAAGCATGAACACTTATAATTAAATTAAACTTAATTAATAAGTTTAATGTAGCTAATTTGAGTCAATATTTAGGAATTAAATAAAGAGTGTTATTAATGTAGATTAGGGTTTTCTAAATTTGGCACTTAGGTTAAGTAGTGGTTATAATAATCAAGATTGCCTAGTACAATAGGACTTAGGATTGATTAAATAGACCAAAATTTGTTTAGCATGAACATGCATCAATTTTGGGGTATTACATTTGCCCCTCTTTGAATGAATGTGTGAGCAGCATGTTCGATTCAAAGAAATAAAAAATATGAAGCATAAATCAAGAAATGAGACTGGTTCTAAAATTGATGATATGTAGACCAATCGATATGATTTTTAAAGTTATCTCCAAAATGAAGCTTAACCTTAGGGGATTCAGATAGAACACCTAGATACCAATATTGATAAGCTTTTTAAGGTTATCTCTAGAACAAAGCTTAACCTTAGGGAATCTAGATAGAATACCTAGATACCAAGATTTATAAGCTTTTTTAAGGTTATCTCCAAAACAAAGATTAACCTTAGGGAATCCAAATAGAACACCTACATACTAAGATTGATAATATTTTTTAAGGTTATCTCCAAAATAAAACTTAACCTTAGGAAATCTAGATAGAACACCTAGATTATGAAATTGATGAGACAAAGCTGATCAAACTTAACAAAATTGTTCCTAGAATGAGACTCAATTCTCAAGAGTTAGGGTTAGACTATCTTGATACATGTCCATTAGAAGATGCCAAGATTAATCATGATTCATATAATCATCCCTAGAACAAGGTTTAATCTTCAGGAGTCAGGGTTAGACTATCTCGATACTTGTCCTTTGAATAGTGATTGAAAGTAGGAGCTTTGAATTGTCCCTAGAATGAGGCTTAATTTGCAACATTAGTTAGGATTATATCCAAAATTAAGCTTAACCCTTAGCAAGAATTTGGAATTATCTCTAGATCGAAGCTTAATCCCCCAGATTCCAGATAGAACACCTAAATATTGGTCCATGAAAGAGATAACAAGACCTATCATGAGTCATAGAATCATCCCTAGAATGAAGCTTAATCCTTAGGAGTCAAGGTTAGACTATCCTGATATCTATCCATCAAACTCTTCCAAGAACTATAATAAGATTGATCAACTTATTAGAAGATAAGATAGATGACATAGATGCTAGATAGAGGGGAACAAGATGCCCCAAGTAATGAGATGCCCCGAGTGATGAGGATATAAGATTCAGATTAAGTTGAAGCCAATTTTGAAAGATTTAATGATACAATCACCTGGTGCCAAAAATATATGTGGGAAATGTGGGCCTCACTCTTCACACACACTTCAACATGATCATTATATTCAAAGTCATTCTAGAATGAACATTGAGTTTTTCATCCAAAACAATTCAGCAAATCGATCTATTGCCTCCTAACTAGATGGATTATGCTATTGCTCTCATAACGAGAATGCAATGTTATGCTAGATGAGATGCAATTAATCTAAGAATAAAAGAAAGAAAATTATACTATATGTATGCATTTTAAAATCTAGATGATATTAATATGCTAGAAAATGTAAAGCTATGAATGAATGAACAAGTGAATATTTCAGCATAAGTTTGATACAAAATCAATTCAACCTCTATAATGAGGAATTGAAGGCTCCTTAAATAGAATTCTAGAATCAATCAATGGTCAAGATCAGATAGAACAGATAGACAAGATTGGAAATGAGATTTAGTTAGAGTGGAAACTTCCTTGTGCAAATGAAGTTAACTATTTTAGATCTGAATGTGATTAAGAGTTAACCGAGTCTCTTCTAAGTATGAGAAAGAGTCAAATAAGTTAATTTCATTTTGAGTTCTAGTTCAATCAAAATTTCCATTTCTGAACTAAAGAGAAGATTTTGGAGAGGATATTTAATTTAATAAAATAGAATATGACCTCATAGATGCATAATCTTAATTAATTGAATAATTAAATTCAAAAATTAAAATGAGGACATTATCTTATTGAATTAAATACATTCAATTCCATTTTACATTAGCTAAAGGGTAATTTTAATTTAATTAAAGTATGAACACTTATAATTAAATTAAACTTAATTAATAGGTTTAATGTGGCTAATTTGAGTCAATACTTAGGAATTAAATAAAGAGTGTGATTAATGCAGATTAGGATTTTCTACATTTGACACTTAGGTCAAGTAGTGATTATCAGAATCAAGATTGCCTAGTACAATAGGACTTTGGATTGATTAAATAGACCAGAATTGGTTTAGCATGGCCATGTGCCAATTTTGGGGTATTCTAGTCATATGTAAATCCTTTAGAAGGGTGACATTCTAATGGAATGTTCTAAAGTCCTCTAATAAGGCCACTTCTACTAGGGTAATTAAATCCTTTAACATGGTCACATTTAACAGTGTATTTTGTAACCTTTAACATGGTTGGATCCTAACACAACTCACTTCAAAAGAGTAAAAATTAGTGACATGTTACTAGTGGTTTTTCTCAAACTAGGTTTCCACATTAAGTCCTAGTGTCAAAATTGTGTAGATTTTATCTATGGTGTTTTACTAATTAATGTTTACATTCTACAAGTATGTTATATTTAGGATAATGGAAAGCTAGTTGATGTTACTAAAAGTTGACTATAGAGACCGAGCTATGGAATGATAAGATCAAAAGTTGTTTAAGTGTTTGTTTCTTCAATTGGAACATCTAGACCTTGGATAACTAATTACCCCCCACCCCCTCTCATTTATTCTAAATATTCTAATGTGACCTTGGAACAAATGGCTGATAAGAAAGATCATAACATTCTGATGATTGAAATCGCATCTTCCCTTAATGATCTTGAGTTTGATGATGTTAAGTATTGTGATAATGCTAAATAAATGAGAGACAAAATGACACTTTTACATGGTGGAGATCCAAATGTGATGAGACATAAAGAATGAAAGTTTAAGAGGGAAGTATGATGACATGAGAATGAAAGGTGAGAATATTGTGCTAATGCTAAACAAATGTGAGACAAAATGAAACTTATACATGGTGGAGATCCAAATGTGATGAGAGATAAAGAATGATAATTTAAGAGGGAAGTATGATGACATGATAATGAAAGAAGGTGAGAAATTTGCACAAGTTGTGAACTGAATCAAAGAAGTTATTAGTGCAATCAAATCTGTTGCAAGAGTCATTAATGATTATGATATTATATGTAAAGTTCTTACAACTCTCCTACCCATATATGCTATAAATTTTTATGCAATTCAAGATGTCAGCGTCATGCTTGGTAATGATTTGGCACTTGAAACTTTAGTTTTTTGGTTGACTACATTTGAGTTGAGCAATTATGGTAAGTATAGTTTGGTTAAACTTGGAAATGCTTTTAGGTATTCACTTACCATTGGAAATTCAAAGAAAGAAAATATTAATAAAGATGAAATTGAATCTGAATTTGAAAATGATATGGTCTATATTGAAGCATTGATTGCAAGAAAATTTTAAAATGATATGGATTATATTGAAGAATTGATTGTAAGGATATTATAAAGAGGAAAAGGTAAATTCAAAGGTAAAATACCCCTGGTCTATTTTAAGTGCAATGAATTTGGCAATTTTATGAGGGGTCATAACTAAAGTAAGAGTTAAGAAATGACAAGAACAATCACAAGTACAGGAAGAAAAAGGAAAGAAATCATGCTACATTTTTGAAGAAGAACATACCAAGTCTAGTTTTGATGACAAGAAAGAAGAAGTTGAGATGGTGTATGTTGCTATCAAGGAAGATCCCAATGGAGAATGGTATAGAAGTGAAAAATCTCTTATTTCACATGTTAGCAAGAATGATACTTGAATAATAGATAGTGGATGCTCACACCACATGACTAGTGACATAAGTAAGTCTTACAAATTTGAAGAAATTGATGATGGTGGAACTATTAAGTTCGATAATGTTTTTCCATGTCTAGTGAAATGTAGAGGATCATTAATGTTTAATGATAAAATTAGATGTGATGATACTTACTGGTACAAGGACTAAAATACAATATTTTAAGTGTTTCTCAGTTGAACAATTTAGGTCACAAATTGGAGTTTCAAAATAGAAAAGTCAAGATCTTTGATGATGAAGGAAATATTATTGGAATTAGAATGAAAATAAAAGGTAATGTATTTTATCTTGATCCTACTAGTTGAGACATATTTATTTACTAACTCTTTGGATGTATGGTTGTGGCATAAGAGGCTATGTCATGTAAACTTTGAGAATATGGTGAAGGTTAGTAGAAAGAAAAGAGTTAGAGGCTTACTGAATCTACATAAACTTGAGAACGCTATGTGCAAATAATGATAGCTTGCTAAAATGAAAAAATCAAGTTTTTAAGTAAGTCACCCACTTCTAATGATATTTTGGAACTTGTACATACTAATTTGTGTGAACCTATGCAAGTTGAAACTTACTATGGTGGTAGATACTTCATATTGTTTGTTGATGATTACACTAGGATGATGATTGTCATGTTCATGAAGGTCAAATCACATGCTTTTGATATTCTCAAATGGTATAATGCTAGAGTTGAGAAAGAAACTGATAAATATTTAAAATATCTAAGATGTGATAGAGGTGGTGAATTTATGTCTCTTGAATTCACTAATTTTGTGCCAAGAATGGTATCAAAAGAAAGTTATTTGCATTGAGAACACCACAACAAAATGAGATTGTTGAGAGAAGAAATAGATCTATGGTGTATTGTGTCAGGACATTGCTGATTGAAAAAGATGTTGCACATATGTTTTGGAGAGAAGCTATAAGCACTACATTCTATACTCTCAACCGAGTTTGGTTGAAGAAAGGAAAAAATAAGATACCCTATGAAGTTTGGTATGGTCATTAACCTAAAATAAGTTATTGCAAGATCATTTGGAAGTAGGGGTTACATTCATAAGGATATAAGAAATGGTAAATTTGAATCTAAAGGAGATGAAGGTATTTTGTTTGGATATTCATCTAGGAGAAAAGCATATAAATGATTGAACAAAGATACTAACACAATGATTAAAAGTGCAAATGTGAGGATTTTTGAGTTTGCAAATAAGAATGATGTGGAAAGAAAAAAAGAACCTAAAGATTACAATAGATTTGAATATGTGTATGAAGATGTACCTTATACACAACCCAAGTTATAGGAGAGAGATATTGAGTTACAACACACTTTACCTAAGTAGGAAGCAAAACCCCAACCAAGTGAGAATAATTTTGAGAATCAAAGACTTGAAACTGTATTAGCCAAATATGTCAAAAAGAAAAATTCACCTAAACAAATCATTGGAGACAAGAGTTCTCGAGTAATGAAAAGAAGTAAGTTGAAAGAAAATAGATGATCAATTTATGATTTTGAGCCTAGAATAGTTAAGGTTACACTTGATAATGAGGATTGGATAAATGATATGAATGAAGAAATTGATCAGATAGAGAAGAACAAAACATGGAAATTAGTACTGAGACCTACAAACAAAAATGTGATAGTAATAAAATGGAGAAGTGACAAGAAACAAAGCAAGAGTCGTTGGCAAAGATTATGTCCAAGAAGAAGGAATAGACTATGGTGAGAATTTTGCACCTATGGAAAGATTAGGAGTGAAAAAAATGTTGGCCTATGATACTTACAAGAAGTTCAAAGTTTATCAAATGGATGTTAAATCTGCATTTTTTAGTGGAATACTTAAAGAAAATGTCTATGAAGTACAACTAGAAGGATTTATTGAACCTGATTAGAAGAACCTAGTTAGTAAGTTGAACAAGGCACTATGTGGATTGAAGCAAGAACTGAGAGCATGATATAAAAGGTTACATTTTTGTTTGATTAAAATTGTATTTTCTAGGAAAAGTGAGAACAATAATTAGTATTTGAAAAGTGAATCTAAAAATATGGTTTTGATTACTGAAATTTTTTTGGATGACATTATATTTGGTGGAAATGAATTACTTTGTAAATCATTTTCTAATCAAATGAGTAAATATTTTTAGATATCTATGTTTGGTGAGATCAAAATTTTCATTGGATTATAAGTTCATCAAACAAAGGATGGAATATGTGTGACTGAATCTAAATATGTAAAGGAAATATTGATAACATTTTGAATGGATGAATCAAGACTAGTCAATACACCTATGGTGACTAGAGTGAATTTTTTTAACGAAGGTACTATTGTTGATGTAAGTAAAACTAAATACAAATCAATGATTGGTACATACTATTGGAATTTTTGCAAGATTTTCTTGTAATCCTAAGGAAACACGCATGACTACTATTAAGAGGATATTCATATATCTTAAAGGGGCTAAAGATTATGGATTATGGTATTAAAAAATGGTGACTTTACTCTTAAAGTATACATTGATGTTGATTGGGCTGGTATTGTTGATGATAGAAAAAACATAAGTGGTGGAGCTTTCTTTTCAGGAGAAAGATTGATAACATGGTTGAGAAAGAAATAGATTTGTGTTTCACAATATACTATTGAAGTTGAATATGTTGTTGCTGCAACTATTTTCTATATTATCCTTTGGATTAAGAAATTGTTGGAAGGAATGCAAGAAGGGATAAGTGAGTATGTTATTATTTATTATGATAAAACTAGTGCAATAAATATATCAAATAATTCAATGATGCATGAAAACACATATCATATATCAACAAAGATTAAATACTTAAGGGAGAAAGTACAAGATAAACAAGTTAGGCATGAAAATGTGAAGTCTAAGGAGGAAATTACATACATGTTTACTAAGTCATTACCTATGGATGTTTTTGAGCATCTAAGAGGTAAATTGGGGGTCCTTCCCCTATTCAAAATTCACTAAGAGTATATGCATGTTGCATCAATTCATGGATAAATAGGAATATCTTTGTGGAGGTGATGTAAGAGTTCACACTTTAGAAGAAGTTCTAAAGTTATGAAAATGATTGGAATGAAACTGATATAAATAATACATGCAAGGTATAGGGTATAACTACAAGGTTTTATAAATTTCACATTGGAACTTATAGTTACCTCTGGCATCATTGTTAAAGGGGGAGATGAAGAATAGTTAGCAAAGGGTGAAATAAATAATAAGCAAAGAGATGAAGAGCACTTAATGGTGGAGATAATAATCATAGGGAGAGAATTAGAATTGAAGAATGAAGATAATGCTGAATAATTAACATAAGAGATCATATCCTAAGGGGGAGAAATATTGAACATGTTGAAGATTGACATTGATAAAGTTATAGAATAAGTACACCTAGTGATGAATTTTTTCACAGAGAACTTGAATCATGTCCATGAGTTGAAAATTTGTATATTTTTAATGCATACATTTGATTATCTTATGTAATTTAGAATCATATATTTATGTATTATCATCAATGCCAAAGGGGGAGATTTCTAGCCCCAACTAATGATGTAACTCAAAATGTTATGAACGTATGTGAAAGGTTCATATCAATTATTATGTTGGCATTGATGTCAAAGTCTTAGTTGGCTAGACATTATGCTAATTTAGTAGAGTGTCATATCATTTGATTGATGAAGAGGATTTGAGGAAAGTATGATGGTGACATAGTTGATAAGTATGTTATTCAATAGGCACTTGAATAAGTTGGACACTAATAATGTAATGTCGGTTTGATTGTTTTAAAATCATGTAATTTTGTGATGTAATGATGATGTATTTGTATTCATTGAGCTATACAAGATACACTGAGTGACAATATAAATAAAGGAGTATTGTATTTCTCGAGCTCTACAGTATTAATTGAGTAATACATGTATTAAGTGAGTGATTTATTACTTGAGTGAAATTTAATGTTTGCTAAATATAAGCTAGAAGAAAAAGTTAAGGAAAATGAAATTTGAGGCCAACTTATGGTAAAAATAGAGAATGTTTGAGAAAATCAAAGATGCAAGTTAAATTTTGTTACAAGATAAAAAACTAGAAAAACACAATGATGATATAATGATGGAGATTGAGACATTATAAGGATGAGCACAAATTTTAATGAAAGTCTTGTTTGTTGAGTGTCTAGATTCATTATATTTGGTATGAATCTAAAATCTATGAATGTGGTTAAGTAGAAAAATCTAAAAGTAGAGAGTTTACAATTTAAGGAGAAGTTGGAACAAGTTTTTGGTTGCTGATTACATTGTTGCTAAGATGATAGTTAATTTTGGAATGGATGTGAATTACTAACAGAAGGAGAAGAAGGAAATAAGTAAGGTGAACCAAGAAGGGTAGAAGGATGATCAAGAAAAGTTTGAGCTAAGTGAAAGTGTGAAGAAGAGAATCAACCAAACAGAGATCGAGCAAAGATCAGTGAAGAAAGAAGAAGATCATAATAAATATATGAACAAGAAAGGTGGTGCTAAACTTACAAATCAATTTAATTATTAATTTATTACCATTTTTAGTAGAAAAATCTCTTAGCTACATGGATCTAACAATTCTATGAAATCCTATATGGTAACATCAAATAGTGATATTTGTAAGTCCTTTAGAGTAGGCCACTCTTTAGAAAAGATTAAGTAGTGATAAGATCTAGATGATTTGTATGTTAAAACCCTCTTATCAAGTGACACTAAAAATGTTCATGTAAACCTTTAAGGAGGTTGACTCCTAGGAGAGGTCACTTCATAAGAGTGAAAATTATTTGGGTTGTTGGTTCTAGGTGGGTTTTCCCTTTACAGGGTTTCCACATTAAATCATGGTATCAATTGTGTAAATGTTGTTGTGTTTCAAGTTTTTTTTCATGGTATTAAGTTAATATTGTAACTTGACATATGTTAGATAATAGTACGGTAAAAGATAAGTTAGATTTATGATACTCAATAATAATGCAAATAGTGAGATAACAGTTTGAAGAAAATTGATTGCAAGATTGAAAGAGATCATCGAGGTATTGCTATTGATGTTCATGAAGTTGAATTGGTACTCAAGTGTTTAAAAGACTTGTAGGATAACTGGACATAACTAATAAACCCCCCCAGTTATCTAACATTCTTAATTTCTTTCCATCATTTCTAAGATTTTAAAAATATTTTTTAGGTGATTCTTGTCTATTGAAATTTATAAAATCATGAGACTTGATTAACTATGAGGCTTGAAAATTTGTCTTTTTATGCTATGATTTTGCCTCTTACATGAATTACATTTTTTTCTATAATATATTGCATTATGATAGTAAAAAAACTATACACATAGTTGCATCCAAAAACACTTAGTATCATCTAATTCTATCCTATTGTAAAGCTCAATACATTTGGGTAACATGATTCAACATCTTCATTGTCAAAACTAATCATATTCATCACTACCTACATTCATACATTTTCTCTCTCACAACTTTTCATAAATCACATTTTACGACCTTTTGTCCATTGATAATTCTACAAACTCTTTAAGGTAGTCATTGTGTAGTGGTAAAATGGAAGCACTTTAATGAGATGTAGACTTCCACATTATGGGGTCAATAGGCCGTTTAAATATGTGTGTGAGGGAAAGAGGATAATTTCCAAGTATGATTTTACTTATGATCCAAATTAGATTAGTTAGGACCCAAAGGTAGAAGGGTTCTAATACTAAATTTGAATTATAAAAGGGTATTTAATACAAGGAAATGTACTCTCGTTGGCCCTTGATAGGATAGTGTGAATGTAGAATTGAACTAATTACTTGATTAATGTAAATCTAGATGCTATAAAAACATGATTATCCCAATTAAAATGTAAATCAAGGGTAAATATATGAAAGGAAATAAAATCTAAATGAGTGACCTTAAAATATGTAGAGGAGGATGTGTTTTTGGTCCAAAATTCATGAATCTCCATATGCAGATCTCAAAATAAAATGATGAAAGGAGAAAAACCTAAAAAACTCCCTAAAATCTGAGACTAAAGGACTAGGTCAACTTGGGAAGACGTCCCACAACCCGGTTGATGTAGTCCAATGATCTACAACTAATGACTCCAGAAATCTTGCAAACTATAGGTTCCAGATCTGTAATCCTTTTTGCTCCCAATCTATAAAACAACACAAAAGAAAAGTTTTGGGAATTTTTTTGGGGGAGGGCTTGCCTTGGTCAAGCCCTAGGTTAAGGAATTAACCATAATTGTTAAATGTAAAATTAAAGGAAACAAGATAAATGTTGTAGACACTTAAAATCATCCCAAACACTATATTAATTTATTTAATATTTCCCTTGATATTATAATTGATTATTTATTAATTAATTATATTTTTCTTATTCTTCTACTTATTTAATTAAATTAAATAGGTTCACTTTCCTGATGTATTTAAATTTAATTTAAATGCATCTCTTCCAATGTGTTAAATTTATTTAATGCATAGTGCTCTATAAATCCCCTTTAAAAAAATGTTAATTTATTTAATTCCCTCCACTTTTTTTAATTATTTAATCCTATGATTAAGTTAAATCCCATTTAATTTAATCCTCGTCCCACCTAAAACCTAATCTACCACCCATCACTCTCATCCTTCTAAGTCTACCCACTAGTTAATCCCACTTAATTTATCCTAAACACCTTTCTAAACACCATTTACCCCCTAAGTGGTTGCTCACACATGTGTGAGAAAATCAAGATACAAGAAAGTCTCCCTTTTATTATTTTATCCAAAAAGTCTTACACTCTTACACACTTGTCCCCCTTTCCTTTCTTCAAGGTTTCTCCCACATGTGTGAGAAAACCTTGAGTCATCCCTTTCATCAAAAAGGCTTATTTTGACCTTTGCATGGCTTGTCCCCTTAGCCCATATGTCTCCCTTGTGGCACTTGTGTGGATGCCACATAGATGTCACCTCCCCAAGGCCTCTCTCAAGCCTATAAATAGAGCTCTTGACTCAAGAATTTCCTAATCTCCTCCATTGCATTGTTATCATGCTAGTTTAGTTTTAGAGATTTCTAGTGATTTTAGAAATTTTAGTACTAACCCCTTTGGTAGTTTGATTACTTCTTGCATTGCTTTACATATCAATGGTAGAGTTGTATTTGTAGATCTATTTCTTGCATCCATCTCATTATTCTTGAATGCTCTTAAGAATGGTTGTTTTCATAATCATTTCTTGAAGTATTCTTGATCATTTAGTATAGTTGCATTACTCATCATTGTATATCATTCATCATATTGAGATTTAATAGTTGTGTTTGAGGAGAGCACATTTACATCCCTCAATCTTGAGTATACCAAGAAGGCCTCTTATGGGTGCCCTTGCTAAGTTGCTCTGAGATTGTGTGGGGAGTCTTTTCTTTTAGTTGTATTAGTGTATTAAAATGCAAGGATAGTTAGTAATTTTTTTTTTTGATTTAAATCTTGATAAATGAACATACTACTAACATTTTTTTGTTTGTGCATGCTCCTGATAGATTAGTTTTTCAAGCATGCATTTTGGCACACTTGGTGGGACCCACATTCCTTTTCCATTATCAAAATTGGTCAAAAATTTAGCATTTTATGTAAAAAACCATGCACTATCATCGCTATTAGGACACAGTGTCATCTGTGAAGACATTCATCATTTTCACAAATCACCATCTCCATGGTTTGGCATCTCTGCCAACAAAATTCAAAATTGCAAATAACTTATATTATATCATCTCTGTTTATATTTTACGTCTCCACATTTTAAATTTTCATCTATTTTTTTTCCTCCTTTGTCATCTATGGTGTGGGCAGCTGAAAAACCTATAGTTTTTTTAAATTGTCATCTCTAAATTTTATCTATTCAGTTGTTTGCATTGTGGGCAACCAAATATCAGCAATATTTTTTTTTAATTGTCATCTCTGCAGTAAGTTTTTTGTCATCTATGTTTTGGGTGGCTAAAAGTCTACATTTTTAGTTGACCATCATCTACAATTATTCTGGCATCTACAAGTTTTAGTGTTTGCAATCCCATCCTGTTGTCTATGACTATGAGTGTAAGTAAAAGGTATATTGTACTTGGTTTTGTTCTATCGTACAATCCCCTTTTAAATAAATGTTAATATATTTAATTCCTTCCACTTTTTAAAATTCTTTAATCCTATAATTAAGTTAAATCTTATTTAATTTAATCTTAATTCTACCTAAAACCTAGTCTACCACCCATCGCTCTCATACCATTTATCCACTAAGTGGTTTCTCACACATGTGTGAGAAAATCAAGATCCAAGAAAGCCTCCCTTTTATTATTTTATTTAAAAATTCTTACACTCTTACACACTTGTCTCCCTTTCCTTTCTCCAACCTTTCTCACACATTTTTGAGAAAACCTTGAGCCATCCCTTTCACCAAAAAGGATTATGTTGACCTTTTCATGGCTTGTCCCCTTAGCCTCTCTCAAGCCTATAAATAGAACCCTTGTCTCAAGCATTTCCCAATGTCCTCCATTGCATTGTTATCATGCTAGTTTAGTTTTAAAGCTTTCTAGTGATTTTAAAGATTTTAGTACTAAACCCTTTGGTAGTTTGATTACTGCTTGCATTGATTTGCATATCAATGGTATATTTTTATTCTTAGATTTATTTCATGCATCCATCCCATTTTCCTTGAATGCTCTCAAGAATGGTTATTTCCATAACCATCTCTTGAAGTATTCTTGATCATTTAGTATAGTTGCATTACTCATCATTGCATATCATTCATCATTATTGGGATTCAATAGTTGTGTTTGAGGAGAGCACATCTACATTCCTCAATCTTGAGCATACCAACAAGGTCTCTTGTGGGTGCCCTTGTTGAGCTTCTCTAAGGTTGTGTGGGGATTCTTTTCTTTTGGTTGTATTAGTGTAGTAAAATGCAAGGATAGTTAGTAATTCTTTGTTTGATTTAAATCTTGATAAATGCACATGCTACTAATGTTTTCTTGTTTATGTGTGCTTTCAACAGATTAGGTTTTCATGCATACAAATGTAAATATTCATCTTGCTTGTAGAAATCCTTTTCAATAAGATTTTTTCATGATGTGCGTTGTAGATATTGAATTTGATATGAATGATGTAGGATATCTCCAAAATTGAAATTGATCTACCATAACCAAATCATGCAGCCATGGATGTAAAAGTGCATCAATTAAGAAGATAATGAATGCCTTAATGTATATATCCTCCCTTGATGACCAACAAAATGCTAGATCTTGAAGAGGAAACACCCACAAAAGATCCTTGAATGCATGAAGAAAACTTTCTTTCTTGCTTGAATGCTTGAATTTCTTGAGGATAAGATGTCATGAATTAGATGATATATGAAAATGAAGCCCCCAAGATTCCTTATATATGTGTTTTTGAGTGGGAAAATAACTTAGGTCAACAGCGGAGTAGAATAAACTAATTGGTCCCAAAGGACAGGTCAAACAACTCATAGAAAGTGCCAAGAGAGGGTAGGAAGATAACAAACTAATATGGTAAAAAGGGTACAAAAATAATGACTAGAAGACCATGCCAAAAAGTGAGAGATGAAAAAGAAGAGTGAAATGGAAGAGGAGAAGAGAAAAAGAGGCATTGAGCACAAGTTCATCCATGGTCTAAGAGAGGAATTATAGAAGAGGGTGCTAAAAGGTCTTAAAATGTAAGTGAATCCATTTTAAGATGGTACATTTAGCCTCCATTTATAGTTAAAGTATGAGTTTCCTCAAACCCATGGTCAAGTAGATCAAAATAAAAAGATGACCTTATCACAACTTAGTGACAAATAAATCATCAAGCTAGGAACAATGCATAGATTTGAAGATAACCTAGAAATCATACCAGGCCAGAAAGTCTAAATTACTCTAAGCCATACTCAGAATCTATATTTTCTCCTAAGAAACTTGAGTCTTCATCAAATCCCAAAAATCACAATAAGAGAGATGTCATTGATAGGAAAGAAGAGAGACAGAAGGGTGATATGATCAACTTATCCAATAAGGTTTGTGTTGCTTATTGTGAATCACACAAAGGGGATAAGATTGAATGGTCTAACATGTTTGTGTGTCCAGTAGTCAATCCTAAAAAATTTCTTTACACTCTCATGATATAGTACTCCTAAATTATGATAATAGTTTATGTATGAACTTGGATAGGTCAAATGGTCTAGCAAGTGTGTGGCATGCTAGTCAACCAATCCAAGAAATGTATAAAGAGAGAGCAGCTAGCCCTAGCAAGTTGTGTAATGCTAGTGTACTCAATATGGTGTTCTTAAAAAACATATGAAAATGATAAGGAGGCTATGCATGTCCCCACCCCCTTAAGATGGAAAAATAATTTCTTATTTTGGCATCTGAAGGAAGTAGTGAAGAAGGATAAAGAAATTTCAAGATCAAGATAGTAACCACAAGAAACACCTAGTGCAAACCAAAGAGGTCATAGCTCCTATGAGTTGATGGAAGGATAGAAGGTAGAGACACCATGGAAGAAGTAAAAAATAGGAAATCATTGAAAAAGAGGATACAATATTATAAGTCTCCAAGGAAAGTAATCTATCTATCATGAAAACCCACTTGCTAATAATATAAAATTGGATGTGACATGATAAATAAATAACACTCAACTAATAGAAATAGTGGAACCATGAGAAATTGAAAAAGGACATGATTCCCTTGCCCCCCAAGTATAGGAACAAGAGTAGAGAAAGCAAACCTACTATGCTATTCATAGAGAAAACCATGCATGACAATGAGCCCCCAGAAAGAAGGCCAACAATGTTACATGGTATGGAGAAGCATAATAGGAACTTAAATATTATTTAAAGAAATTAGAAGAAAAAGAGATCTTATTATAGGGAGATATGTAAATAACCTCTTTATTAACAAGTTGTTGGATCTTGAAATGTAAAGCTTGACAATCATTAGTACAGTGATCATGATAGCGGTGATACATACAAAATAGAATTATATTCATAAATTTTTTACTATGTTTCTTTCTATGTTTAGGCCTAGTAATCACCTTAGTATGAAGAAGTTTACATAAAATAAGTTCTTATGGCATATTATTTCCTATGTTAAAATAGAAAAGGAGTGATCATGATAGTGGTGATACATACAAAATAGAAGATTCAACTATGTTTATTTCTATGTTTATGCCTAGTAATCACCTTTACATGAAAAAGTCTAGGTAAAAAAAGTTATTATGGCATATGACTTCCTAGGTAAAAATGGTGCTAAAAGAGTTCCTATGCCCCCCATTTCCTAAGGGCACATCTCATGAATGGAAGTAGAAACAAAGTTGGTGAAGAAAGGAGTTGTGATCTCTCATGAATGGCAAGTCCTTAACTCTATATTCTCCAATAAAGGTTGGTGTGAAATTTTAAGGATCCCCAATCATCACCTAGAAAGGTAGAAGGAGGATCATCATTAGATTCCTGATTTTTTTTTTCTTAAAATTTAGACAACTATTTTTCTTAGTGTCTACATGAAGAGTGTACATAACATTATCATAGATAAACTTGACTTTTTGATGATGAGTTAAAAGAACAACATGAATAGCATGTAACCAAGGTCTACCCAAAAGGAGGTTGTAATTAAGAGTTCTAGACATAATATTTAGACCTACTTTAATAAGTATATTGATGGTGCCTAAAGTTTTCTTAGCAATATTATCAAAAGTCATGAATATAAGTACTAGCAAGTTTGATATGTGAAAGATCAACTTTAATTTGTTCAAGCATATCCATACTACAAATATTAATCCCATATTCATTATCAACTACAATCCTATGAATAAGGTTACCATTGACTAGGAAAGATACCATAAGAGCATCATAATGATCTTGAATCTCTTTAGGAGGTAAATCATCATGAGTAAACACAATTGGAGGTGGACTGAGGGTAGAATTCATGCAATATAAAAAGGAATTTATGTTATATTGATTAGGAGATGGAGTTGGAAGAGTGGATAAATATTTTTTAAGCCTTCATGATATGTAGGAGATGTTTGAAGAAGCTCCCAAAGAGTAATCTTGGTAGGGATATTACATAACTGTGATACCAAATCATAATCCACCTCAAGATTTTGAAAAATATGAGGTGGAGGGGGAAGATGAATAGGTTGATAAGGTGGGAGAGAGGTGGTGGGTTGAGGATTATTCCTTGTATGATGGTTGTGAGACACCATATAATAATTCAAAGAATCACTAGATTCCCCTTTATGACATTTTTGAAGACAACCCTTACATGTAAGGAGAGGTTCATTTGATGAAGGATAACTTTCAATAGTGCCATGACTAGAAGATAGAGCATTAAGGAGATTACAATTATACTATTTTCCCAAGGAATCCTTAGAATAGGGATTATGGATTTCCATTAATAAATCATCTCTACTAGGAGTATCAAATGAAGGAAAGGTCACATTGATGAAAGTATTTATAATGTCATCTTTCTCACTAAGAGGAGGATTAGGAGAATAATAAAATGTGGAGATCATCTTGTGAACTCTATCATAGTTAAAATTATGATCAATAGGTTTATCCCAACTAGTATCACCATTAATTAATAGAGGTTAATCATCTTGAAAATGGTAAGCCTCAATGAGAGAATATATCAAATCATCATCAGATGCATCTAGGAAAGATAATGACCCCATCAAAAGGAAATGCATTAGGAGATCTAAATACAAAAAATAAAAATAAAGTAGATTTAGATGCACTAAAAGAAGATAAATACCTAATTCAAAGAATGAAAATGGGATCAAAGGATATAAATCTAGAATCCAAAAGAAGGGGAAAAGATGTCAGGTTCACCAAAATGTTTACTGGTAAAATGAAAGCACTTTAATGAGATGTAGACTTTCACTTTATGGGGTCACTAAGCCATTTAAATATGTGTGTGAGGGAAAGAGGTTAATTTCTAGGTATGATTCCACTTATGATCGAAATTATATTATCTAGGACCCAAAGGAAGAAGGATGAAAATACTAAATTTGAAGTATAAAAGGGAACGTAACACAAGGAATTATACTCTCTTTGTCCCTTGATAGGATAGTGTGAATGTGGAATTGAACTAATTATTTAATTAATGTAAATATAGATGTTATAAAAACATAATTAGTCTAATTAAGATGTAAATCTATTGCATATATATATTAACATAAATAAAATATAAATTACTCACCTTGAAATGTGTAAAGGAAGATATATTTTTTCTCCAAAACTCATGCATATGAACTGTATTTGAATATTTGTCCATGAATCTCAAAATGAAACCATGAAAGGAATAAAACCCAAAAATATCCCCAGAATTGAAGACTAAGAGACTAGGTTTACTTGGAAATACATCCTACAACTAGGGTGACATAGTTTGATGATCTGTAATTGACAATCCAAAAATCTTGAGCATTGTAGGTTCTAGATCTATAATCTTTTTTTCTCCCAATCTACAAATCCACATAGAAAAGAAGGGTTTGGGGGTTTTTTTGGGGGAGGGATTGCCTTGGTCAAACCCTAGGTTAAGGAATTAATTGTAATTGGAAAATGTAAATTTAAAGGAAACAAGACAAATATAAATATTCACCTTGTAGAAATATTTGTCAATAAGGATTTATTGTGATGTATATTGTAGATATTGAATTTGATATGAAGGATGAAGGATATCTCCACAATTTTAGTGAATCTACCATAACCAAATCATGGAGCCATGGATATAAAAGTGCATCAATTAAGAAGATAATGGATTCCTTAATGTAGATCTCCTCCCTTAATGGCCAAAAAAATGCTAGATCTTGAAGAGGAAATACCCACAAAAGATCCTTCAATGCATGAAGAAAACACACTTGCATGAATGTATTAAGGATGAGATGTCATGAATGAGATGATATATGAAAATGAAGCTCCCAAGCCTCATTATATATGTGTTTTTGGGTAGGAAAATAACTCAGACCGACGAGGGAGTAGAATTAAATAATTAGCAAACTTAAGGACTTTCGAGCCCCAAACCCCACAATCACCAAGGAATATGTTGACCTAGGTCAACCTAGTCCAAAATAAGTTGACCAAAGTCAACCTAGTCCAAACCAAGTGTACCTAGGTCAACATAGTCCTAGACGATAGGTCACACAGGCCACAGAAAGTGCTAGGAGAGGGTAGGAAGATAACAAAATTATTGGAAATACAATAGGGAAAGTAAACTCTAAGAGGGGGGTTGAATCAATACTTCAATACTTTATCCATGAAAACATTCACCACACATTTATCTCATAATTTGCATGCAAACTGAAATAGCTAGCTAAACATATTCATCCATAGAATAAAAGCAATAAACATTCAACACATATATGACACAAGATGTTTGGTTACCAATAAACCCTCCAATGTAAAAGTAAAATTGTGGTAGGGATGACACCTATAAATCATCACTATCATAGTTGTAAAGTGTATCCAATGAAGGTTACAATGTTGGAACATAAACTATGATCTACCTTGTGAAAGGTCTGCCCTATTAAAGGCTTACAAAGATTGTTAGATCTTACCCTACTAAAGGATTTCAACATCCTCTTAGAAGTGTTCCTAGTTAAAGGACTTCAAATTAAAATTAAGTAAACACCATTTTAAAGGATTTTAAAAAGCCTACTAGGACTAATTGGTTAAGAGATTATATTGATTCACCTGTTAGAATGGCTCGGCCTTGATCCTTTAGTTAGTACTTCTTTGCTAGATGAAATATCACCTCTTTCTTGATGTGTACTTGATCCTCTCTAATCATATATATCACTTATTTCCTCTTCTCTACTTTCCTCTATTCTCTCTAACTTATTCTACAACTCATAACTCAATGGACAACTCCTTAGTCACCATGAATGCTTTGTCTGTGCATGAGAACTTCTCTCTTTGCTCATAAAATCTTTAGAATTTTTCCTCCTTAGGAAAATCTAGGTGACTTAGGTTTAGGTAAGAATCAACGATTGTGATTCACCAATTTTTCCACTTAGAACATCCCTCAATCTGATTGGTTGCATGTATAGTATAGGGATTCTTAATATATATTTGTTCTTATCATCTAGAATCACAAAGCAATCCTTAAGTTGGCTAAAAAAATGGTTTACATAGGAATTTGTGCTATTACAAACAACTATTTCCAAAACTTTTTACTCGGCACTTAAAGCCTCTAATGCTCAACATCCACTATATCTTCAATGTTGTAACTCAATCTCTAAATGACTCGGCATCCACTATTCACTTCACATCTAAATCACTTAGTATATACTAACTTGCTTGACACTGGGGTGACTCAGTACTAACTGTCTACTCAACACATACTAGCATTTGACACTTACTATATATCTTTTTCAGCATGCACTATCTAACAACTTATGTTTGACATACACTACTTACTTGGCATGCACTTTACGAATGTGACTAAGTGTGTAGTCACTCATATGTCAAAACCAATCTAAGATTAACAATCTCCCCCTTTGACATGAGTAGAAAAAATAATTTTTCATGCATATATATACTTGACTTAAGCATAACTCAGATAATTTGTGATCTTTACTTGACTCCCATACAAAATTTCAAATTTTCAAAATTTTGCAAAACTTGATGATTCATCAGTCACACCTCAAAACTTCATAACTCCCCTTGAGTTGATTATTCTATGTTGTATTTGATTATGATACTCCTATAGTAATTTTTCTTCAATTTTTGGCTTACTTTGTTTCTTCTTGTACTCCCCTTGGGGTACGTTCATCATTTCTATCTCAATTCCCCTTTTCTTCACTATATTTTTCTTCACTATCCACCATTTTTCTCAGTTACCCCTTTTTTTGACACTTATGTCATGCATGGTAAATGAATAGTGTGTTTTTCCAAAAGTATTTGATGGACCTCCATTATGATATTTAATGATGCATTCAAATTGTTGTACTCTACCTCTAGAGATTTGATTTGAACATCTAGCTTGGCAGAAAGGTCTACTAGGCTTTCATGAGTAGAAAGATCAGGATTTTTCTTCATCACTTTCTCTGAAAAGGTTAGTTCCTTATGAAACACCTCCATGTGTGGGGCCAACATGGCTTGAATATTTATCAAGGTAGCCCTAGTATTTGCATCTTGTGCATGTAGTTTAGCTAGCTGACCTTGAGTATATAGTAACCTTTGAAGTGAGTCTAACTATGACCAAGAGACATCTTAAGAATATTACCTATTGTCTCCAAGTCTCCCTACAGTTGATCAATAGTCCTCTATCTTTCTTGTGTGAACAAAGTCACATAACAAAGCTTTGCATATAGAGAAAATATATTCTCTAATACCTTTCTCACATCTTTCATTTTGGTTTTTAATTCAACCTGTCTGAGTGCAATTGCACTAGAAATCTTTTTGTCCACCTTTATTAAGAATCTCTTCTCAGAAAATTCCAAAACTTTGGTGTTTGTATCTAGGTCTAATCACTAATTGTATCAACCATATTCATTAGTTTCTCAAGAATAGGTTTATCTTCATTAGGTTCTAGGAGGATGAATGCATGAATAAATATGTCTTTGATTTTATATAACACTTGTATTTGCTTGTGCTCTCTCCTGAGTAACTCTTGATTCTTTTTCCTTGCTAGAGCTTCTTACAATATGCTCATTTTTTCTATGGTGATCATTTTTAGATCAAACTTTGGAAGCTCAATCACCTCACCTAAGTTCACATCTCCATAAGATGTACCTTCACCAACCTTAGATGTAGTAGGGCTTGGCATTGATGACCATAATGGTGTACCATCTACACTTGGCCTTTGAAGAGTTTGAGTAGGAAGAGGAGATGCAGAGCTTGGTAGGGTAACCAATGTATGGGTTGCAATATGTTCCTTTGGCTTCTTAGTTAAAATTGACTCTTCAATCCTTTCTATTGGTCTAATTTTTCATAGTATAGAAAATTCACAGTCTTCAAATTATGCAAATTAGGGTTTTATCTCAAGTGATTTTGAAGGTTTTTAGATTTCTCTAATTATTCCTTGTTCCATGTGTTTTATTTTCCTTTTAAATTCTCAGGGTTTGTCTCTCAAGTCATCCATGAAAAAACCCTAAGTATGTGAGAAACCCTTATGCTTGTGTTTTGTGTTGCCCTAGTCTTTGAAAAATTCAAAAAGGTATGATTTCAAATATATTTTGGTAGGGCATGTTTATCCTAAAGGTTTATTTATGTTAGAATAACCTTTTAATCTTTTGATAAACTTTACAGAGTTGTTTTAATTGCTTCATTTTATTTAAAGAGGGGCCAAATCATAGTATATTTTTAGCACCGTAGATCTTCTCAAGATCAAGGTTTCCTGCATTCTCGCATTATGAAGTTGTGAGTTTTTAAAATAATGTGAGGAAACACATTTGTGACACATAGCCTCTGCTGACTTTCAAAACTCAGTGCTTCACAAAAGTTCTTGTTTGTCAGAATTGGTCAGAACCTTTTTACAGATTGGTCAATACCTTGTGCACGTTTTATTTTCCTACGCTGTCACTGGTTGTTCAATTAAAAAAAAGTTTACTTGATGATCAAAGTTCACCAATAGTGGATCTTTTCTAGATCTACAGTTACCGCATTCCCACATTATGAAGTTGTGCAATTTTTAAATAATGTGGGGAAGCGGGCATTTGACACGTAGCACAGAGTGACATCATGGGCCTACCTTTCTCAAAAAAGTAATAGCAGTGTGTCTTTTGTGGCAAGCTGTCAAATAACATGGAATGTAGAGGGAGTTTCTTATTGGTCTGTTCAGTTGACTACATGTGCAATCATTACAAGAATTGATCATCATCAATTGAGATAAGATCGACGAAGCCTGCATTCTCGCAATATGGAACTGCTCAATTTTTAAATAATGCAAGAAAGCGGGCATGGTGGGATCTAGACTAAGATTAAGGAAGTACGTTGAGTCATGCCATGTTGGAAATGATTAAATGTAATGAAGCACGCTCATTGGTGGTGGGTGACAGGTGTGCCAAGTTGGAAGCCGCAATGTCATGGGTGCAAAAACTTTAATTACTGTAATTAAACTTGTCAGAACATATGGACTAAAAGATAACTTTTCATTGGTCAAGTAAGTTTAGTGGGCCACCAAATAAAGAGATCTTGGTTCACTGTCAATCAAGATAAGATCAATGGTGCCCGCATTCCCACATTATCAAAATGTGAAGTTTTTTAAATAATGCGGGCAAGCGAGCTTTTGACACATGGTCGGGGGTCCTAAAGTTTTAAATGGCTTTTTACTTTTGAAATGAAGCCATCTAATCTATGGGAAATTGATGGGTAAAATTCAAATTCCAAAATTTAGCATGAAAATAACAGTTGCAGGAATTAATATGATACAGAGTTTCCTTCGCGCATCCTCAATGCTATGATATAACATGTAAATTTGCCATTGTTGAAGCACAGATTGTAGATTTTCTCTGAGCAAAAGGATTTCCAGAGCTAGGGCACATAATTCCTTGAGAACTTCAGTGAGTTTGCAGAGAAAATTGTAGAAAGAAGAGCAAATTTTAGCAAGTAAGTGATCTATAACCAGTGAAAATCAAGAATCTACTGAGTAAGATTTAGAAATTTTAGAAAATGCCTCCACGAAAGGAATTTTCTTGGCAAACTGAATATTTAAAAAGGGGTATGCACGATGATTTTTTGGAACAATTTCCTTTCTCAGGACATGAGATAACTAAGGGGAGGGAGTTGATTCCTAAAAACCCTAGAGTAGCCATAGCGGAGGGTTTTTATGACAAGACTAATTGGGTACAAGATGCTCAGGTATCCATGGGAGGTTTGGAATTATTCAGAAAATGGTTTTAGAGTGAAAATTGGATACTCCTCTGAGAAATGTCTAAGAGTTTGATATTGGAAAATTAATAGTCCCCATAGTTTTCTTCGATAGTGATTTATTAGTGGATTTGGCCAAGAAGTATGATATAATTACAGGGTGGGTAAAGAATCATGCTAGAGTAAACCTCTTGAGGGTTTGCCCTGAATTAATTAGAGAAGTCTTCAATCTTAACTATAACCATGCTATGTATGAAACTATTGATATGGGTCTCTTTCAAGCAAGGTATGATGCACAGAATATTTACTTGAAAAAAGGGCCTCTACAGGAGCATGCTGCTAAAGTTGGTACTTTTTCTATGATTACTACTAGCACCCCAGAGCCACTATTGAAAAGACATTTTAACATTAGGTATTAGGAATTATATGTCTCTCTTTGTAATATTTTTGGTGTGGATGAAGTAGAAAAAATCACAGGTTCAATTGTCCTCATAATGGCTCAAACTCTTCAATTTGGAATGAGCACTATTTTGGATTTCACAATATTTCTTCTAAGAGAAATTCACAATGGTTTGGTGGGGATAGCAAAGGGAAAAGTAGATAAACCTTTATGTGGGTATTCAATGCTTATGTATATATGTTTGCATAAGGGACTTGCCTTCTTTTCCAAGGGTATGGAGCTGGAGACAACTAGGGATAGAGAAAAGAATCCAATACAATTGTGGAGTGTGGATAGGACCTCAGAAGTCACATATGCTAGTTATGTAAGGTTTGATAGGTATTTTGCATCAAAGTTTAGATTTCTTTTGAGAGGAGACAACCCTAGAATTCCACAACCATTGTTAGAATATGTTAGACCCAAGGACCATGCTAAAGGGCTACTTGTCAATCATAATTGGGGGGATATAATTCCCTACAATGTTTCAAAAATGATAAGAGTATTTGGCTTCTTGGGAAAGCCTCATGTGCTACCATTTCATGTGCCTTTGAAGATGCAAATAGGCACCATAGATGAGAGGGAGTTGTCTAGGAAGGGCACATTTTTTTCAATTGTTACTATGGCCCATGATTTTGTCTTTGTAAGGAAAGGGTGGAAGCATCTAAATTTTTTTTCAGACAGATATAATATGGCACAATCTCATGCTAGATTTATTGATCCTGAAGGATTCTATGATGTCTTCAGGGAGAGAATAAAAGCTTACCGCATGGTGCAACAAGTTTACTATCTTGAAGATGTGATTAGAAATGTTTTTACTTTACAAGAACAAGAATTGAGAAAAGAAAAATGGATAGTATTTAGCAAAACCCTTGAATTCATTAATGCTTTTGACCCCCACTATGATCCATTAAAAGAAAAGAAATACTGGGGAGCCAAGATGCAGGCCTTGATGAATAATTTTGCTAAGATAATACAAGCTATGAATGAAAAGAAGGCTACATATGTTGGGACATATCTAGATAGGGCTGCAGAAGTGCAGAGGAGAATCAAAAGTAAAAACATAGTAGCTCTAGGCCAATATACCTTACAAAGAAGGTCAAGTTATGTGATGATTCAAAATGTGCAACAGGGTCCTCTTCATTAAAGACAAAGGCCAAGAAGTCCACCTACAACCAGTGCTCCAAAAAGGCAGAAGTTAGAATAAGGGTCTTCTTCTTCTCCGCCAGAACAATACTCCCCGAGCCAATCCCAAATTCGGATAGATGATGAAACATATTTAAGGGAATAACTTAGAAAAATTAGTGGAGAAGGGGATGTAATTGTTACTTCCACAGATCTGGAGATTGTGGAACTGCAAGAACCCCCTACACCTTCATTGGAGCTCACTGTTGTTGATTATCAAGGTAAGGAAATTGATCCTATAGTTGCCCGAGCCTCTAAGAGGTTTATAAATGATGAAAATTTTGTGAAATCTAGGGTATTTGCATAGTTTTTGTGGAGGTTAAATAAAGGCAATTTTGAAAAGGCTTGTGAAAAGATAAGGGCAAAGTTACCTGATAAACCAAACTCTGTTATTAAAGAAGAGGTAAAATCCAAGTTTTTGAGTGATTTTTCCCAATTTACACCTGAGGCTGGGAGGCAATTAGTTAAGCAATTAGGATTCCTTATCTTACTTGAATGGGATATAGTGAATGCTATGGTTTTTGATTTAGTAAGAAAACAAAAGGATGTCTAGTTAAAAACTGAAGAAGAGATACTACAGGCTCATAAAGGAGTCAAATTTAGTGATGACCATCAAGCCCTTGTAATTTGGTCTATTGAGAAAAGGGATAAAACAAGGATGTAGGAAATCTCTACTACAAAACATATTGGTGCATTGATATTCTTCAGGGCTAGTGAAGTTGGTAGCAAAAAGATAATTGGGATGGCTTCAGAAATGCTAAAATTTGGCAGTGTGGTGTTTGGCTAGGAAGAGGATAGATTTGCCCAGCTAAATGCTAGATTTGAAGAAGTGTTGAAGGTGTATGAAGAAAGGGGCACATAGATACAAAAATTGGAGAATCAGGTATCTCAAATGGAGAAGATGCTGGGGAAAAGAAAAATAGCAGAGTCCAGTAGACCCAGAATTGTATACCCTCCCAGGCCACCTATTGAGCCTTTCAAATCCACTCCAATTATTGAGGTACCTGATACCCCTGAAAGGCCTCAATTCTACACCACGGAGGATTTTGAAGAAGATAAAACCAAGCTTTATGAATTTCATGTAGAATTAAAGAATCAATATGAAGAGAAATTAAGGTAGGGTGTGATGTATTTAATGGATCGGGTAGAATGGTTAACTTTTTTTGATCAATTGGCAAGGATTGCATCCATTAGGGATGAATTGCAAAGAGATGAGATTAGTTTGAGGCCTCTTGTATAGAAATGGAGGGAAAGAAACAATGACATTACAATTATGTGCATATTTGTCATCCAACTGCCTTGTCATTAGATAGAGAAGATTTTTGATTTATTGAATAAATTAGAAGGTTTTGATGACAAAAGAGATTCTTTTCAGAGAAGATTAATAAATTGTTTTTCTAGATATATGGCTGAAAAATTTAGTTTATTTCCCTGTGCTTTAAAGATTGTTGACAAAATAAAGGAAAAAGAAGAATGGAAAAAGGAGTTCGATGAGATATCTTGTGAAAGAATGAATAATATCATTAATGAAACCAGCTACCAGCTATGGGCAAAAAAAACTGAGGAACTGGTGAAAGTGCAGCTATTTTATAATGCTATCAGAAAGGATTTTGTTGATTTAGAGGCAGTTGCAATTTCTTTAATAACTATACAAAGAGAGGCAGTAAATTTTGATTGGCTAGAGGACAGTGCTTATGATGAGTGGAGAAACAAATTTATCTTAGAAGAGAAGTTGTTACAGGATGATGAAGTGGAAGATGAGGAGGAGGAAAATGCAAAAATAAAAGCTACCCTCATGGTTAATGATGAAGACAAGGAAAATCCCTAGATTAAATTAAGTTTGTAGGTAATCATAGATGATTCATCACTTTTAAATTTAATGACCACTTACTCTGAGGATGAAGAATAAATAAAAGAATTAAAGCTCTTGTCTCAATCAATGAAAATATAATAGAAAGGGACCCACCAAGGAATGTTTGATGTGATAGCCTTTCTATTATTCATAGTTTTGTCCTTTTGTTATAGGTGTATGTAAAAATCTTTTGAAGAACACCTGTTAGTCACATATACCCTTTGCTTGTTGCAACTCATGCCTATATAAGTGAGTTTTCAAGCCAATGTGAGGGTCTGAGACTTGTATAATTTTTGTTTTCTATCAAGAAAAGTACATTTAGTCAGTCCAACAGAGTGTAGCTAATTTGAGTTTGTTTCCATTGCACTTTGTGATAACATATTGAATGACAGAAATAGCAATCTATTATGGGCTTTCAATTGGTTTTCTATTGGTCACTGTATTAGTCATATGAAGAGGGTAATAAAAAAGGGTATTTACACTATGTTTGTGTCATTAGTTTCTATCTCCAATTTATGAGTTTGTTTACTTTGAAGTCATTTAAATAAGGTTTAATTGGTTGAATGCAATTTGGATGGGTTGTATATTGTTTTCATTGTTGCTCTTAATTCAAGAAATTATATAAATGCTTCTGTGAATCAATAGGGTTTGTGAATTCATAAAGGGATATTTCATAAGAATGGAGATGGGTGATTACAATTGATTAATTCATTTACAAGTTATCTGAATTAGATCTCCCACTAATAGCTAATTCTTTGCCCAATGGATAAGGCATTGGTCTCATAAATTAGAAGCAAGCAAGGGTGAATTCTAATGCTGCATGTCAAATCATTTTATTGTAAAATCAAAATCATATTTCAATTTTGTTCAAAGTTATAAATGCTGGTCAATACTCATTTATATCTATTCTCTAAGTCTTAGGTAGCTACTATTTTCAAGAATATTTGTAAATCCTAGGAGAATTAGGACCAAATCTACAAATAAGGAATGCATACAAGTTTGAAAATATTGAAAGAACTGAAGTAAACAGCACATGTGTTAGTGGGTAATAGATGAGAATCAGAATGAAACTAAAAGAATCTCTACACAACAGTTTGTATTAAAATTATCCCTAGGTACACCCACCTTGGTTTAGCAGAGCCAAAAGAGTAGGAAACCATCCTTTAGTTTTGTTGAAGTTGGGTCCAAATGGTTTACTCATGTAGCTGATAATGGGAATTAGCTAATCCTTAGGTTATATGAGTGTTATCATTCTGGTATTGAACATTTTTTTGTTTAGTAGTTTTAAAACACCAACAAAATGGTGACTCTACTGGAGAATTACACTTAGTATTGTCATAAGTAGTGAATTATTAGAGATCTGTGTCCCCTTGGGTAGAGTTGCAGATTTTTATACTGAAGTTTCTCGTGGATTTGGAAGTGGTATACATTTTGCTCGAGATTGTCACTAAAGGATTTATTATTTGTTCAGTTCTTTTCCTAGTTTGATAGAGTGGGTGGCGACTCAAAAGGTTTTAACCAGTGTCAAAATTAAGGAAATTGTTGTCCCAAATTATGGAAGATAAGAGAAACACACAGGAAAATGTGATGAAAAATCTAGCCATCAAACTCCAAACTAATCTCCCTCTTAGAGGAAGATAGAATTGGGTTGTGAAGGGAAACCAGATGCAGAAGGGGAGCTATTCATAGGACCAAGTAGTAGATAAAAATAATGCTCACCATTCTGCTGTTGATACAGTGCCTTTCTCCAAAGGTTCGAGATCTCATCCAACTTTGTTTGATGATGATTTCTACAATACCCTTGAAATAATATGTTAGGAAAAGGTTGTGCAACCACTTTTGTTTAGTCTGGAGGGTAGGACTAGTAACAATCTTTTCCAACATAGCACAAACCCTTTCATGTTAGATTATTCCCCTAAAAAGGTTAGACTTAGGCACTTAGAGCCTAAAAGTTTTAATGATGACAAAACATATGGGTATAAATTTACTATCCCTGATCCTGATGAGAATGAAATATTGAGAGCACAACTTGCTGGGCAAGAAGCTATTAATAAGAGATTTCAGAAGGAGAGGGAAGAAGTGATTACGAAGAATTATGAAGAAAAAGAAGAATTACTGAGGAGAATTGTTGCTCTAAAAAAGAAAAATGAGATAGCATTTACTGCCTAGCAGCCTGAGATTGTAGGACAAGTTGAACAACTTAGGAGGTAGGAGCAAAAATTACTAGAAACTCAGAAAATGAATTTAGAGGGACCTATAGTACAACAAATCAAGAACTACCCTACTCTAGAAGTTGATAACAATAGAGTAAAAAGTGTGGAACTAGTTGTAAGGGCTAAGGAAAAAGGAAAACAAAAGGAAGTTGGTATTAGAATCAATGAACCCATACAAGTTGTCCAAATACTTGATTCTCTATCACCTTCAGATATTGAGCTAGAAAAGAAAAGAAAGGAGAGAGATGCTTTGGCTAAGAAATTGGAGATTGCAGAAAATGAGGCCGCTATAGTTGAGATGAATAATAAGATCAAGTTCCTAGAAATTTCTAAGAAGCAATCTATAGCTATGCCTAAGGGTAATGTAGATGGTACATGTGATAAGGAAGATCAGGATACTCCTCAGGTACCTTTTCCTCTTTTATCTTTTGTTTCACAAAGGGCAGATCAAAATAAATCTCATAGTGATGCTAGTACTAGCAATGCTAATGATAATGTCAAAAGAAATGTTCCCTCCCATCCTAGGATTGATTTGCAAAGAAGACCTGTCCATTTAGAAGGATATAGGTAGATATTTTTTGATAGAATTCCTAGTTTTCTTAATCCTATACCACAAGAAATGAGAAAAATATTGCCTAGATTTGCTAGAAATAATGCTATCTCTTGTGAGGACCATTTGAGGAGTTTTCTTGATATGATGAGTGATTATGAGGTTGAGGCTAAAGATGTCATTATGAAGTTGTTTCTTCAGTCACTAACTGAAGATGCTAGAGAATGGTTCAAGAGACTCCCTAAATTATCTATTATTGATTGGAAAGATATTCAGTATTGTTTCAAAAAGTAATATGGTGATAAGAAAAATCAGAGTTATATTCTGAGTGAATTCAATAATATTAAGAGGTTGCCTAATGAATCTGTAACTGAATTTAACACTACATTCCAGAAAAGGATGTACAAGCTGATGCAAGCCATGTTAATTGATGACAAGGTATGTTTGATTACTTATCTAAATGTTTTTGATGGTAAAATGGCATACCAACTTAGGGATAAGGAGCCTAGGACTTTAAGAGATGCTTTCAAAATTGCTATTAATATAAAAAATAACTTAAGGATTTCAGGGAGATTAGAAAGAAAAATAGATGATCCTAGGTTGTTTGGGAATAAGGGAAATAAAAGGGAAGAACAAAAGGTTATTGGAGGGAAAAAGCAAGAGTCTAGTGAAATGAGTCAAATTCTAAATGCTATAAAAGGTTTGAATCTTCCTCAGGTAATGAATGATAGGAACCCCATTGAAAATAGGGTCCCTTACCAATCAAATTTCAGTAGACAAAATAGATTGTAGAATTTCCCTTATGGTACTACTTGGAAGGATGGTTAGCCTAATGTTCCTCCCCCCAAGAACACTGATAACAAAGTGACCCCTGATCCTTTATCCAAAAACTCTGTAAATTTGGTAGATGATCCTGAATTCACTGCTAAACCTACATGGTGTTCTGCTTGTCAATTACATCATGCCCCTGAATATTGTGCAGTAGTTTTGTCATTTTTTGGAAATCAGAATGTAGTGGAAGAATGTTAGGAACAGGAGGAAACCAATGATGATGTAGGATGTCAAATGTTTGATTCACATTTTTTTGACAATGAGGGTTGTGACAAAGATGTAAATGATTAGAGATATTTTCATGGTGTCAATCAGCAGCAAGTATTTTCTAATGAAAGTGATGTTGAGGATAATGTGTGTAACATGGTAAGTTCAAAGGAAGAAGTGACCCTAAGAAAGCCCTCTAGGGAAGAAATTGACCAAATCACTGCTAATATGGTGGCTTAGGTTCATACTAGAAGTATGGCTCAAGGAAGTGAGGGAAATAAGGTGGCTAGTATTTTTATAAAGGGGACTAACCATAAGAAAGGGAAATTGTGAAACCTAAAGAGTCCCCTACTGTGAAGGGTAAGTTTGCAAATAAAAAAAGGGAACCAAGGAAAGGGGGCAACCTAGAGAATGCAGAGTGCTCAAATAATATCTCCAAGAAAAGGGATGGAAAGGTATCACAGAATGTCGCTAATCAAGATAAAGTCATCATAATCCATTGATTACTTTGGGTAAGAATGATGAGAAAGGGAATGTGAATAATGATAACCTTTCTGATTCTACTATAGATATGTTTTTTGTTTTGTCTCAAATTTATTAAGGTTCCTCTGACTGAATTACTGAGAATCCTAGAGCATTCAGATAAAGCCATAGCATGGTTGGGGAACACTGAGGTAAAAGTAAATCAAGAATGTAATGAAAATCATGTTCCTATGAAAATGAAGAAGAAAAAGATGAAGGAACAGGATACTAAAGTGGTTGTGTCTCAAATTCCTCAGATGTTTTTGGATAACTCTGTTAATGAATGCTGGGGAAATGTTGAGCCATTTTTCTTAAGCATTTTGGTGAATGGTAAGACATTGAAGAATTGTATGATTGACTCTGGCGCTTCTAGTACTTTTATGCCTTTTGAAATCATGAAAGAATTAGGTCTAAAGGTTGACACTACTCAAGGAAGATGTTGTGCCATGGATAAGAGGGAAGTTACAATCATAGGCACTATTAATTCCCTACCCTACAGATTGACAGCCTGTCCAATAAAGAACTCACTATGAGTGTATTGGTTGTTGACATACCTCCTCAATATGGCATGTTATTATCTAGAAAATGGAGTGCTTCCATGGGAGAAATTTTACAATGTGACTTATCATTTGCTACTTTTAATATTGATGGAAATTTTGTAAAGATCAACAAAGAGCCAAAAAGCATATATATGATAGTAGAGGAAGTTGAGGATGATATGAAAATTTTTGCTAATACAGATGTCAATGCATTTAGAGCTAAGGTATTAACTCTGAAGAAAAGCAAGCAAAGATCTCAAATAGAGATGGCAGTTGATACAAAGGCAGATAAAGGTGACTTATGAGCCATGTTCTTTGATGGTTCTTATTGCAAAGATGGAGTAGGTGCAGGTATTTTATTAATATCTCCTGTTGGGGTAACCTACAAATTTTCTTTCGCATTGAATTTCCCCTGTACTAATAACATAGCAGAATATGAGGCTTTGTTGTTAGGACTTAGACTGGCTCATAAGCATGGGGTAAAATGTATACATGTGATAGGGGATTTTGAGTTAGTTGTATCTTAGGTGATAAATATTTATGTGTCAAAGAATAAAGGGTTAAAATAGTATAGAAATGTAGTATGGGATATGATTGAGTGCTTTGATGCATTTGAGATAATTTGGGAGGATAGATCTAACAATAAGATGGCTGATTTACTAGGAAATATAGCCATAAAACCTGATGATATTACATTTTCTGGTATATCTAAAATTGAAACTCAGGTCAAACCCTCTATTCCTAACAATGTCCAAAATTGGCAAATATTTGAGGATGATAAAGATATTTTAAGGTTTTTGAATTGTGAGTATATGTTATCAGGGCAAGAAATTGATTGTGTAGCATATGTAGAAAACATAGATGGAAGAGACACTATTTTTGGACAAGAAGTTGTGCAATTGAAAACAAACAAAATACCAAAAGGTTTAGTTGTCCTGGAAACTATCTTTGACAATCATGATAGATCTCAAATGGATACTAGTGAATATAATGCTAAGGATTTGGAGGAGATAAATTTGGGAACTAAAGAAACCCCTAAGAAGGTGTATATTGGTAAAAAATTGTCTCCTAATATAAGACAAGGTTTGATAGGTTTGCTAAGGAAGTATAGGCATGTGTTTGCATGGTCATATGATGACCTAAAGGCCTATAGGGAAGATCTATTTCAACATGAAGTTCCTTTGAAGCTAGATGCTAAACCTTTCAGACAAAAACAAAGGCCAATAAATCCAACCCTAGCTCCCAAAATGCAGGAAGAACTGATTAAGTTAAGAGATGCTGGCATCATTAAGCCTATCAGGCATTCTTCTTGGGTATCAAATCTAGTACCAGTAAGAAAGAAAAATGGAGATATAAGGTTATGTGTTGATTTCAAGAATCTTAACATATCTTCGTTAAAGGATAATTATGGTTTGCCCAATATGGAAGCAATGTTGCAAAGGGTCACTTGTTCAGAATTGATGTCCATGATGGATGGTTTTTCAAGATATAATCAAGTGGTTGTCAAAGAATCAGAATAGTTTAAGATTGCCTTCACTACTCCATGGGGTACATATGTCTATGTTAGGATGCCTTTTGGGCTTACTAATGCTCGAGCTACTTTCCAAAGGGCCATGGATGTGGCTTTTTCTGATATCATTGACAAATTTTTGGTTGTGGATCAGGATGACCTTACTGCCTACTCCAAGGATGAAAATAATCATTACATGCACTTAGAGAAGGTATTTATCAGAACTCTTAAATATGGAATATCTTTAAATCCAAGGAAATGTAACTTTAGTGTCACTGAAGGAAAATTGTTAGGACACCTAGTTGGCAAGCATGGAGTGAGGATTGACCCTGAAAGGGTAGAAGCAATAGATAAGATCCATAAACCCAATAGTGTTAAAGGTATCCAATCATTTTTTGGACAGATAATTTTTCTTAGGAGATTTGTGACAAATTTTGCAGAAGTCAGTAGGCCTATATTGAGAATGTTAAAAAAGGGATCTGAGATAAAATGGGAAGGTGAACCTAGTATTGCGTTTCAAAAAATTAAGCAAGCCATTAAAGATGCCCCTATTCTCAGAGCCCCTGATTATAACAAACCAATGCACATATTTTCTTTTGTCTCATTTCACACTGTTGCTGCAGTAGTATTATAGAAAAATGAAGAAGGTTATGAACAACCCATTGCATTCTTTAGCAAATCATTGCAAGTAGTTGAGCTAAAGTATGATATTAATGAAAAATAGGCATATGCATTGGTTAAAGGAGTGAAGGCCTTCAGAGGTTATTTAATGGGTGCTACTGTTATTGCTTTTGTCCCCACTACTATTGTGAAAGACATTTTCTCACAGCAAGAAGTATCAAGTAGGAGGTGTAGATGGATTAATAGAATACAAGAATTCAACATTGATATCCAGATTACTAAATTGGTCAGAGGTCAAGGTTTAGCCAAGTTGATGGTAGATGCAAATCTAGAGGCAAACCAAATTAACCAATTGGATGATAATTGCAGAGAAGACCTCTGTGATATGGGCATCTCTAACTGGTACAAAGATGTAATCTATTATTTGCAAACAATGAAGCCCCTACTAGAGTTAACTGATAATCAAAGGAAATCCCTTAAGTTGCATGCTATAAGATATGTTATAGTACAATGACAGTTATCGTGGAGGAGTATGGAAGGAGTGCTTTTGAAGTGTGTAGATGAAATTGAGGTTGCAAGGATTTTGAAAGATATGCATGAGGGTGTGTCTGGAGGTCATTACATGGCCAAAACCATAGCCCACAAAGTCCTTAGATCTGGTCTTTGGTGGCCAACACTCTTCAAAGATGCTCATGAATTTGTTAAGACATGTGATACTTGTCAAAGATTCAGTGGAAAATTGAATTTTTTTGGGAATTTACCACTAAGACCTATAGAAGTATAGGCACCATTTCAGTAGTGGGGGATTGATTTCATAGGTTAAATCTCAAAAAAATCTAGTGGTGGACATTCCTGGATTCTGGTGGCAACTGATGACTTCACCAAATGGGTTGAAGCAATCCCTACCAAGAATGCTACAAGTAAAGTGGTGATCAATTTCATGTTGAATAACATTATAACTAGATTTGGTTGCCCACAAAAGATAATTACTGATAATGCTATCTATTTTAGATTTGATGAATACAAAGAGTTTTGTAGAAAATATGGCATTACAAAATATACATCCTCACCTTATCATCCTCAAGGGAATGGTTAGGCAGAATCAAGCAATAAGAGTATATTAAAGATTATCAAAAGAATTCTAGAGGAAAACAAAAAGCCATGGGATTCAAAATTGCCACTAGCCCTATGGGCTAATAGGGTTACTGTTAAAAAGGCCATTAGTTGTGCCCCATTTGACTTGGTTTATGGTATACAGGCCAAATTTCCCTAGAATAATATAAGGGAGATGTATAAATTCATTTAGATATATGAAGATGATAGCATTGATGAGATGCAACTCAGACTGGATGACATCAAATATTTAGAGGAGACAAGAAGAGATTCCTCTGTTTAGAATGCTAAGCTCCAATAATAGATGAAGCGCTTATATGATAAAAGGGCCATTGAGAGAAAGTTGGAAATAGGAGATATGGTACCTCAGTAAATTATGATTTTGTTTTTTCCTCGTCTTTAGCTTTTGCCTCTACCTTTGTTTTCTTTTCTATACCTCCATCACGACCATCCTTGATAGTTCCATCCTTTATAACCTCAACTACCTCTTGGTCATCTTTATCCTCACCTACCTCCTTAGGTGCTTGCTCAATAGTTTTTTATGTTTGCAACCCATAGATAACCTTCCATATATGTGTGTTCTATTTGATAACTTCTTTAATGTTATTCTATAAAATGTTGAAGGCTTTGTATTTGGGAGAAAATTTCTGCATATATTTATTAATGGCCTTAGTCACAAATGACTTATCTAATCCTGGCATTACTCTGGCAAGAGTAGTCTCCCTAATATTCCTTTCAGTATTTAAACCAAATTGCCATCTTTTCTCAACTCTGTTATATAGAATTTTGGATAAATAGTTGTCAAGCTCAATAGGGGTATTCTTGAATTTGGCCATCACTTTTTATATAGATTCCTTAACCTTGTTCATTTCTACTTTACCAATTTTGTCAAACTCAACATTTGTGGAACTTGACAAATCTACATTATTCCTAATGTTATCACACAAGTTGTCTAAATTAGAAGAGGGACTATGGATTACCACTTGGAATTGAATATTTTCATCTAACTTAGTCCTCTCCTCATCTGATTCATCTAGAGAAATATACTTTCTCCTCTTTGGTTGTTCTTGCTGACTCTACTTTGCAATAGTAGTTGATCTTTTTCATTTGGGTTTGTTAGCTTCCTATGTCTTCTTTGCAGTATCTCTTATGCTAGCCCTAGTGATAGGTACTAGTGGCTTTTTTTGTGTTGGCTTCACAACCTTCTTAGGTTTCTTTGTTTTTGGCTCCTTTTCTTTTCTTTTCTTCCTCTCTATAGGCTTAGGTGCTTCACTGGCTTCTTCTCCCTCCACACCTTCATCATGTTCCACTTTGACTTCTTCTTGGTCTTCCCCTTGACCTTGGGTTAGTGCAATCGAGGCTTGATTAGGTTTCTCATCTTCTTCATCCTTATCATCATTATCTTATTCTTATTCTTCTCCCTCTTCACCAAATCTCTCTTCAAGCTTCTTCACAATTTTGTTCTTCTTTCTCACCGCAAAAGTTATCTTCAAATATATTGTGATTCTAGATTTGGCTTCCTCATAGTTTCCAAATGAGGTTTCACCTTTTTCTACTTCCTCTAAAAGTATTTTTGTGATGTCTGTTGATGCCTCATCCACATTAATTTCATAGTGTAAAGGCATGAGCCATCTCATCCTAGGAATGACTATTTGTACATATATAAAGTTAGCATCCACTAGAAAAAAAAACATCATCATAATGATTTTCTACTAGAGACACTAGTATCCTTAGTCTTTGTTTTATAGACTTCTTAAAGTCTTCAAAATAGCTTATCATGATTGACTCAAAAATTATCTCCAAGTCGCTCTATGTAATCTCCAATTTGAACTACAATTGACCTATTGGTCTTCTAAGAAACTTTTCCAAAAGAAGGGAATGAGTTCTATACATAAAAGAGTATACACACCAATAATGAACCAAATTTACATTGTGCACTCTTTGTCTTTCTTATGGCTCCCATGTTTTTTGATAACTGTTTTAGTTGTAACTCGACAAGTTCATAAGAGTGATCCTTCTTTACTATCTTGTAGCCCAAATCCACAGCCATACACTAGTACATTTCCCCCTAATTTTCTACCTAAATTTTGACCAATGTAAATATTAGCCTATAAATGCTTTTTTTTAAAAACAATTGCCCAATTCGGTTGAAATTTTGACCAAATTAGGGTTTCTAATTTAGTCAAAATTTCTACCAAACCAAGTGTAATAATATAGGATGGGTAAAAAAAAGCAAATTGGGTTTTACTTTTGGCATTTTGTTCATGCATATTTGTTTGTTGAGCTCTCTAGAACCATTGTCTCTCATCCCAATCAGTGCAAATTGGCTCCCCGCCTGGTTTTAGATTGAGCATCTTGAAGGCAATGTGTTTAGGACTCCACTCACTAGTGTCTTCATGACAAAAAACTACCACTATTGCATTTTTTACTTCGTCACTCTTCAAAGAAAATATGAACATTGTTGTGTCTTTAATTTGGTGGCAAAATTAAACAAGGTATGCATTCGATGGTATATTTTCAACATCTTGTATTGCTTTAAGTGGTTATATATTGTTATTAGCATACATGTGAAATACAAAAATAGCATGAGAAGCAAGCCCAATGCAATAGAGTTGTCTGCAACTCTGAAAACTTTCAATAACAATCTTTCTTGGAGACACATACCCAAGTAGAATAGTCTGCTATTGATGTGGAACAATCTGTATAACTTGCAAAAATACTAAAAATCATATAACACCTTGGATGATTTCAAAATATCTCCCCTTTGAAGAAAAAACATCCACATAGAGAAGCAAACCAAAGATGATGGCATGGATACAATGTTCATGAATCATTGCCAACTAAAAGAGATTTATTTCATTGAATCAATAGTGCCTAGGGTGTGGCAAGCTACAAGTCTTGAAGTGGTTTTTCTTTCAAAGTGAATTGAAGCAACAGAATACCATTGCAATCCTAATGCAGTGATCTTGGAAACATTGGACAAAAAACCATTGACATTATTTGTTCCAAGTTCAGAGGTAGTGTAGTCAATCATGGACACTAGTGAGGTTATACTCAGTTGAAGGAGGTGGGATATCTTGTGAGACAAACCATCAACCATTAATAGAAAGGGAAATTTTGTGGGAAATCTTGTGAGATACAACATCAACCATTTAAAACTTCCAAGTTCTTTTCTTGAAATTTATCTCTATCAAACTGGAGTAAAAAGATCTATTATTTCCTATTATGCTAAGCTTATACTATAATAATAAAATTTTAGTTCTCTTCTCAAGATGAATACGTTTTTTTTTCTTTTGGAGTGAGCCACAATATTTTTGTGTGAAACTTATTAGCTTGTGATCTACTCTTCTCTACCCAACAATATTGAGTTGCACTTTTCAGTTACATCTTAGATCTCATTCTTTGAAATATAGGAATTAAGGTGTTAATATGGTAGAATCTAGAGCTTAGACTTGAGATGATGTCATTAGTAGTTTTTTTAATATTGATCATGTTTATTTTTTTAAATTCTTGTGTAATATCTATGTGGCCTTCAAAAATGTATCTATCAAATCCATATTTCACATGGATTGGAGCTCTTTCTCAAGCTTGAAAAAAATCAAACAATACTTCTATAAGCCTATCATCTCTTGTCTTAAACTCTCAGCTAGTGATATCATAGAAAAAAAACCAATATTTGAAAATGGCTCCCTTTCATTTTCATTGGTCTCCCCACAACTTGGTTGGAGCTCTTAACCTTGGAATGGTCAAAGTAAAACTATTAATTTTTTACCTTATGATGATGTTTTTCTTGATGATTATGTTTGTTGAAAGAGATGTTGTGTTGTTTTCTCTTAGTTTTGTACTTTAAAACAACCTTTGAAATTTTATCATTAGGAGACGTAAGGGAAATTTGATGTTTATTTGTTTCATTTTCTTAATAATTTTGCCTAAAGAAATTTGATGTTTATTTGTTTCAAGCTTCAAAGATCTTCTTTGGCAATAACTAGTGTTATTTATTTTTCATGACTATTTAAAAAAGAATTAAAAGAATAAATTGAAATATAAAAAATTCACAACTGAAGATTACTAGTATACCTATTTTAGAACCATTCTTTACTGCAAGAACATTTCAGATAAGCAATCAAGGATAGAGATTAGAAAATAATCTACATAAATGTCAAGGTCCCAACCTAATTCAACTTTGGATAGGTCAAGAATGTCATTTATAAGTTGAGGAACCAAATCCCCAGAGGATATCATGACACCCAACAACTATCGTTGTTCTAGATCTAATTTGGTTGTTGAAAGTATTTCAGCCATGCCAACAATAGTAGTTAATGGTCAACGTATATCATGAGACATGGTTGCTAACATTTGTTTTTCCCTCATTATTTTCTCTGTAGACAAAAATTATACAAAAAACCATTCAATTTTAAACAACAAAGTGTTCAACATTGTTCTTGTACAGATAATGATACCATATTATAAAGTTGAGACAATAAATAAAAGCATTACTCTTCATCCTAAGTATTCTAGATCTTTGGAATTTGAAATAATTTCCCTTTGTAATGCCTCCTAGATTCAATTCTCCATCTTTATGCATGGATGTCATTTTAAATGGATTAAGCTATACTAAATAAATCTCACTTATTATAATCGAAATGATAGGCATTAAATAGGAAAATGATGAGCTCTCTAATTCATAGATGGATAATACCTCAAAAATGCTTTCACAACTTACTATACAGAATTGAATAATTTATATATCTCTCATGTAGTAGACATGATGACCTAATAAAAGTAAAACCTACCTCCCAACTCCATTCCACATATTTACCAGTTATATCTATGGTTTTCTTGAGTTTTGTCTCCATAACATTTTGCACTACTATTTCCTCTCAAAGCTTTGCCAACTTCTCTCTCTTTGCAACTTGTAGAAATTGCCCACACAAAGAATATTTTTCAATGACTTGGAGAACTGTGGCCTAATGTGGCAACTAATTCTTTCTATTGGTTCCAAGTGCCATAAATTTTTGAAAAGGTAATACTAAAATTTCATAGGGAAAATTGCTTGAAATTATTTCCTTCACTAATCAAATTATATCCTTCAACATCATTTCTACTTGAAGCTAGCTATAAAAGTAGAAAACAAATGTATTAATGACAAGAAAGCCCTATTGTAAAGAAATACAAGTTATGAAGCCTCTACAGTTATCTTCATTTTTTCATCCACGGTTAAAATTTTCTTGTAAGTTCTTTCTCAAGGCCTTTGTTGTTGGTTGATTATCTTTATTTTGCATTACCTAGATCATAGTATCTATATCTGCATCTATACTGTTCTTGTAAGTATTGAATGTCCTCTACCAATATAGGATTGTCTATAAGATAATGTGATTATATTCAAATATACGATTATATCATATATTTCAATCTTAAAATTAATACTCATTCTACCTATTACAATAATGAATTTCCCCTAATCCATCAAGTAATTAATAGCATGACTTACATAAAAATGTAAACAAGTTGAGCTGAGAGACTTGACTAAAACTTGGTACCTCAAATTAGTTCAAACTCAATTAGTTTGCTAGGTACATGGCATGTTGCAGGAAACTTGTTAGTTTGTAAAAGACTTGTCTTATAATTCACATTTCAAACATAATATAGGCTAGATGGTTGTTAGGCATAAAATCATCTCATTAGTTTCAACTATCTAAAAGTATCCACATTTTCTTTCCAATTCACCATCAGAAACATAAGAAACTACATGAAATAAATGACTTTCCAGTTGGGAAAGAGGTAGAGGGTGAAATTGAGTAGTGGATTTTCTAATTATCACCATCCTCCCCATACTAACAAATGCTTATAGATAGCATTATTTGAAAGATTATCAACTAAAAGGAAACTAGAATGGTGAATCGATCATCCCAAGACCTTGCATACAAATTCAAAAGGAAATCGAAACCATTTTTAAATTTTTCTTGCGGCAATATTTTTGGCTTTTTACATTGAACCTAATTCTGTAATTGTTATTTTTGCAAGTTACTAGAAACAAACTTGTAGTAGCCTTGTTGCTTACATATTGATCTAGAATCAAACCACGTATATCAGTAATTCTACAATTTATTAGAGATTTTATTATAGATATAGTCATTATCATTATACCAACACCTCTTATATGATAAAGTTGAATACAACCATGTACCATTGAACCTGCTATATAGTGGCTATGCCAAAAACAAAAATTAGAATTCAAGATATTAGTTAAATTCTTATATGGAGTTTCCCTCTAAGATAAATTTGATCTCTTACATTTTTTTTGATAAAAAATTCTCCAATTTTTGAAGTACCCTAATCAATTTTGAATTGCTAGACCAAATTACAATACTCTACCATATTACATGCCTTCCAAAGAGTAACAATTTGATTAGGATTATCTATATTCAATTGAAAGGATAATTAGTTTCAAGAGAGTTTACCAATTTTATTGTGTCAAGATATGCATTTATTGCACTCTCTGTATGCCAACCCATCATGAATCCTTTTTCCTACAACTCTTCAAACTCTCAAATTATAGAGTTTTATAAATGCTGCAAATGATAGTCAAAAGAAGAAATGTCTTAGATGAAAGGTTTTGGAAAACATGGACAATATAAATTTGATAGTGAAGTTCTAGATACTAGAGAAAATTACAATTTTGATTAAATATCTTTAGTGTTATATATATATATATATACATAATGTAGCTTAATTTTGGCCAACCTAATTTCTATTTTGTCATTGATCACACTTTATATATTAGTAGCATTTTTTTTAATATAACTAATTATTGTGAGTTTATTTTAGAGTTTACCACTTTGTTTAGGTAGGAATTTTCAGTGCCTACTGTTGTTTTGGAAGGGCTCTCACTTAGTGATTTCTTTTTGTTCTTGAAGCTAATAAATAGTTGATCATTAGGAGGGATCAATCAATGAACTAACATGTGGCAAGGAATGATTGCATCGAGCACAAGTGAAATTTTAGGTAAGAAGAAACCATTTTCCATTGAGTTGTCTTTCATGCCTTTGTTGTTTATTGTATTTCAAGTTTCCTTAGGTGTCTTTGTTGTTTATGTTTGCATTTATCGTATGGTTTGAAAGTTGATCGAGTTGCCATTGCAAATGTTTGACAAGTTTTAGTTTCTATTGTAGACATTTGGTGGGTTTCAAGTTGTCATTATAGACGATTGAAAGGTTTCAAGTTTCCATCACCAAGTGGTAGAAATCTACAACTTCTCTTATCACATAATGTATTTGGAAAGGTTTTCATCAAATCAATAAGTAATTTTTTTTCAAAGCATGTATTTGGTAAGGGTTTTATCAAAATTATATTATGTCATTTATAATTGGTTGTCTTGTTAATAATTGCACAATAATTGCATAAAATCCAACTAAGTGTAATGTATGAAGCCTCTTTCATATCACTATCCACTCACTTCAAAGATATTCAAGTTACACATTATTGAATGTTCTTTCATCGGTAGTAATATAGTCATGATCAGTTATATATTCTCTATATAGATAAAGAATACATTTTGGTAGTTATATGAATGCATTCGATTATATATTTGTTTTTGGTGCATATCAAGACATGTGGCATCTTTTTTCTAGGTTTTGTTAAAGATAAGTTTTTCTGGTTGCCTAGAACAGAGTGTTAGGCCTTTCTAACCTTGACAAGAATCATCCACCAGTGCTAGTTTCAAAACATGGATCAACCTTCCATTATCTCTATATATACTAACCATAGGTACCTAACAGAGATGCATATTTCTTGAGAAGGGTTAACGTTGCAGTTGCCTCAAACAACTAATTTATTCCAAGGTGCTAGACTTAGATTTGATACTCAAGTCTAACAAGAGATCATCACAAGGCATTAAATCTTCATTTCTATCTTTATCCGATATCAAACTAATTCATTTCATGGTGTTAGGCTTAGATTGAACACTCAAGTTTGACAAGAGCTCATCATAAGGCATTAAATATTCAATTCTATTTTTATCAGACATCTTTCTAAGTGTAGAAAAATCTTTTTCATCTTGATAGTGGACCTTTTCAACTGACTTAGCTTCCTCATGATCATCATGGTTTTTCCAAGCATGTTAACTGTCCTTCAATTGACCTATTGATAAAATGTTTCCATTCTCATTAGTAATTACCTAATCTTGTGAATCCTTTCTCTGCACAAGTTACCAATTTCAAATATCAGAGTTACTACCACTAGCTGCACACTATTTGTCTTGTTAATCCCTTCTTTTCTATTTGATTCTCATCCTTTAGACTTGTAGCCAATTTCTTTTAAGAGCCAAGCTCTTGTAGTTAAGCTCTCTTATAGCAGCCAAAACATGTATTTAGGAGCCCAAATAGATATAGTTGATTGGATGGGTACAACCAACAACTTTCTTATCTTTCTTGAAAGATGATAGGTGTGGGTTCTAGCCTTTTCTCTAATTGTATTCTATATCCATCTGGGCTCCTAAAGTTGGTCTACATTGTTCTTCCCATCTCTCAGTGTTCCTCCTATCATACTCCATAATTTTGTCCAACTTCCTCATGTTTACCTCAAGCACTTGTCTTATGCTTCTCAATGCCTCATTTTATCATCTCTTTTCTCTTCTTATTTCCTTCTCTCTTCTTCCTCTCTCTTCTTCTTCCCATTACTCAAGAAGTCTACCATTTCCCTCTCTAACCTTGTTGGACCCATCTTCACCTTACAAGGATCTAATCCCTTACTTTGGTACCACTATGATGCATAAGATATGGGCCCAATCAAAAGTTCTATTAATTTATGAAAAATTCTTCAGAGTCCTAGTGTGATACAACTTCTCACATCATTATTCATCATCAAAGACACTATCCCAATTCTTGGAACAATACAAGGATTCTCTCAACTGATCACACACTTTCAAGAACTATTAATGGCCAAAGCCTAATCATTGACTATCTCTTCCTTCCACTATACTCCACATACTAATCACACGCAATCTTTGATCACACTCATTTTCTGATCACATCTCATTCACTAATTATATCCTCAACACTTGTTGATTGCCCTCACAACACTTAATGACTCCATTAATTATCTTCATGAATGTTGATTACATAGCACTTCCCTTGTACCCTATTACCACATCCCATCCTTTTCAACACAACCTAGGATCATATTGCATTCCCACTGATCCCTCAATAATATCCCACTCTTTTAAAGACTATTTTCATACCCAAACTCTACTAACATAGCATTGTCACTATCCTATTTCATCAACCACTACAAATAAGACTTAACCCTTATCCAAATCCCTTAATCCCTTGGGGCTCTAGCCCTTACAACACATTGGACTTTTCCTACTCTTTCCTCAATGCCTACTAACACAATCAATCTCAAATCCCAATCAATAACATTGGTTACATCTTTTATTATCATTACAGGACAATCACCCATTCCACTAAACTATCATTGAATAGATCATTCCTTGGGTACACAACCACTCTCAACCAATTAAAGATAAATTAGACTCCCCAATATTATTTTCCTAACTCTCATAGCACTCTCCAACTCTTTGAATGGATAAAGCCCTTAATCCAATACCTTGTCACTATTTTGGTAACATAGAGATAGTTACACAGTCACTTTCCTTTGACTTAAAGCATGTGTAAACTATTGCATGCTAACTTGCACATGTGGAAGAATAAAATAAAGCTCCTCTTCTCTCTTCCTCCAAGGCTTGAGGGTTCCATGATCATTTACACGCAAGATATCCCATTTTTCCCTCTTAGGTTACCCTAGAAGAAAATTACAATAGTTTTTACTCAAACTCGAATATCTCCCTTAATGAATCTAGGTGCCATGAAAGCCAAGATACTATTGATTCAAAACTATAACACATCATATAAGTGTTCTTCAAAAATAAAGCATCTAGACCTGAAATAACACTGCAAATGACTATAAAAACTGTTAAAAAGACATAGAAATTGTAGGAAACCTTTATGTTATTGATGTGAACACTTGTACATTGACTCCTCTCCTCTCTCCATGGTCAATATTTTACAGTATTTATAGACTCGTATCATCCCATGTTACCAATAACCAACCTCTCTAACTACCCTACAACCACATTTGGTCAGTCTTGCCTATTAGTTTAGTGTTGTCAACTTGACAACTATCCCTTGACCAACTTTAGGAGCCTAAATGGATATAGTTAGTTGGGTGGGTACAACCAACAAAATTCTTATCTTTCTTCAAAGATGATAGGTGTGGGTTCTAGTCTTTTCTCTAATTGTATTCTTTATCATGATCATTATGAGGTTTCTTTGGTTCTCCAATAAACTCATTGGTGTTTACAATCTATTCTTGATTTGAATTTCTCTGAGAATCTAAAATTTAATGCTTATATTATTGATAATCTTGTCTAATGCATACATAGAAATGTTGTAGTTACTTCCAACATTATAAGAAGTAGCTTGAACATGTTTAAATAACAAGATTAGAAATTGAAGCTACATTGACAATGTTTTTTTTTAATGGTCATATGCATTTTTCTTTTTCTTTTTGGTAATTTTAATTTGTTGCCTTTTGTTTGTACTTAAATAAATGACTATGTTGGTTTTGTTAGAGTCTAGACAAGACAATGTTGCCTAATAAGCATTGGCAAAACTATTATAATCTGAGAAGTATTCGAAAATATATGCTTAAAGAATTGGGGCTCCTATTTATGGGTAGAAATTCTACAAAAAAATTTCTCACTATTGTCAAGACTCGTACCCATAGAAGCCCCTTCCATAAGAGAGATTAGAGGGTCCATAGTTTCATCATCAACACCTAGACAACAGAGGCCACATGTCCTAATATGCACCAAAAACTAATATATAACTAAATGCATTTATATTATTGCCGATGAAAGAAAATTATATTACTACCAAATTGTATTCTCTATCATGATCATTATGAGGTTTCTTTGGTCCTAATGTTATTTCATCGGTAGTAAGACTGAATGCATTGGTAATGGATGAACTGGGTAGTCTACCAAGAGCTCAGACATTATCATAGAGTGGGATTGAAATAGTTCCCCTCCAAATCATACACATCACCCAAATTCTAGTCATTGATTGGCATGACTTGGGCTCTCCACATCTTCAACAAGAGAACATTACAGCAATCTCTAGAGTTGCACAAAACTAGGGTTTCTTTCAGATCATCAATCATCGAATCCCACACTCTGACTTCTCAAATGCAAGAAGTGGGCATATATTTTTTCAATCTTTCTATGCAGAAAAAAGAATTGTATAGAAATTAACAAGTTGGGAGCCCTATTGTCTAGGGAAGCAAATTAGGATACACTCAAGATGCTAAATTGGACTAGGTAGATTATTATTAGAAAGGATTGAAATTGGGTTGATATTAAAAGTATCCCAAGTGCCCTCACTATCAACAAAACTTATATTAATTATTATCATTTGTTAAGTTTGAATAGATTCAAACTTAATACTTCTTGTATAAGAGACTCACAACTTTGAACATAACTTTTCATTGTTGAAAGTACAGTTTATAAGCAATTCATAAGATATAGGCTTATGTTTGATGCAGGAGCATCCAGAGGTATAAGGGCAATCCTGTGTCACCCAAAAAAATGTACTTAGACTTAGTTTCTATTTCATGTCTTTACATTTTTGGATACCCATTTGGCTCAAATAAAGGTTCCAACTCTCATAGTTCAACTATTAGTGCATTTGAAAATCTTGAAAAAATAGGAGCATGTATTTGGGCCATCATTTCAATAAACTAGAAGGTGTGAATTGGCCAGATGAATGTAATCATGATTTAGAGCATTCCAAAAAAAGAATCAGGTCAATAGGCCCCACGGTTTGAAAATTATTGCAATTTTTTGGGTTTTGGAGACCTCCTAAGAATGCTTCAAAGTCAGGTTTGGGGCATTAAATGACCTCGAAAAGGGTCAAAAAAATTTGGGACGAGCTAAGCTGGTCCATAGGGCTGTAGAGCGCTTCGAGAGCTTTTTGAAAATGTAAACAGTTCGTCAATCGGAGCTACAATTCAAAAGTTATGCCTCCCAGAAGTTCGGTTACCGTTTCTGGATTCTTCTAGATTTGCACCGACTTCTAACGCAGCTTTTGGAACCTTCTATTTCGTTGGTGGATGCCTACTAGCACTTTCTAGAATGTACTCCTAGTCCTTAACCCTTCGGGGTCTATTTAAGGAGATTTTTGGCATTGTAAAAGGCAGTTCAGAGGGGAGTTTGAGAGGAGGTGCTAAAAGGAGAAATATTCTCCAGATTTATGCTATTGTAAGTCCTTAGGGCATGTTTTGAAGTTTATTTTCTCTATACTATTTGTGCTAGCTTATTTTCTCAGTTAATATAATTTTCCCTTTCTGTTGGTTCCATTTTGTTCTTGGGTTGTGTCCCCATCAATGTTGAAGATATTGAATCATACCAATATATAATGGTTATTTTGGTTGAAATAATAGGTAATAAGCAATGGGATATGTATCAAACCTTATATAGCTCTATAACCTTCAATAACCATTGTTTTCAATTCATAATATTCTTACCAAGATAAGTTTATCAATATTGATCTATTGTGACTTTAATGATGCTGAGATATAATTAGTTGAATGGATGTATACTTGTTTTTCTCTGCACTTAAAATGATGTGTTTACTTTTATAAGTATTGGAATGACTACAATAAATAAGGTAACATGGAGCCACATCTCACATAGAGACATGTCTTTATGTGAGACATGTCATTTATGAACTTATCATTTGTTACCATTAACAACTATTTGATTACCCTAACTCAATGATATCATTATCACAATCATGGTTGATTATGTATGTTTCAATATACCATAGTATATCAATATTAATTATTGAAGCACTTGAGCTATAATATGATTATTATTTATTTCAATATAATCATTCATGTTTATGCATTTAATAATATGACTATTATTAAATACATATGCACAATTGGTTATTATTAATTTACTAATTATGATAAGGTAGAGGATAGAGATCAAATGTTCAAGGCCAACATGCCACTTATACATTTGATTGCATTGGATCTTAAGTCATCATACACCTTAACATCTTCTTCACCTACATCCTCTAGGATCTTAAGTCACCATACACCTTAACATCTCATTCTCTAACCTTCTACAAGATTTATTGGCCAACTTATAGGTCTAGCCCTTCCCAATATTCCAAATTCAAAAGTTACACTAGGAGGCCTAAAAGGGGCTCATTCCTAGTAGCCCTATTTTTGCCAAATTTACTCTAAACTTCACAAACTTCCACAAAACCACCAAAAATATTTATTTAATCTCTTAGTATGTGTAAAACCGTATCTAAATCTCTAATATTGCTTTAAAATCACAAGTTTTCAGCTCTTTTGTACCGAGCTCTAGTTCCTAGGCCTTTTAGGGTTAAAAATGTTGTTTGGCCTTATAGGCTCATTCCCAAAAAACCCATGAAGAAAATTCTTCCAAAAAAATAATTGGCATGGTATTTCCATCCTTTCCACCAAAGCTTTTTCCTTTACCCATCCTTAGCACACCTTGTGTGTTGTGATTCTTAGCAATTAGCATGTTAAACTTGCAAACGTAGTCATGAAATTTACTGTTGCATCTCCATCTGATGAAAACTCCCAATATCCTCACCCTACATACTATCTCCACTTTCCAATACAACTATCCACCTAGTACCAAGAAGTTTGGGTTGCGAGAATGAAAGAAAACAAAAATTTAGCTCTAAACTGTCAATCCAAACTTAGGGTAAACAAGCATAACATAGAGGAGGTTGATGGTGCTATTAATGGATGGATAAAAGCTCCTAGTCCAAGAATAATCTTTAGTCCCAAAGATCTATTTTACAAACTAAATCATGTAAAGGGAAAGGGTTGAATTTTATTGTGAGCACCAATCCATCAAACCATATGAATAGAAAGTTTACAATTTTTGGACAAGTATGAATAAACTGAGGCTTTCATAGAACAATTCAACTCTTGATGACACCAAATTTTTCTTTAAAAACCATATGTGTAGATATAAACATCAAGTACAAAATTTCCAATTTTTTTGTAGATATACAAATTAGTTACACCATTTCTTTCAAAACCATATGTGTAGATATAAACATTAAGTACAACATGTCCAATTTTTTTGCAGATATACACATTAGTTACACCAAATTTTTCTTTTGAAACCATATGTGTAGATATACACATTAGTTAAAAAAAAAATTCTTTCAAAACCATATGTGCAGATATAAACATTAAGTACAACATGTCCAATTTTTTGTAGATAATATACACATTAGTTAGATCAAATTTTTCTTTCAAAACCATATGTGTAGATATAAACATTAAGTACACATGTCCATTTTTTTTGCAGATATATTTTCCTATGAAGAAAGACCATGCCTAATAATATGAACCTAGAACAAAATAATGAGACAATGGCTACATTGTGGTCTCAGTTCTGAAGAAAAATTGATAAATGTAATTGTCCTTGCAAAAAGTGTAAGGACTTAAAGAATCAAAGTATATTAATCAGAACAACCCAGAGTTATTGTAGGCAACATGGTCACATTGAAGGGGGTCACAATTTTTGTCCATTGTTGAATTTGGATTTCCTACTAAAGGAACATGGAGGTCTGAATATCCAAGCTAAGGATAACACTCCCATGGAAGAAGATGATAATATGCCAGAGGACATGATTGAAGAAGTTGGTATTTGAGCAGGTGATGAAGATGTTCACGATGATGGTACTAGTGCATCCTGATAATGATTATGAAGATGGTCTTGATATACCTTTACTTGAGAAGACACACGAGCCCCTATACCAAGGCTCCCAAATAACTCTTCTCTCTATTATAGTGTTGTTGGTGAAATTCAAGGTTATGAATGGTTTATCCAATGTAGCAATATTATGTATGCTAAGGTATACCATTTTTTCATCTTCAATGTTAGCATACAATTACTATTCATTATATTAACAATGCTTATTTGTTGTTGTAGGTTTATAGGTGAGTTTTTGTTATCACCATCAAACATTTAGCCTTGTTCATACTAAGAATTATCTACCATTATGAATTAGATTGGAATGAAGTATCAAACAATACATGCATGTCCCAATGATCACATTTTATATCATAAAAAACATGAATTTTCAAAAGAATGCCCTAATTGTTATATTAGTAGATATTAGTCAAATCAAATAACAAAAAAGGTGCCTCACAAGGTTCTTCAATACATTCCAATTATTCTATGTCTTCAATGATTATTCATGTGCACTAGCTTCGCACAATTTATGGATTACCATGCACGTCATAGAAGTCAAGATGACTTTATGTGAATGCCTATTGATGGTTCTTCATTTAAAGAGATAGAAGAAACATGGTCCCACTTTAAAGAAGAACCTTGTAATCTGAAGCTTTCATTAGCAGTGGATAGTATCAATCCATTTGGAGATATGAGATTTGTTTACTTAGTGTGGCCTATTTTTATTATTAACAATAACATTCCTCCTTGGATGTCCATAAAGAAGGATCACATAATGTTGTCAATGATTGTGCATGGCATTTTTCCATTTAATAGTTATCCAAATTAATTTATAAATAGTGCATGAAAATGGTCATAATAATTTTGTAATGTTTATGTTCATTCAATTACTAGGTAAGTACCAAGTTAAAGATATGAACATGTATAGTGAACCCCTAATTGACAAGGTTTTGAAGTTATGGAATGGCATCACTATGTATGACATCTTTATATCATTTGCTTCTTAAGTTAATCATTATTTTGATTTTTTTTTGTTGTAGAAAGAGCTATGGTATTACTATTGTATTTTAAGTGGGAAATACAAGAAGCTTAGGGAAGTCTAAGCAAAGTCTAAGGTTGTTAAAGGTAGTGTGGAAGATGGATCTACTATCATGATCATCATGGGATCTGAAGAGAAAATGAATAGAATTATGTGTCTGTGGTAGAGCATATGCTCAACTATTAATATCCATGTCTCTTTTTTTTTTTTTTTAAATTGTGTTTGTGTGTTTCTCTATTTTTGTGGGCATTAATGACTTTCTTTGGATGTCTTATTTGAATAAAAAACATACATTTATTTATTAGCATTTTTTTGCATTCTCCTAATGTAATTTCTATGGAAGGCAACCCAGTTCTATTATTTTGTGCACCACTTTTGACTCAATTTATTTGAATTGCATAGTTTAAAATTAAATTTCATAAATGCCCACCATTGGCTTATTATGTATTGAAAATATTGATCTATATGCTTTATTGTAATTTATAATAAGCATCCATTATACTTTACCTCCTTCTACGAGTTGACATGCTATTACTTTATCTCTCCTTAATAAGGAATATAACTCATTAGCTATAGAAGTTTCTTTTATAGGCCTTAGTGTCCTTTGTAGGAAATACTTATTTAATCATTTGGTTTTATAGGCCATGGTGGTAGTGATGGGCTGCATGGATCTATACCATCACTGGATTAGGTTGTTGAAGGTACAGCATGCATAAACAAGTTCCCATATTTTTAACAAATATAGGAAGATATTATTATAATCGTGCAATAATATATTACATCACCTTATCCTACAAAAAATATTTCTACAAAAAGTAAGATTAGAGAACCCGGGAGTGCCATGCTTTTTGTTTGGCCACTCAACAAGAGGGGCAATTATCTTGAAGGTAGTATTCTTTCCTTCTTGATTTAATGGTTCCAAATTATTAAGATCTTGCTTGGATAATTCCTTGACTAGCACAATTTTGATAAATAAGTTGGATTTACTAATTCTAGTTTTTAATCCTAAAGTAATTAAACACATTACTTTTATACCTCTTGTCATTTATTTATAGTGAATATGATTATTAAATGTTTCTAGCGTCTACTCACCTTGACTTCCATATAATACATGTTTGAAGGTAGCATTAGATCCTAATGTCAAGAAAATGGTATGAGGAATTGTCAAAACTTCTTCAACACTGCATGTGTGGACTGCACATCTAATTTTTGTGGTAAGACATTGAATTTTGAACTAGATTTGTTTGTAAGAGAATTTTCCCTATATTACACTATTCAAAGATTATTTAAGAGGTATGTATTGGCATCACATTGTATTTTTCATTAGTGACAACACTTATTCAATTTTGAATGATTACCAAGCTCATCACTCAGTCCACAATTTATACCGAACATTTGGTGGTTACCTAGTAAGTTCAACAATTAAGCAATTTACACTGAGCATTTTTGAAGCTACCGAGTGAGTGTGCAATTTAGTAGTGTATACCAAGCTTCACAATGTCTATCAAGTCATCAATCTATGTGATGTGAAGCTAGTTTATACCAAGTAATGGATATGTAGTGTTTACCAAGTGATAGAAAGGTAAATGAAGGAATCAATATCTACCGTGTAACACTATATCTACCAAGTCTCCAATGGTTACTAAGCTCCAAACTATGTTGTGTGATTAGTATGGACCAAGATTATACTTCTATTGAGTGCATGATGATGCTAAGTAATGCAATGGACACTGAGAATCAGAAGTTCACCAAGTCAGATTGAAGAGCTCGAGCTTCTACTGTTTGGCCGACTTAGTAATATATTTTTTTACTTGTGTTTTAGCCGACCTTGTATTTTTAAATATTGGAATGGTATATATGTAATGTATTGTATCATTTGCAAGAAATGGATGTATGGATCAAGGAATGGACATGTAATGTTTGAGAAGAGTGAATGCGAATCAACAACAAAAAAAGCATTCAGCAAGGTCTACAAGGAGTAGTAAAGATATATTAGTCACAAGAGGTGATCTATACTTCAAGGATCTAATCAAAAATCAAGTTATAAGTCAAATCTATTGTTTCATCCTAAAAAATGAATCACTTTTCCAAATCTTTTAATAGGGTAGACTTAACAATCTTTATATAAATCTCTTAACAGAGTGCATACTTCATTGTATGTTTGTAAAACCTCTAACAAGGTAGATATAGTAGTCCAAATTGCTCTTAATAGGTCAATGTAAGCTCTAACAGGCCAACTTTATACTATAGTAGTGAAGTTTTGTGTGTATCATCCCCACCCCAGTTTTACTTTCTATTTGGAAGGTTTCTAGGTCACCAAAATACTATGTTCATGTGTTATGAATGTTTATCTTTCTCATGCATGCAATAGATTAGATAAAAGAATGGTGAATGATTTATCTTTTTAAGTACTGAATTGATTTTAAGTTTTTGAGGTTACTGATTCACCCCTCCCCTCTTAGTAACCTAGCTAGTCTTGATTATTTCCAACAAAATGGAACTCATAACTAAGTACTATGATGTTAGGGGCATCTATCAATATAGGCCCAGGATCAATACATTAATCTTGGCACTTATACATAAATTGATTTCTTTAAAAAATAATTAAGAAGTTGCTAACATTAAAAAAATAAAAATAAAAGGTTCAAACCAAATTTAAGATTGAGCAAATTTGAACAAGATTTTAGTATTTTAGTAAATGCAATAGATATGACATATGCATGTGTTGGTCTAATTTTCAATTCAATAATGATTAGAAACTTCAAATTGAAAAAGTAGATGCAAAAGTTTTCTTACCTACTAGGTGATTATCTCTCTATAAAATTGTTTTGATGAGAAACTCATAGTTTAGGTTGGCAGTGATGGAAAGGGAAGTTATTTATCAATGTTGATATAAATTGTAGCCTCACTATTGCAGGATTCTATTATGTATGTTTTTCTCATAGTGATGACTTGGTTAATGGTTTCTACTATGATCCAAATAGTAGGTATGTAACTCTTTCATGGCTTCATTTTATGATTAAATCATTGCTTGGCTACCATTTAGTCACATTTAATAATTCATCTTTTGAGAAATACTAAGCTAGTATGTTGACTGATAAAATTTCATTCCATTCTAGAAGTTGGAGCTAAAAGCAACAAATGAAGGTTGAGCTAGTTACAGTTTTGCTTCAAACGAGTTTCAAGAAAAGATGTGTAACTTATTTGGTGTTTTTAATATATACAATAAAAATTGTGTTTTTAGTATCTTGGTGACATCTTAGTATCTTGGTAGCAGATGGTGATGCCATAGCCCATGAAGATGGTGGCCACTTCGAGATTGGGATCATTAAAGAAAAACACCTAATATGTATATATCTTATATTTCACATCTAATCACACCTTTCCTTCATTAACTGTTATTTAAGATTGCCAATGTATGATAATCACTGCCTTATATGCAATGGTTGCTTTCTTTAATTTAATCATGGCTCTTCCTTGAATAACTTATCAATGGATTAGTTGACCATAACTAGTCCTTGGGCGATAATTTTCCTTCAACATAAAAGGTAATTGACATGTTTTGTTGACTATTACTTTCTTCTGATATATAAAGTAGGCTCCCATCACAAGATATGAAGAAAAGAGTCCTCCACCCCTTAAACCCTCTTTGTTCACAAGAGCTATTATTCAAATTATTAAATGTTGATTATAACAAGCTTGAATTAGATTAGTGAGAGCTTGATCCCAAATATGTGTCTACTGCTTATGGTTCCTTTTTCACCAATTTCTCTTCTTTTCTTTGATGCCCTATGACAATTGATAGTCTATCAATATAAATCCTCTGAGGGGAAAAGAGATGTCCTTTTCTATAACTGGGACTTTCCTAAGGATAGACATCTCTTTAGATATTTAAGTTTTCAAGTAATTGCTCACTAAGAACAAGTTTAATGGCAGTTATCTAATGGTTGATTACAATTCTTAGTAAACAAAAACTACCATCCAAAGTTCTTAGTCTTTAACATACCTCCATAACCATTATATTCCATATGTTTTAGTTTAAAGATGTAAGTGCTCTCATGCTCCATTATTAAATATGATGTAAACTCTCCCACAATATATTCACAACATAGAAAACATGTGTCAAACTAACATTTATAGGTGTCTTAACCATTATCATCAAATTGTTACCTAAGAATTAGCAGTGATAATGTAGATTCATTCCCATATGGAGATGGCTTAGGAATTGATTGGACTTCATATGCTGACTTGTCCTTCGATCACTTTTGGCCATTTCCATCGTTGTTTTGGTACCATTTACCATATTAATTAATCTTTCTATGTTTTGAATGTATTTTATTTGGGATATCATTTAGATACTATTTGACATATATTATCATTGATATTTGTTGATTATTAATAACTATTGATATTCCTGTTTGACATAGAAGGATCACTAGTTTTAAGTGTAGCTTTCAACTACAATGTGAAACTCTTATGATGATATAGAAGCTATCATAGATTTGTTGGAATGAAAAAGGTTTAAATCATCAAGTTTCTAAACATGGACAGTTGCACTATGATAAGTTCTCTCTAGAAACAAAAACCTCATTGAAATTAGTGGAATAAATGGCATGATGATAGAGATTCAAGCCTAGCAAAATCTTTCTCAAGGGTGGCTCAACACTAGCTTCATAAGTTTGAAAATTTTCTATAGTCAATTTCATCAAGAGACAATGATGACTTTTGAAACTCCCTAGTTTGGTAAAAATGAAGGGAAGAGAATGAAAAGACCAAAGTAGGATTGGGATTACAAAAGGGTACAACTCCCTTATTTCTTTTGTGGTTTTGTTTTTGGCACAAAAATTCTTCAAGTCTAGCTCAATTCTCTTCATGGATCTATACCATTTCAACATTCTTGTGGGCTTATTTTTGATCTCTGCATGGCTTTTATGGTTTTCTTCTTACGGGTCACTACTTCTTTTTGTTGTTCATAAGATCTTGGTCCTCATTTCACTATGTAATTAACTCTTGGAAGGCACCCTTGGTGCATATAATGTATATTGGGTTTTTGGGCATATATGTATAAGTTTTGGTTCTTCTTATGTATGATAGGAAACTTTATGCATGAGCCCTTTATGTATTTGGGTTTGGGGATTTCTTTATAGGACTCAATCGTGGGTTTTTAGATGCTTAGCAAAAATATGTACCTAGTTTTTTTGTGGGTAGTAGATAGGTTTTGATGTAGATAGTACTTTATTATGCACTTTGTATTATGATGAGTATAATGAATGGATAAGTAGGAGATACTTTCCACATCACGTCAAATGAGTTTGACTCAAAAATCACACAGTTAAATCTTGATAGCAATATCACAATAATGAATGGAGTTTTTCTTTACTAGTTCTTTTCTCTAGGAGCCATTTTCAACCAATTCTTTTGTGTTTTTAGTATGTTGGTGACATCTTGGTATATTGGACTGCCTGCAAAAACCTATGGAAAACACAAGATAGCTAAAAGTGCCAAGGATAAAGAAAAGGGCTGGGGATTGTGTCTGATTATTGTGTTTCTTACACCATGCTTGTAACTTGGCTATTTGTTATGGTTTATAATAGATTGTTATTTTTTTGATAAATGTATGCTTGAATTATGGTAGGCAATTGTACCATTATTTTCACTTTTTTTTTACCAAGATATTAATTGAGTGGAGCAAGCAAGAGAGGATTGGTTGTATCTCATGACCCAAAAACACTTATTGCTAATACATTGATCCACTGTATACACTAGACCAATTATAGTGTGAACAAGCTATGAAGTACTTTGAATCTGCTCATTTTTACAACCAAACATGAAAAGAATAATTGTTCCCTTTTTACCCCTCCATTGAACTATAGATACCGTGATAGATCCTACCACATCTTAGGATTTATATGATCAAGTAGCTTCAAGTCATAAAATAATAAAGCTTTATGAAGGACTTTTTCATGATTTAGTGTTTGAGCATGAGCGAGATGAGGTTTTCAGTGACATCCTTGATTAGATGGATAATAAACTAGAGTCCTAATGTGGTCCACATTTTTCTCTTTGCCCCTACCCATTTCAAGAAAATGTAATAAAATATCTTGTTATTAAAAAATTTAGTCTTCCTATGACCTTGTCATGCGAAATAAACATTTTATTAGTGGCATTTATGTGATGAAGAACTTAGAGCCAGTTGGCCACCAATAGCTAATGTTTTCACCTTGAGATTGACAAAGTCAATAATGATTAAAGTCATGTTAATTCTTCATTGTTTGGAAAATATGTGGTTTTATGATCTTGATAGTTCTCATTAGCTTGTGAAGTTTTTCTCTTTTATAGGTTGAGTATTCTATAAGATATGCAAGACTATACTTGTGATCAAACAAAATAAAGTTGCTAAAATACATTAGGTGGTTTGAAATTTTCCAAAGCAAGGTTCATCTAAATCTCTAGCAATAATTATCAATTAATTCCATGAGGCATTTTAGATTATTTAGTGTCCTCAATTATTCAATAAATCTCCTTGATTCTTCTTACTTTTAATAGGAAATTTGGAAAATGGAAGCCCACTTCCAAAGAGGATAGATCTAGTAAAAAGTAGGATAAGAAAAAGACAGTCAAGGACTTGAACAAGCCAAAGAGGCCTGCTACTATTTTTTTTGTTTTCATGTATGTAAAATTATTACACCTTTGTCAACAAGGTGAGATCTTATTGAAATCAAGTGAAAGCCTACAACCTATGAGCATAATAGTCCCATGAAGACACATGTCTTGTAGATATGTCAGCCCAATAAAGACACCTGACCTTTGGATGTAGTGATCCAATGAGAGTTTGAATTTTGGCAATTGTCACAACAATGATTCCATTTACACTGAAACTTTGCTATCATGGAAGATCTTCATGTGCATCCTAATGGTGGTTGATTCTTTGAAGGGCCTCCCTGAGAATATCAAACTTGATACCCCTAATGGTTCATGGATTTAGACTCTTCTCTTAATGTTTCATCTATGCCAATAACTTTTCTCTGTGTGACTAGGCTTGCACAATAGAAGCTCCCCTACTCACTTGCACAATCATCCCACGTCCTAGATGCAAGCTCCACCCTTAGCATCAGTTTCCAAATCACCACAATGACACACTGCCACAATAACTATTGTCAAACCACACTCTTGAATTTGTACTGATGGAGTAAGAAGGAAAAGAATCTTTAGGGAGATGCACATAGTAAACAGGTTGCATCTTCATTATGCTCTTATAGATCCAATGTCATTGATTTCATTTAGAATTTGGTACTATATTCATCCTTTTCTCATTCTTGGAAATGGGTCCATCCAATGGCCATGGGGACCTTCCAATAACAAAAGCTCCCTCGTCACTCATGATAAGCAGCCCAACTACTAGACAACAATTCATCCTTTACATCACTTTCCAACCAACCACAATGACATGTTGGAATGACATCCACTGCTGAACTATTTTGCAAATTGTACCAATGAAGTTGCATAGAGATGACTTTGGGGAGCCCTTGCATAACAATCGGGATGCTTCATGGCCCTCCAATAGAAAGGATGCCAATGCCAATGTTAGAAATCTAGAAAATGTGTCTTTCTTGAACACCAACACTGATTCTATTGGAAGGTTGATGGGAGCTTTCATTATCAAATATCCCATTAGCCACAATAGGTTCATAAAAAATTTCTAGAGTGCCAAGCAACCACCTAATGCTAGATGAGGGCTCACCATTAGATCAACTTCAAAATTTATGAACAAAAGCACTATAGAATGGCAACCATTGCCAAGTCTCTTCCAAAATTGTGCTAGTTGAGTGATCAAAGAAGTTACTCTAAGAGAAAGTCCATGGGTAGGCATTCGTTGGGGGATTCACCTGCTCTATTTTTTTTAAAACAACTTAGTTTGGTCAAAATTTTGACCATCTCCTCATCATTTTCCACCAATAATTGGTCAAAATTTTGACCAACCTTTTGGTCATGACCATGGCATCCTGGTCATGGGATGGGCCAGAATTGGTCAAAATTTTGGCCAACCCTTTGGTCATGATCATGGCATCTTGGTCACGGGATGGGCTAGAATTGGTTGAAATTTTGACCAATTCTTGAAAGTTTTCCACCAAGAATTGGTCAAAACTTTGACCAATTCTTAAAAGTTTTCCACCAAAATTTGATCAAAATTTTGACCAATTCTTGAAAGTTTTCCACAAATACATGGCCAACAGAAATAAAAACATTCATCAAAATTTATACCAACTTGCAATTTGGTCAAAATTTCAATGAGAAAAATTGTAATGAACTACTTGGTCAAAATTCTGACCAAAATTCATCAAAAATTAGGTCTAAATTTACTAGTGCTACAAGACACATTATTCAGTTTGCTAGATTGAAACAACTTGTTAGCAATAATTCTCACTACAAATGCAATTAGGGGATATGAAATTGTGTCAATTATCCACCCTCTCTTGTTCTATACAACCCCTATATTCTTTTCAATTACTTCCTTCACATCACTTCGCATGGTCTTAGGCATGTCAAGTGTAGGGTTCCCTATTACACATTGAATGATCCTTTTAGTGATCTTGGTAGTGCCATTTTCTAACCATACTAAGTGATCATGTATTCTACTCAACACTATCTTAATCCATTTAGTCTTAAATACATTGGGAAAATCTAGGGCACGGGTTAACCCTTTTCTTTCTACAATCTTGTTTTCCTCCTTCAACACTCCATCACTACATAGTTTTCCATACAATTCTCTAATTTCTATGTCTCAAATAATTCCAATCTTACAAGTGTAGCAACATCTTACATCTAGTATCATCAAAATCTTTGGTGGTATCATAGATCATGCACCAGTTAGATCTCCCTTGTATGCAATCTCAGGAATAGTTTGGAAGGGTGCTTGCATAACTTCTTTACTAATTAATTGAACATTTAAAAGCTCTTTTCCTTCCTTCCTACTAGTACTATAAGAACTAGATGACATAATAAATAACTAGGGTTTTTGATAATTCAAATAGCATAGCTTGTCACATGATAAATACCTTATGAATCTGATGATTGGTGATGAGTAGTAGCTAAATCCTTTTCAAAAATGATTGAATCATTCACTTCAATTCACCTTAAGCTCTTTGTGCTCTCTTCAATATCAAATGAATAAAAATGAGTCAAAATTGAACATATAGCCCTTAAAACTTGGAAATAAATGCTCAGTGCTTACACAATTATAAGATTGTCTTACACATGATTTCTTTTACACTTGACAACCACAATAAGCCTAGCCAATACTATCAACTTTCATAGTTTCGCACCAACTAAAATTTCATTTCCACTTGGCAACAACAAAACTATTAGATTTCTTCCTAGTTCTAATTAATCCATTGCATCTTTATTCATGCATATATGATATTTTCAAAACTTAGACTCTTGGAACTAATGTAAAATATATCAATGAAATATTAGTTCCACATTCCTTTTGATTGCCTAGTTGGGGGTGATGTGATCACCTGATCCATTGGATGAAATGACCCCATTTGAACTTGATGTGTTGCAATATTCCTTTTTCTTCCATGTATTGTTCATCTACACTTTGACATTCTCAACATCAATCTTCCCTTTTCCTTTGTTGAATTCACTACTAGCTGCTTTTGATCTTGTTGGACCATTCCTACTTATATGACTAGTATTTAAATAACTAAAACATGTGGTTTGACTCAACCATCTACTGCAGTCACTTTTGAAATGTGTTCTAATGCAATTCTCAGCAACATTTCCATACTCTTGACAATAGTGACAACTATACCTTGTATTTTAATCCCAACTATAGGGTTGTACATTGTGTTGTCCCTTAGCTTTCTTGTTTGCTGACTAGTTAGGCTTGAATTTTCACTCATATGCTCCATGTCCATACTTTTGACAATTATAATAGTAACCTTAAAATATTTATGTGCTTATAGTCTTGGTCTTTCATTCATGTGCCTAATATCCTTGCTTGTTGCACTTATGAAAATTACCCATGAATTTCTTCTTAGGGTTCTAATTTGCATTGTTGCTCTTGTAAACATTTGTTGTATGACCTAACTTTTCATAGTTATGACAAGTGGGTTTGTAGTTCTTACCTTTTTTTATTTCTTTGTTCACCAGTTTTAGATGATACTCCTTCCTTAGTATTGGTATATCCCAATCCAATGGTATCATCATTAGATCTAGGAGATCTCATCAGTTTCTCAAAGTACTTGATGGCTTCACTAGATTTGCTAAAACTTTCAACAAATTCCTTTTCTCATTTTAGATCATTTCTCATTTGTTCATTTTGTAATTTCAAGGTTATGATCTCAATATCCTTACCATTCAATTCATGATTGGAAATCATCACTTGATTCATTATTTCCAACTGCATGCTAGCAATCCTATATATTTCTAATGTCTTCTCTTCTAGTCTGTTGGTCAGTATCCTTTTGTCATCTTCAATAATGACTTTTTTTTCCTCAACTTTCTTTTTTTTCTTAGTCACCTCACATAGAAATATTGATTGGACTTCTTGTTCTATCTTAAGATTTTTGACCTCTTTAGTTAGGGCACCATTCTTTTGCATCAGATCTACAACTGGTGCATCAAATTCACTTTAGTTTCCATTTGCAAACAATTCAAGTGTCTCATTTTTGGTATCGTGTGTCATTCTCCTTAATAGCTATCTCTTTCTTTTCTTTACTGAGTTCTTCAACTCATCTCTTGATTCATTCAACTAATGTAGGACAAGCCATATTTCAATATTTTGGTTATCAATAACCTTTCCCAACTTGTAGACTTCCATCATCAAGATCTTTCCTCAAAGCTAGAAATCTTTCCCTCCCTCGAGAACCAACACTTTGATACCAATTGTTTAAAATATAATAGGGAAAGTAAAATCTAAGAGGGGAGAGGGGGTGAATCAATACTTCAAGACTTTATCCATTAAAACATTCACCACACATCTATCTCACAATTTACATGTAAGTTGAAATAGCTAGCTAAACATATTCATCTATAGTATGAAAAAAATAAACATTCAACATATATATGACACAAGATATTTGGTTACCTATAAACCCTCCAATATGAAGGTAAATTTGGGGTGGGATGACACCCACAAATATTCACTAATGCAGTTGTAAATTGTATCTAATGAAGATTACAATGTTTGATCATAAACTATGATCTACCCCATGAAAGGTCTACCATGTTAAAGGCTTACAAAGATTGTTAGATCTTACCATGTGGATTTCAAAACCCTATTAGAAGTGTTCCTGGTTAAATGACTTCAACTTACAATGAAGTAAGCACAATGTTAAAGGATTTACAAAAGCCTACTAGGACTACTTGGTTAAGAGATTTTACTGATTCACCTATTAGAATGTCTTAGCCTTGATCCTTTTTTTAGCACTTCTCCACTAGATGATAGATCACCTCTTTCCTAATGTGTACTTGATCCTCTCTAATTAGATGTATCACTTCCATCCTCTTCTCTACTTTCCTCTATTCTCTCTAACTAGTTCTACAGCTCATAACTCAATTTGCAACTACTTAGTCACCATGAATGCTCTGTCTACACCTGAAAACTTCGCTCTTCACTCATAAACTCTTTAGAGTTTGTCCTCCATAAGAAGACCTAGGTGACTTAGGGTTAGGTAAGAATAAACAATTTTGATTCACCCATTTTTCCACTTAGAACATCCCTCAATCTGATTGGTTGCATGTATTGCATCGGGATTCTCAATAGATTCGTTCTTATCATCTAGAATTATAAAATAATCCTTAAGTTAGCTAAAAAATGGTTTACATAGGAGTTTGTGCCATTACAAAAAACTCTATCCAAAACTATTTACTTGGTACTTGAAGTGTAATGCCCTGCCCAAAGATCCTTGGAAATAAGGATGAAAAAAAAGCCAAAACAATTTTTTTTAAAACAAGTGTAAGTGCACAAGATACAACCTACACAAACCAAAATATCGCAACGGAAGACTGAAAGACAACCAAGCACCAACGGATCTCCAAACGTCGCTACCAACCAGAACACAACCACAAAAACCACAAAGACCTACCAAGCCAAAAGACATAAGCTGACTCTTGGAAACTGGCTAAGTCCTATAGGGACCAAACTTCTTCATTTTTAGCTTACTATAGATACCAACTAGAAATTTGTTCTTAAAATGAATCATAACCCTTCACTAAATTCAAAAGATTTATGTCTCCTCCTTGTATCAACTTTATGTTTGTATTCTTGATTATTGTCCTCTAAGTTCATATTTACTTATTCATGCAAAGTCTTCATAAAATCTGAAAATTCCTCAAATTCAGCACTTCCCTTTGTCTCAAACTTTAGATCTCTCAATTAGGTAGTTCCTTTAGGATATATTCCAATAACAACTTCAAAAGGATTTTTTAGCCATTGTATCCCCTCCCCCCCCCCCCCCCCCCACATTCCCTTTTTGCCATCATTGAAATCTGATCAGAGATTTCTATACATGGTGCCAAGGTTTGCACAATGCACTAAATGGATAAAACCCTTGTTATTCCCTTCAATGTTATGATCATATGTCTTTTTCATGTTTTCCATCAAGTGTTAGGATCTTACTATCGGGGTTTTAGCATCTAGTCATAAGCCTTGAATCTTCCCTCTTCCAATGTTATGAAGTAAAGGCTAATGAGGGATCATAAAGCTAAGGGTTGAGTCTCTTTGTCTTACAATATACCTTATATTTTGGCATTGTGGGTGGGTGTTTTGAAGTTTGTGATCTTACGATCATCCCATGTCATTTCATCATAAGTGTTTTATAGTAAGATGGAAAGTGATCTAATGTTATGACAAGTTGAAGGGAGTATAAGCATAAAGGCTTAAAAGGGAGCATGTGACCATATGAGAGCAAGGAGGATTGTGAGATTGTAAGGACATTAATTACAAAGGTTGTGAATGGTTAAAATCTCACAATAGGGGAAAGATCATTGAAACACAAATGATCCCAAATAGAGTTCTAAGGCTACAAAGGAAGAGGGATCATAATATCATTAGCAAGGTGATAGTGATGCAAAGTGGGACCAAACTTAGCTATAGGCCAAAAAAGGTAAATGTGTCAGAACAAGTTATTAGAGTGGCATTTTTTTGGTTAGTTGGAGGTGACAACTATGAAAAAGGATCTCCAGTTTTATGGAGATAGTTAGATCTTGTTAGATCAGTTGTTTTCATTTTCTCACTTTATAGAGATGCATGAAGTTTAGCTAAAGAAGGAAAATGACATAGTGCCATGTGGAAATGGTGAGGCTAGGTTCATGAACATAAATAATTTGAGGCACATGGAACTTGAGTCTCCCAAAGATATGAAAAATTATATATTGTAAGATCACAGGAGCAAGCAATGAAGGTCTCTAATGCCTTGAGATAGTCACCAGCATATGATCAGGGTTCAAAGATAATAGTTAAAGGGAACTTCAAATGTCATGAAAAGTGTCAGTTGGCTATGATTGGGAGATCATAAGGAAAGGAAATTAAAAGCCCAATGCTATGTGAGGTTGTTTCATATGGTCATAAGGGCTAAGTTTCATGTTGATGATGTTACAAAAGATCATAAAATGCTAAGTGTAAGATCATAATTCCAACTAATGCAATGATCTTACAACAAATTGTTGCCTATGAGATCATAAAAGACTTGAAGGGAACCCTTTACCATGTGATAAGTAAGTGATAATAAGATCATAGAGGCCAATTTCCTTTCTCAATATCATATGAAGGGTTTAATCCTAAAATCGATCAGAAGATAATAATTCCTAAAGAAAAACATGAAAACAATTTTTTGAGTTGGAAATGAGACGAGGTGGTGGAACAATTCTTCTCAATTATGCCTAAGCTATAAAGGTGAATTTTGTGACTCTTTCAAGGGTTGGTTTCTTCTTTGATTCTACTACTATAATTTCCTTTTCCTCTAAGTGAATATAATTATCTGATATTAATATATTGTGCAATATCTTCTTGCCTTCTGTTAATGTATTGTTCTCATTCTTCAAGTTGTATGTTGTATCTATTTTTCCTTTGAATGATATATTTTGAAGCCCCTTCCTTATAGAATTCCATTAGTTTCTATTCTATATGTGATTGTTGAGTTAAAGAAGAGATTGAATCTATGTACTTTTGGATTATATTGATGAATTGTGTAGTTCTCGGCAAGGATAAGAGTGAACATACTATTTGGTGTATCACCCCTCTAGATTAGATTAGGTAGTTTGATTTCATGCATTTCCTTATCCATTTTCCTTCCAGAAGTAGTTAGGTAAATCTTGATAGGAAGGAATTCAACCTTCTCTAGAGACTCAATCTCATTGTTCAAGTCCCACAACTCGGAGATTGTTTCCATGTTTCACAAGGTCACATATAGGTCAAAATTCCAGCAAGGGTGCAAACTTTTGTGAAATTTTTTTTTGGAATGCCCAGTGGGACATATATTGAAGCACTTCTAAGGTCTATTGGTTCATTGTTGTCAAGAAAGGAGCTTCAAACTTATGCTGAGAAAATAGTATTTCTCTTAGCATTTCAAGCCTTCAAGAGGCTCTTATTCAAAGCACTTGGCAACTCCATCTCTAGATCTTGGTTTCCAAACTAGAATTGTTGTAATTCATACCTAGGGTTCAAACAAGGGCATCTTCTACAGGTAACTTTTAGTTTATTGAACTTTCATTTTCAAATCCTAGAAGAAAAAGAGGTAGACTTTCTCTAGCACCAATTAGGAGTTTAGGGGTAGCACATACACCCCCTAGATCTCTTTCTACTCCTCCAATTGATAGGTCACGGCCTAGATTACTATCTTTCATCTGAATAGATCATTATTCCACATGGCGCTCCCTAGGAATCAAGTGTTTGCTACCTTTAATGGTGGAATTCCTCTTATTTTATCCCAAAGACATGATATACTATTATTTTCTCTCAAAAGTCTAGTTGATTTCACTATTGAAACTTTTATTTCCCCAATAGAATATGTTCAGGAAGTTTCAAACATCTACAATATACATGGTATTATAGAAGATTATGTTGTTTTTAGAATTTTAGCCTCATCATTAAAGGGAAAAGATTTACAATAGTATAAGTGATTACCACATAATTCTATCAATAATTAGAATGAGTTAGGAGAAATATTATGCAAATATTTTGAAGATAAAAGTGAACACCTATCACTTTTAGAGCAGCTAACTATGATCAAGAGAGTACCCCATGAATATATGACATATTTTAATTATAGATTCCATAGGACATGGGATAGAATAGCTATTATAGTAAAACCTTCCCCTAGTAATGCTTTCTCATATTACCTAAGAGATTTCAATACTAATATAGCTGCTACTTTACAAACCATGGGAGGGGATACCTTACAGGCTGTATATGAAATTTCCATAAGAGAAAAGAATACCTTGACTCAAGGAGGGAAGTTATCTCCAAGACTTCTAATGCCTTTCTTTCCTAACATTCCTACTCATCAACCTACAATAGCCCCTATTCCTACCATATACACAAGCTGACCTCTCGCCATAACCCCAATAGCTTCTACACCCTCCAAAAAGTTAGGAGAGTTGAAGAAAATGATACAAGCTTTGATGCAAAATGTTGACAAGATCAAGGATCAAAGCACAAATGTGGACATGAGGTTTCAAGACCTTTCTTCAGTGGTTAAAAAGTGTTGGAATTAAAGATATGTTTGTCATTAGTGACAACACTTGTTCATAATTCTATATGGTTACTGATTTCATCATTCAGTCTCTAATGTTTATCGAGCATTTAGTTGTTGCCAATAAGTTCAATAGATTAGTAGTTCATATTGAGCATTCCAATGGTTACCAAGTGAGTTCAGTAGTGCAACAGTTCAGACCAAGAAGTTAGTGGATATCAAACTTTGTAGCATTTACCAAGTCATTAGTTACTATGATGTGAAGCCAGTGTCTACTGAGTGATGGGATGAGCAATGTTTACTGAGTGCAAGCAAGGTAAACATAGTATTTAGTTTTTACTGAGTTACACTATATCTATCAAGTCTCCAATGTTCACTGAGTTCAAAAGCTATGTTGAGTAATTAGTATGGACCTAGCCTCTACTTCTATTGAATGCATGACAATGCCAAGTAATGCAAAGGACATCGAGTATTAGAAGGTCACCAAGTCATCTATTCTGAACCTAAGTTTATGCATTTGGTCCTACTCAATAATATTTGTGTTAACTTGTGTTTTGGCCAACCTTGTAAATATAAGAATTGGAATGGTATATATGTAGTGTATTGTATCATTCCTAAGTATGATGAGAAGGTAATGTAATGAGAAGATTAGCATGTGAATGTGAATCAGCAACAGAGAAAGGTATTTAGCAAAGTCAAATTAGAAGTAGTTAAGTTATATCTATCACAAGAGGTGATCTATACTTCAAGGATCTAATCAGCAATCAAGTTGTAAGTCAGATCTACTATTTCATCCTAACAAGTGAATCAAATTCAAATCCTTTAATAGGGTAGACTGAATAGTCTTTTCTCTAAATCTCCTAATAGAGTGCATACTACATTATATGTTTGTAAAACCTCTAACAAGGTGGATCTAGCAGTCCAAATTGCTCCTAATAGGGTAGATCATCAGAAGTGATCATTGTAAGCCTTAACAAGCCGACTTTATATTGCAGTACTAAATTTTTTTGGGCATCATCCCCACCCCAATTTTACTTTCTTATTGGAAGGTTTTTGGGTCACCAAATATTGTGTTCATGTGCCATGAATGTTTATCTTTTAGTTTCTCATGCATGTAGTAGATTAGATGAATTAATGGTGAATGGATTAAGTTCTAAATTTTGTTAAAAGTTTTCGAGGTTACTAATTCACCCCTCCCCTCTAAGTAACCTAGCTAGTCTTGATTATTTCCAACAAAAATGATGACTACTAAGTTGGTGAGCTTGGAAAAGAAACAAGCTCAAAACAATAAGTCTTTCCAACCTCATTATCAAAACCCCACATATAATAGGCCACCAAATCAAGGTCAAGGTTATGTTCCATACAACCAAAGTAAATGTATAGGTAATGTCACTGCTAGAAATACAAGTAGAAATCTGAATAGAATATTAGTTGCTCAAAATAACCTTGCTTAAGAGAAAGATGTTTATCCTTCTTGCAATTATTCATATGAGTATTGTATATGCTATAGGGTAGAACCATCCCAAGCACTAACCACACAGGATCAAGTAGCAGGACAATAGTATAGTACCAATCAACCTACTAATGGTTCTCACCTATAGCAGTAAAGAGATTATTCTTTTATGGACCATCAACTAGAGGAATATTGTCATGCTATCCATGATACCTATGGTGTTGTAGCTCATAATGTTGTTAAAAATTGATTAATTGTGTATTGTCTTTGATGTTACTCAAAATGTCATATCATTACCAGTCATTGTGTGTTGAGATCACTCAAGTATTGAAGACAATTTCTAGTGTCTACTAAGCATTCTAGAGTTTTCCTAGTTCAGAAGATAGTGTCTACCGAGTTCTTTTAGGCAACAAAAGAAAGTTTGTAGAAGTTGAGTGCTAACTGATCTCACTCAGTTAATAAAGGAAATGTTGGATGGAATTAGTGTTAACCAAGCTCACTCATTAAGCCCCCTCTCACCTTCCAAGAGAGATTGAAGCAATTAGAAGAAGGTGCAAGTATCACAAATTTCAAATCTTTAAAGTATGAAACAAGAACTGATGCAGAGAAAATGTAGATTGAGGAGCTAGTGTTGACTAAGATGGGAAAATGGAAATATCCCCCAAACCAAATTGCCCCATAGATTTCCAATGAATTATTAGAAAGGTTGAAATCTGGATGGGAATTAGTTGTGTAGATAGCGAAGGACATATTTGAGAAATCTTTGAGACAGTTTTTACCGAGTCTTCCTAATGTAGAGGTTAAGGTTGTAATGAAGGATAATGAAGGTAAGGTGATGATGAGATTTCATAATTGGTTGGTTTTGGTCAAAGATATTGAGCATGTCATTAAAGATTCTACAAATATGTGGAAAAATGTTTATCATTTGCATAAGCCAACTAAACACCCAATTGAGATCAAAGATGATGATGATGATAGTGACAATGAAGAAGATAATACACCTCAAGTGTCATTTTTGATGCTAAGGATCATTAGGCATTGAAGGATGGTGAAGAAGAGAAAGAGGAAGAAGTTGATGAGGAAGATAAGGAAGGAGATGAAGAAAATGATCTAGTAAGGATAGCTGCACAAGTTATAGCCTCCCTTCCTCACTCTCCACCAAAGACTACTACATCATCTAGCATGGAGATAGCTTCAAAAAGTTTGATTGCAACCACCATAGATACATCATCCGCTAAATCATTCTTTTCTCTCTCTCATCTCTAGGTATTGCTAATGGAAGTGTCTACCACTTCATCCACTGAGCTGGAGACCTCCTCTTCTTCAGCTCCTGAGTCAGGGACATTGGCATTGAGTATAGCATCAAGTTCTACAATTTTGTCAACTTCAATTTTGCATGCTCCTATAAGTACTTCATTTGTAAATACTTCTACCAGTGCTTCTGTTGTATGTGCTTCAGTCAGTGTTCCACCTTTTATTACTTCAATTTTGGGTAGCACTTCAATTTTGGATTTTGTTAGCACTCCTATCAATATTCCTTTAGTAGTTCCTATTCAAGTTTTCATAGCAAGCCCTACTATTTCTACAATTGTTTCTGTTTCTAATTCCAAAGTAGTAATATTAGAAGTAGAACCAAGGACACCCCTCAAACTTTTGATTACTGGAAAAGAAATTGATGAAGATATTGACTTGGATAAGGAAATTGAAATTCCTAAGTTGAATTTTGACAATGCCACTATTGATCAAATGAGATTGGTTAGCCAACTTTTGGAACAAAAAGCTAGGTAGAAGCAGCTCAGAGAGGAAAGGGATAGAGAATTTAGGATAATAGAGATTGAAAATAATATTTTGACATAGGCTATAGGCGTGGATGTTAATTCTAAAAAACATATTTTTCTACAATTGGAGGAAGTAGTGAATAAATTTAATGAAGACTCTACTGGTCAAGCAAAGTTGATTGAAAAAGCTAAGAAAAAGCTTAACAATAAGGTGCTTGAGCACATTGCTATTAATCAAGTAGAGCTTTCCTCAATTTTGGCTAATCTTGAAAATTCTTTTACAAATTTAACATCTCTTTTTTCCAAGATTTGTGATGTTACTGAGTACACTAAAGAAATAAAGGAAAAATTGAATAAAATTGATGAGGATTTGAAGGTTAGCACCCAAAAGTTGCAACTTGACCCCAATTCAAGCTCTGCACATCATATAAACTTCAAATTTTTATTAGACATGCAGGCTGAATTATTGAGAGAGGAAGCAAGGATCAAGTCCACATTGATAGACATCCAAAACATGATCTTACCAATCATGGACACAATGCAAAAACACATAGTCTATTCAAAAACATTGATCCATGATAACAATTTTTCAATTGCAGATCATATGATTGAACTTTCAATAGAAGTTAAAGTGGCACTTCATACCTACAAATTTTTGCAAGAGAACTGGGATAAGACATTAGCTCTTATTCTCAAGGTACACTCTATGTTTCTCTCACATTTCAATGTCTCTGTAAAAGTAGTAATATTAGAAGTAGAACCAAGGACACCCCTCAAACTTTTGATTACTGGAAAAGAAATTGATGAAGATATTGACTTGGATAAGGAAATTGAAATTCCTAAGTTGGATTTTGACAATGCCACTATTGATCAAATGAGATTGGTTAGCCAACTTTTGGAACAAAAAGCTAGGTAGAAGCAGCTCAGAGAGGAAAGGGATAGAGAATTTAGGATAATAGAGATTGAAAATAATATTTTGACATAGGCTATAGGCATGGATGTTAATTCTAAAAAACATATTTTTCTACAATTGGAGGAAGTAGTGAATAAATTTAATGAAGACTCTACTGGTCAAGAAAAGTTGATTGAAAAAGCTAAGAAAAAGCTTAACAATAAGGTGCTTGAGCACATTGCTATTAATCAAGTAGAGCTTTCATCAATTTTGGCTAATCTTGAAAATTCTTTTACAAATGTAACATCTCTTTTTTCCAAGCTTTGTGATGTTACTGAGTACACTAAAGAAATAAAGGAAAAATTGAATAAAATTGATGAGGATTTGAAGGTTAGCACCCAAAAGTTGCAACTTGACCCCAATTCAAGCTCTGCACATCATATAAACTTCAAATTTTTATTAGACATGCAGGCTGAATTATTGAGAGAGGAAGCAAGGATCAGGTCCACATTGATAGACGTCCAAAACATGATCTTACCAATCATGGACACAATGCAAAAACACATAGTCTATTCAAAAACATTGATCCATGATAACAATTTTTCAATTGCAGATCATATGATTGAACTTTCAATAGAAGTTAAAGTGGCACTTCATACCTACAAATTTTTGCAAGAGAACTGGGATAAGACATTAGCTCTTATTCTCAAGGTACACTCTATGTTTCTCTCACATTTCAATGTCTCTGTATAAGTATGCTATGTATAATAGTTTGGCATTATTGTCAAAAAGGGGGAGAAAGAGATACTTGTGGAGAAACATATGTACAAAATAGAGAGAAACATGTATATAAGGAAGATATATATTTGTATATACACTCGATATTATATGGTATGTAAACTATATGGGGGAGATATGTGCAAATGCATCACAAAGAAAAATTTTGAAAATCCAAAAATCTGCATGCCACTATACATAAGTCTTGGCTATTAAGTGTTTTTGTCACTAATGCCAAAGGGAGAGATTGTTGGCATTAGAGATATGTTTTTTATTAGTGAAAACACTTATTCATAATTCTATATGGTTACTAAGTTCATCATTCAGTCTCCAATTTTTACTGAGCATTCAGTGGTTGCCAAGTAAGTTTAGCAATTTAGTAGTTCATATCGAGCATTCCAATGATTACCAAGTGAGTTTAGCAATCTAGCAGTTCAAACTGAGCAGTTAGTGGATACATAGCTTTATAATATTTACTGAGTCATCAGTTACTATGATGTGAAGTTGGTGTCTACCAAGTGATGGGATGAGCAATGTTTATCGAGTGCAAGCAAGGTAAACATAGTATTCAGTTCTTACTGAGTTACACTATATCTACCAAGTCTTAGATGTTCATCGAGTTCAAAAGCTATGTTGAGTGATTAGTATGGACTGAGCCTCTACTTCTAACAAATGCATGATGATTTCGAGTAATGTAGTGGATGTTGAGTATCAGAAGGTCACCAACTCAGCTATTCTAAACCTAAGTTTCCAAATTTGGGCTAACTCAGTAATATTTGTGTTAACTTGTGTTTTGGCCGACCTTGTAAATATGAGAATTGGAATGCTATATATGTAGTGTATTTTATCATTCCTAAGTATGATAAGAAAGTAATGTAATGAGAAGATAAACATGCAAATGTGAATCAGCAGTAGAGAAAGGTATTCAACAAGGTCAAATTAGAAGTAGTAAAGTTATATCTATCACAAGAGGTGATCTATACTTCAAGGATCTAATCAAAAATCAAGTTGTAAGTTAGATCTATTGTTTCATCCTAATAGGTGAATCAGATTCAAATCCTTTAATAGGGTAGACTTAACAGTCTTTTCTCTAAATCTCCTAATAGAGTGCATACTTCATTGTATGTTTGTAAAACCTCTAACAAGGTGGATCTAGTAGTCCAAATTGCTCCTAACAGGGCAGATCATCAAAAGTGATCATTGTAAGCCTTAACAAGCCAACTTTATACTACAGTACTAAAGTTTTGTGGGCATCATCCCCACCCTAGTTTAACTTTCTTATTGGAAGGTTTCTAGGTCACCAAATATTGTGTTCATGTGCCATGAATGTTTATCTTTTAGTTTCTCATGCATGTCATAGATTAGATGAATTAATGGTGAATGGATTAAGTGCTAAATTTTGTTAAAAAAATTTGAGGTTACTGATTCACCCCTCCCCTCTCAGTAACCTAGTTGGTCTTGATTATTTCCAACAAAAAACAAGAATAATAAGTTGGTGAACTTGGAAAGGAAACAAGCTCAAAACAATAAGCCTTTTTGGCCTCATTATCAAAACCCCACATATAATAGGCCACCAAATCAAGGTCAAGGTCATGTTCCATACAACCAAAGTAGATGTATGGGTAATGTCACTGCTACAAATACAAGTAGAAATCTGAATAGAACATTAGTTTCTCAAAATAACCTTGCTTAAGAGAAAGATGTTTATCCTTCTTGCAATTATTCATATGAGTATTGTATATGCTATAGGGTAGAACCATCCCAAGAACTAACCACATAGGATCAAGCAGTAGGACAATAGTATAGTACCAATCAACCTACTGATTGTTCTCACCTATAGTAGTAAAGAAATTGTTCTTTTATGAACCATTAGCCAGAGGAACATTGTCGTGCTAACCATGATACCTATGATGCTATAGCTCATAATGTTGGTAACAATTGATTAATTGTGTATTTTCTTTGATGTTACTCAAAATGTCATATCATTACCAATCATTGTGTGCTAAGATCACTCAAGTATTGAAGACAATTTCCTATGTCTACTAAGCATTCTAGAGTTTTCCTAGTTCAGAAGATAGTGTCTATCGAGTTCACTTGGGTGATAAAGGAAAGCTTGTAGAAGTTGAGTGCTAACTGATCTCACTTGGTTAATGAAGGAAATGTTGGATGGAATTAGTGTTAATTGAGCTCACTTAGTTATCAAAGGAACTTTGTGAATATGCAGTGTTAACTGAGTTCACTTGGTTAACATAGAAAAATTGGTTTGAGTTAGTATATATCGAGAAGGGTTGGTTAATGAAGGATTTTCTTGTTTTGGCATATTGAGTTCAATTGAATTGTTTATTGGTTCAAGCTAGCTGAGGAGATGAATATTAATTATTCTAAGTCTTATTCAAGCCAACTTGATAATGTGTAAGATATAAACATAAGGACAAGTTGAGGATTGAATTTGTAAAAAATATAATTGAACATTTTGATGATGCTTAGAGGAAGCAAGTTAGAAGGATAAATAGAATATCCTTGGTGAGCTACAAAGATACATTTGATTAGGAAGGATCAAGTATTCAAGCCAAAATTGAGATATGTAATCAACAATTTAGTTACATCATAAATCAAGTCATCTCATCATTACTCTCTCACCATTGTAGCAGTGATCTAAATCTCTTAATAGAGTTGGCTTAACAGTTATTTGCAAATCCTCTAACAAGGTGATATTTCTATTGAAGTGTCTAAAGACATCTAATAAGGCCACTCCTAAAAAGGTGATTAAATCCTCTAATATGGTCACACATAATAGTGTATTTGGTAACCTTTAACAGGGTTGGCTCTTAACAAGGCTCACTTCAGAAGAGTGAAAATCAATAACTATTTACAATTGGTGGTTTTTACCAAATTGGGTTTCCATGTTAAATATTTGTGTCAATTATGTTCATGCTATTTATTTTATGCATATTCAACTAAGTTAAAATAAGATTAATAAAAAATAATATCTTAAGATTTTCATGATAAGAATTTAGTGTTACAACATTTTTCAGTATAAACTAAGTGCTTTTGTGTTTGCCAAGTTACAACAGTGTTTAGCTTGATTAGAGTTTTGATTTGTATTCACATATAAGGGATTTGGGATTTATTTTTGTAGTAAATGATTCACCCCTCCCCTCTTAGTTACTTCTCTTATATTTCCAACACATAATACCTTAAGAGAAAGAAGATACATTGAGGGTGCTACACCTCTTCCACCAAACTAGGCTTCAACCTCAGGTGTTGCCCCCAATACTCCAATTATAAATGCACAATCAAATGTTTCTCCCCAATAGAAGCAAAACATAAGCAAAAAGAGGCCAACTAAACCTCAAGTTGCTCAAATTTAGTCATTATTTCCTATCATCCCTAAGGCTCTAGCCAAAGCAATTGGCACTTCTCTCAACATAATAGATCAGATGAAGAGGACTAGTGTTAATATTCTTGTGTGGGATGTTCTCACTATGCCATCACAGTTGGAGCTACTACAATAAGGGTTAAAAAGTGTAAAGGTGTCAAATTAGTTATCCACCTTAGATGATGCAACAAGTTTGGTGTAGCCAATGAAAGAGGGAGACACAAGTAAGAAAAAAAATTCCCCTCCTTTTTGTATCTCTTTGATTATAGGGACAAAAAAGTACATAATTGCATGATAGATTCTAGAGCTAGTAGTTCTATGATGCCTAAATGTGTAGCTAAACTCCTTGGTATGAAATATGAACCAATGGTTAGAGAGGTACTTCAGTTATATGGTAGCTTTGTTAAAATAGTAGGAATCCTAAAAAATGTGGAAATGACATTACATGCATGCCCTGGTTAAACTGTCACTCAAGACATATCAATAGTTAAGTTTTCGCCACATTTTTCCATTTGTCTTTCCAGAGATTTCACTACACAAATAGGTGGTAATATTACATCAGATTGGTCCTATATTTTATTTAGGACAAGATATGGGACAAAAGCCTCCATAAGGGTAGAACTATTATCCCTTAACCATGTTGAGACCTATACACCTAGCCTTATAAACATTAATTGTAAAATCTATAAAGAAGATGAGGGATGCATAAATCATGAACATGCTACACTCTTAACAAAGTTTCATGATTATCTTTTTGATGAATGGGCCACTACTTTTCAATTTGATCCAACACAACAAGCTCTAGAAATAGGTCTTGTTACATAATGCATACTGGAGAAGGGTGCTCCTATTCCTAATCTCATAAAATAGAAGAGGACATTGATGGATTATGGAGCATGTTCTATTATGGCTTGAGAAACAAGAATATTTTAGGTGCTAGTTTAATTCTTATCTCCCCTAGTTTGGAGAAATTTTACTTCTCTTATAGGCTCCAATTTAGTTTTACTAACAACATAGCAGAATATGAAGCATTGGTTCAAGGCCTCCAACTTGCACAAAAGAGGGGAATCAAATCTTTAAAGGTCTTTGGAGATAGTGAATTGGTTATTAACCAAGTAAGGAGCCAAAACATCACAAATAATAATCTGCTTAAATCATACAAGCATAGAGTTTAAAATCTCCTTGAGGGCTTCCAAGAATTCAATATCCAAAGTGTCCCTAGAAGAGATAACAAAAATGTTGATAGATTTGCAGCAATTGGTACTCATTATGATGTACCAAAGCATGTTAAGGACAAAACAAAGCAATATATCAAACTGATTGTAAGACCAGTAGTTCCAAATAACCATGCCAATTGGCAGGTGTTTGACTCTAATAAGAAAATTGTCAACTTTCCACAAAGTGAAGCAGAATTCTTTGATAGGAATCAATCCAAGCTACAAGGCCAATATGGTTGATTAGATCATGAACCTCAACTCCAACAAGTTGCCTAAGGGTCTAATCACTTTAGAGGTTTTGACAATTGGCTAATAGTGATATGTAATTGATGTCATTTATGGCAACACATGATATGCATGATCACAGGAAACCTTGGAAATAAAGATACTTAGTGTTTGGTAATCAAAAAATTGTCTAAGTATAGAATTTGGTTTAATCCATTGTATTATTTTGTTTATAACTTGTTGTTGATGTCATATTATGACTAGCAAAGTTAGATGCAGATAGTATACATGTTGGTGATGTCATGTATAACTTTAGAAGTTAGTATGGACTACATGAAATAGAGATAATCATGTTTGAAGTGAAATAGGATAGCGAAATTGAAGGAAGGGATTATTTTGTTTACAAGATAATTACTTGTCCAAGTAGGGCCAACATCCTATATGTTTACTCAAAGTTGGAAAAGTGGATTGTGGTCTTAGATGAGCTAGAATAAATTTGTGTAACGGCATGGTATTTATGCAAAGGATATCTTGTGATGAGAATGTGAGTGATTGTGATTGCAAGTGCTATCTTATAATTGTGATTATATGCGAAGTTTTATATGAGCTATTTTGTGATCCAAGATTGAGCTAAAGATCATTGATCAGTCAATGAAGAAGATACAGTACTTATATTCTAGAAGTTTGACTACTTGTTTGGGTAGTGAGCTCTTCTTGTAATTAGAAGTGCATGTTTTGACAGTAGGCCCATCTTGCATTTACTATTCTACAACTTTTAACAAGAATTCAAAGTCTCCTAACAGGAACTCCTTATACTGAATTTGTTCATTGACTCCTGACAAGGTCCATCCTCTAACAAGGAACTTATATATCAATATATTATCTAGTGGGTATCATCCCCACTGGGGTTTTCCCTTGGCTAGGGTTTCCATAGTTAACAAAATATGGTGTTATGAGTTATCCTTGTGCATTTTTACTATTACTATTCAACATTACTTTACTTCTTTGTTATGCATCATTTAAAGTAAGAAATAATATCTCGTTGGCGACTAAAGTTGGAAAATTACTAATTCACCCCCCCCCCCCCCCCCCCCGGCCCCCCCCCGCCCCCTTTTAGTAATCCCTATTTCTAACAATTGGTATCAAAGCCTAGTTACTTTGAAGAACCTTAATAGGTGGAGTAGGATCCCTATAGATATGGAAGAGTTGATGAAGAACCTTGAAGAATATCTTGAACAAATTGATCTCCTTACTAAAGAAAGAGATAAGCTAAAGGATACATATGAAGACTCCAAAGTATACATTGGTCAATTAAAGGAAAAGATTAAACATCTCAAATCCAAGCTTGATTCTACTAAATCTAGAACTATTGATGATTATTATTCAAATTTGAAGACAGAGTACAAAATCTTGAAGCATGAATTGAAGATTACAAATATGAAATTGACTTTGAGAAATGATCCTAGCGAAATTGAATTTGATTTGAAGACTAAAAATGTAAATCTCAAACCAAGTCTAGCAAAGGAAACATCTAAGTTTGAAACATTGAAATAAGATCATGAAGAACTTCATATGTACAATACTATTATGAAAGGTGAATTAACTCGGTGCAAGTAGTAGCTTGAGAAGATTTATTCTAGTAGAGAAAAGCTTAATGATTCAATGTCAATACAGAGACCTACTTATGATAAGACTGGTATTGGTTATCTAATTAACATGTCTATGAAGAAACTTGAGATTAGATCAAATCCAAAAGAAAAAGATAAATCTGATGATAAGATTGAATCTAGACAATCTTATAATAAATTAAAAGAAGTTAAACAAGACAATGAAGTTGAAGTTTTGGATGAATAAAAACAAGTGGAATCTCCTAAGGAAACCAAGTACTTTAGAGGTAAGTGCTTTTTATGTAATGAAATAGGTCATATGAAAAGAGACTATACTAATAAGTCATTTAATCATGTTAAGGAGTTTTATTGTCATAACTGTCTTGGTATGGATCATAATGCAATTGATTATAGGAAACCTAAGTATGACAATGATAGAGGGAATAGTAGAATGTCTAGAAATACTGACCCTATAGATAGAAGAAGATCTAATGAAAGGACATTGAGAGAAGGAAGATCATATGAAGATAGAAGACAGATCATATGTTATAAGTGTAACAACTTAGGACACATTGCTCAGAATTGCCATGCACCTCATGATCAATAGATTCCTAGAAGAAGAGCACCTATTTGTCAGTTATGGAACAACTTTAGACACACAACAAAGTACTACAGAATGGACAAAGACTTTAGGGATAGAAGGAACAATGGAAGAAACTTTAGGAACAAAAGGATGATGGAAAGAATGTCAAAAATGACTAAAGGAACCATGAAAGGAACTTTGAAACCAAAAAAGATAATGAGGAACATAGAAAAATTGTTAGTGAACTTTGAGAAGAAATTAATGAGGCATTTGTGAAAGAAGTAGATATCTCAAAGGAAAAGCTAGATGATGATGAAATAGGAAGATCGAAGTTAGTTGTTAAGTTTGATTCAACTAAGTTGAATTAAGCTTGTTCACAGCATTAGAGTTTTAGAACTTCATCTAGAGATCAAATTAGAGATAAAAAAGTTGGGAAAAAGTGTATCCAGTCAATTTTAGATGGTACCTAAGCTCACTCATAATTTGGAGCTCATCTAAGCAAGTTATGAAGGAATTTAGAGTTATTGGTATTATAGAAAATGGCTAGTTCTATAATAGTAGATGAAAAGTATGTTTTTGTAGAGAATTTTGTGATCTGAAGTCTTGTAGAGTTTTTCCATGATGGAAACTAGCTATAGAAAACCTTGAGCAAAATTTGAAGATTAGATAGATGATCTTGAGTAGCGATTTGATTACAGAACGTAATTGACAACTTTTTCATTTTTGAAAAGTACACAATTAATGCAAGTTCAAGTTAATGGAATAAATGGAGTACAAAATTGATTTTCACTTCATTAAAAATTCATTCAAAGCATAGAGCACTTAGAGGTGACTAAACCCTAAACCCTAAACCCTATTTTTAGAAAGAGGTATTTTATCATTTTTTCACAAATTTGTTAGGTAAAAGTTTATAATTGATAAGATCATGGATATGTCAGTAGTGCACAATGTTGAGAATGAGGATAGACCTAAGTTGAAGGTTGTTTCCATAAAACCTACTAAAGGAAACCCCAACTCAACATTTTCTATCACCATGAACAACATAGTATATCTTAGAGATGTAGGAAGTTATTTGAATAGTAAGTTTGAGTTGATTGGTAGTGAATTCATGAACAAAGATATGGAATTAGTTTTCAATCACGACATGACTATGAAGCCCAGATTTGAATATTTAAGGGAACTAGACCTGTTTAAATATCAGTTCTACCATGAATTGGCCACAGATGAGTGGACACAAATCATATTGAGTAGGGTAAATGATGGAAAACTATGGATGCAAGATAATGTAATTGAAATTTATGTCGACCTTACTTATGAGGTAACTAGTCTCAGTAAATAAGGCAATGTACCTATAGGTGATAAATTGGTCAAGAAGAAAGTTGAGAGCTACACTAAAGTAGTGTATAATAGAAAGGCTATGGTGATCAGCACCGTCAAGAAAGATGATGCAAGATTTTTTAGTAGGATTATTGCCTATTCTATTTGTACAAGTTCAAAGATTGATGAACTTTTAGTAGGATTCATCTATGCAACTTATAAGATATATGTAGAGAAGGAACAAGTGAATCTTAGTGAAATTCTGAGAATGCAACTCTTAGAAAACCTAGAAAAGATCAAAAGGACAAAGAATGGTGTGTTTGGATTCCATTCATTAATCAATCACATATTCTTTCATGTACTTAAAATATTTCCTTACTTATCAGTCATATACATAATGAGTAGTGATAGATGCACAATGGAGAAGATTACAGAAGTATGTAGAAGGCATCCTACAAATAAGATATTGGACAGTGGCAACCTGATAATGAGAATATTTCAAAATGAAATGAAATAGAGATTCTGAATTATACCTGCTAGTATCAACAGATTTAAGGAATACATTTGTATTTTGGTTGATACAGATTATACCTATATTCAAGTAGTAGAACATTAGGAAACATTTATTTATCCCTTGGGTTATGAATTAAATGATGATGTAGCAGTTGGTTACATTTGTTTATTATTGAATTTAGATGAAGAAAAAGTAGAATACATATTTGGTATATATGATGAGATCAGACATTAGCTCATCAAGAAATCTTAGAGAAGGCATCACATAAGAAAATAGAATCTATGATGAAGAAAACACTATTAGAAGTTGGAATGGCAAAGAGTGAGTCTAAGGTTGTAAGACAAACAATGAAGCAAGGAATATTGAATATTCAACCTTTTTCAATATCTATTGTAGAGACATCTTCAGAATAGAGCATTCTGTATGTAGAAGTGTCAAATGTTTAGTGTAGTTAACCTAAAAGAAAATCTGAAAGATTGGTGGAAGCAGTAACTAGTAAAACAAAGAGGGTCAAACAACAAGCCACTAGACTAGGTAAAAGATAGAAAATATTTTTGACAATTGTTGAGTCTAGTGATGAAGAAGAAGAACAAGAGATCAAGCAAGCAAAAAATAGTGACTCCATCAAAGCAATTAGTAGGAAAAGCTTGACAATCTTGGAAGCTGAAAATAAAGAATATCAACACAACTATTGCTAATGAAGGTAACTTTGTTTAGTTGAACAAATTTTATGATTTGTATAATAGTTTTGAAAAGGGTTAGATCAATATATCTATTATGAGAAATATCATAGAAAACAATCTAAAATTGAAGGATCTTGAGAGCATAATTAACCAAAATTTTTATGAAAGACTCGTTCAGAAGAAGGCTCTTGCAAGGGAAGAAGATCTAGAACTTCAAAAGTCTATGCTTAGAGCTATTTGCAAGACTAATGACAAAGAGGATATTAAAAGATTATCGAATAACCTTGCACCATATTTAAGGAATAAAGTGAGACCATTTCTATTTATGGTTGATGAAAAAGATAAACTATGGAGTGAGACTGTGACAACAATTAGTCTGATGTTGATAGAGTCAAAGGCAACATCTATTCCAACACCTAAAACCTTGGAAGTGTTAGTAAGTAGTGACACTATGCAAATTGATCAGACCAATGTTACCATTAACATTGATTATACCAATCCATTTGGTGGTTTTGAACCTAATGAACTAGATATTGAGGATATTGAGGAAAAGTTGAGGTAGATTGAAGAAGAGAAGAGGAAAATAGAGGAGGCCAAGAAGAAATTACTTGAGGAAGAAAAGAAAAGAAAGGAAGGGTAGGAAAATAGGAGAATTGCAAAAGAATAAATGAGGAAGAAAATAGAAGAAGATGAGAAGAAGAGATTGGAAGAGAAGAGAGAAAAGGAAAGAGAGGAAAGAGAAAAGAAAGAGGAAGAAGAGAGAAGAATGAAAGAGGCAGCTAAGAAACAAAGGGAGGATGATATAAACTATCTAGTTCATCTACTTTGCTCTCTCTTGCTAGTTTAGTTACTGATGATGATGATCAAATAGATTTTATCTCATCCCTATCCAAGCTTATACAAAAGAATAGAATAGTAAAAAGCTTATAGAAAACTTTAATGGAAGTTACTAATAGACTACACATTTCTTTGGTAGTACAACACACTGAATCAGATCCTAAATAGAGGGCACAAGCAGTGTTGAAATCATTTGATGAAGAGTTTACCAATTTGTTAAATGTTGCAGAAGCTAAGACACATATTTCCCATGATGCTAACTTGTTTAGCACCACCTGTTACAACATTAAGAATGATTTGGTTAATCTTGATACTTTTATCAAGGAACTTCAAAAATGCTAATAGCATGGAAAAACTTTGTATATCAAGTGTACCTTATCACACAAGCAGGCTAAGGACATCAACAGTCAAATAGAAGGAAGGATGAGTGAGCTAGAGGCTTTATCCAGCCTGATCCGACATCCATCTTGTAAATTAGATGATTTTGAAGAAAAAGTGGCCAATATCCACAATGATATCAAGAAAGTGGAACTTTGAAGAGAAAAAATTTTGAAGAGGATATCAGATTTTAGAGAATCTATTGCTCTAAAATTATCTTTTGTTGAGAAATAGTTGGAGGAATGTGTCAAGGCCAAGGATACATATTCTAACTTTCTGTATTCAGATCTTAATGCAGTTGAGATTACATTGTATGCTTTATGTGAAATTCTCACCTTAGCTGAATCCACCAAGGTAACATGGACTAAGGGTATGGATAATCTGTAGGCAAACTTTGATGATTGCATGAAGATAATATCAGCATAAGGAAGGACAACATTTTTGGATAGTTTTTTGGACAATTTTTTGACATTTTTGAGCTTTGTCATTGATGTCAAAGGGGGAGTAGTTGCAAAAAACTGTGAAGTATATTGTAAGGGGGAGCTTATGTAAAGTTAAAAAAATTGTAATAGATGTAATGTGTTGGTCTAAATTTTCAAATGATAGAAATCCTTTTCTTGGATATAAAATCTTTAGATTGTCTCCATAAATTGATAAATAGGGTTTCTAGATAAGTTTTTTGTTTAAAACCCTTTGAAAGTTTACTGAAAACCCTATGTCTTTTTCCCTTCATGAACGGTCGGGCGTGAAATGTTTAAAATTTTAAATTAGGAAAATATTCTATTCCCTTTATATCTTCTATTCCCTGATCCACTTTTCCTCCCAAAATTTCCCAGTCGTTCAATCTAAGTAGATCCACCGTTATCATTTTCTCATTATGAAAACATGGGCACTCTTTATGTATAGCAAGGTAGCAAGTGCCTAAAAGTGTAAAACGGGACCGCAAGATGAAGACACGGCAAGAAAAAAATTTTAACTTATCATTCAGTCATGGACACCTAGAAAATGTTGTCAGATCAGGAAAAGGAACCTAGTTGGAGACAATCAGAAATCAGCACCGAAATGATGATTTCTCTGATATCTCACTATCTCGCTATCAAAAAAGTTTTCCATATTGTGGTTAGCAAAGTAGCGAGGAGCTGCAAAATCAAAAGCACGGTGGCCTCAAAATTTATCAGTAACTATGGTATGACCAGGTGGCATGACAAGCAATAATTTTTGTCAGAAACAGTTGGCATGAATGATAATGATTTGATAGGTCTTTGTATTTCACGGCACCAAGTTCTTTTCAAGTCATCAGAGCTCGCTACCTAGCTATCAGAAAAACTTGACTCCTCACCGTTAGCAAAGTAGTGAGGCACCGAAAAAAAACCAATAGCCAATGGGACCTAAGAAAATGTGGATGGCTGACCAGGCTCAAAGCAAGGTTTTGTTGATTGCCAGCAGTGCAATTTCTCCTACGTCAGCAATGTCTTGGACCCGTAAAAGCATTTGAGAGATCCCAATTGCTAGATCAAGTTTCAATTAATGATCCTCGCCACCTCTCTATAAAGAGTTGCACAATGTTTAGTCTTTGTGACATAGTGAGTGTAGGACCCACTTTTCCTCAGGGTACTTAGTGTAGTTCCTCCAATTTTGATGTAATCTTAGATCAACAACCATCATGGTCTTTCCATAAAAATTTTATCAAACAATATGTATAGCGAGATAGTGAACAAGGGCCCACCACTATTTTTCTAAGCAGTACAGTAACATATCAACTGCAAGATCAAGATCAGATCAATGGTTGTCGCTACTTCGCTATAGCAAGGTGCTCATTCTTTATGTATAGTGAAGTAGTGACCTGCCGACATGTGTCCTTAGTTGCCAATGGATCCAAAAAGAAGCACCATCAAGGAAAGAGTTGTGTACGTGTGAGATTCTCATTGGATTAGAGGGCCAAATTGTCAAGTGTGATACCTAGTTTTCTCTCTCTGTACCCCACGATCGTATGATTTTAAGATTGATAGAAAAGTTTTAAATACTAAAGGTGGTGGCATTCTGCACATTAATAAGATGTGAAAAGTTTCGCATGTGAAGTTAATAACAGAGTATAACATGCAAGATTTTCTTAGTTTCACCTTGCACGAACAAAGATTTTGAAATCTTTTCTGAAAAAAGATAATTACTGCAAGGACTGAGATAAATCTGGCATGAGTGTGAAGTGATTGGTTCAAAGATAAAATTGCAAAATTACGAAGAGCGAAAAACTCCAAGTAAGTTCTCATGCCATAGTTTTCAAAAACAAATTCAGTCTTGTATGGTTTAATCAAAGGATGGTTCCAAAGAGTTTACTAGATCTTGGGTTGTGGATAGCAGAGGGATTACTAGGTAAAAATACTTGGGCTTGGGATTGTAATATCTCACATACCAGTTCAAACTGGTTTGCAGAAAAGAAGTGTTTTGTCCCGTGTAGAAGTATTCAGATTTTTGATAGAGGAAAACTAGTAATCCTAAGTGTTTTCTTAAAGTTTTATCTCTTTGAAACTATGGTAAGATGTTGTAGTCAAATAACCAAGGTTTTGAGAAGGATAATGAATGAACCTGGTAAGATAATAGCCCTCTCAGTGGTAACATCATCCTTTAAACAAATTTTGAAGATATCATAGCTTGATGCCAGGGTAGTAGAAATGTGTGGGGTCCTGTGCATAGTTTTTGAGGAAGATGAGGAAGATTTCATACTCACAGGTATGACCTTTCTCACTTTTTCTTAGCCTACACCTTTTTTATATTAGCAGATGGAAAATTTTGGTCAAAGGGTGGTTAAAAAAGTAGACGTGGCTGGGAAGCAAAAGTTACCCATTTTGTTGTATTTGACAGCCACATTGTCTCCCTACTCCAAGGTTGTGCACTAAGTAACTTTTCCACTATTTTTGAAGCCTGGCATGATCAGAGAAGAGTGGGAAGTAAGGATGAATTTCACAAAGCAGTTATCTTGACAAAACCCATGGGTCAAGGATAGAGTGCAATCATCAGAATAGATTTTGTCAGGGACAAGCTTAGCAGTTGCATATACGATAGAATCACCATTGGAGCAAAATCAATGAAAGAAGGTGATAGACAGAAGCCCGCAAGAGAATGTGTGATTGGCATAACTTCCTATTAGTCTTTTTCTTTTTGACAGATGTCTGTTTCTTCCTTTTGTAAAAGACACCTGTCACTTTCTCTTAGCCTGAAGCTTGTTGCATCTCACACTATTTAAGTGAGATTCCAAGGCTAAAAAATGGTCTGAATTCTATTTTTCTAAGTGATATGCTTAGTCTGTCTTTTGTCCAATGTTTTGAAAGCAAGTTTGTGATGTATTTTCTCTATCATTTCTCTGAGAATACATGAATACAGAATGATATGTGTTTCTTTCTGAAGGTCATTTTGAGTCTATTGTAAATTGTATACAATTTTCAAGGAAAATGAATACAAATTTTGAACTGTCCCCATATCAATTCTTTTTGAACTTTGTCTCCTTTTGATTACTTGGTTATCTTTATGTTGTATAGGTAAAGGCCTATGCAATTGAATGCAATCTAGTTAAGTTGTATATTTGTTTATCACTAATGTTAATTCAATGGATTAAGTAAAAGCTTTGGTGAATGTGATAAGGTTGCTATAGTAGTGGAAAGTGTTTTGAATGATAAATTCTAATAAGAATTGCTGTTAAAATTTGTTGTAAGGAAAAAAATTAGATCTAAGGATTTTTTATAGACTCTGAACCCCAATGGATTAGGCACTGATCAAATTTGATCCAGCTAAAAGAGGAGTATGTCACAAATGGTTGTCAAAAATGTAGAATTAAATCAATTTTACTTTTGTTTCCTATAGATCTTAAAAGTTGGCTTGTACTTGTTTACACGAAATGTTTTAGCTTCAGTTAGCCACTATTGTCAAGAACATTTGTAGATCTATAGAAGAATTTTTTGCCATATCTGTTATATGGGATGTGTTTATCAAGTTATCAAGAATTGTGTATGTATTCAAGGATTTGAGATGAGAATCAGAATGAAACTAGAAATAATCCTCATATAGTTTTCCCAGTTTTGAATCATCCCTGGGTATACCCACCCTGGTTTTACAGAGCTAGAAGAGTAGAAAACCACCTTTGGTTTTGTTGAAGTTGGGCCCAAATGCTTTGCACATGCAATTGTTAACAAGAATTGGCTAGTCTTTAGATTGTATGAGTACTATCATCTTGGTACTAAGCACTTTTCTGCTTAGTAGTTTTAGTCCATTTTAAAACACCAACATAATGTAAGGTGTTATTTATTTTTGTTGTGTTAAGTTTTCGCCAATTAACCAATTTTCCCTTTTTTTTTGCCATCAATGCCAAAGGGGGAGATTGTTGACAATTAGCTAATAGTGATATGTAATTGTTTTCATTTATGGTAACACATGATGTACATAACCACAAGAAATATTGGAAATAAAGATACTTAGTGTTTAGTAATCAAAAAATTGTCTGAGTATAGAATTTGGTTTATAGCAGTGTATTGTTTTTTTTATAACTTGTTGCTAACATCATATTATGACAAGAAAAGTTAGATGAAGATAGTATACATGTCCATGATAATGTGTATAACCTCAGAAGTTAGTACAGACTATATGAAATAGAGATAATCATGTTTAAAGTGAAATAGGATAGCGAAATCGAAGGAAATGATTATTTTATGTACAAGATAATTACTTGTCCAATTAGGGCCGACATCCTAGATGTTTACTCTAAATTGGAAAAGTGGATTGTGGTCTTAGCTGACCTAGAAAAAATTTGTGTAAAGGCATAGTATTTATGCAAAGGACATCTTGTGATGAGAATGTGAGAAGTTGTGATTGCAAGTGCTATCTTGTAATCGTGATTATATGCAAACTTTTGTGAAAGCAATATATGTGAAGTTTTATATGAGCTATTTTGTGATCAAAAATTAAGCTAAAGATTAGTGATCAGTCAAGGAAGAAGCTACAATACTTATATTCCAGATTTTTAATTACTTGTTTGGGTAGAGAGCTCTTCTTGTAATTGGAAGTGCATGTTTGGGTAGTGGGCTCATCTTGCATTTACTATTCTACAACTCCTAACAATGTTGGAATCTCCTAACAGGGATTCAAAGTCTCTTAATAGGGACTCCTTATACTAAATTTTCTCATTGACTCCTAATAGGGTCCATCCTCTAACAAGGAACTTATATATTAGTATAGTATCTAGTGGATATCATCCCCACTAGGGTTTTCCCTTGGCCAGGGTTTCCCTAGTTAACAAAATATGGTGTTATGAGTTCTCTTTATGCATTGTTACTATTACTGTTCAACATTACTTTATTGCTTTGTTATGCATCTTTTAAAGTAAGAAATAATATCTAGTTGGTGACTAAAGTTTGCAAATTACTGACTCACCCCCCTGCCCCCTCTTAGTGATCCCTATTTCTAACAAGAAGAAGTTTTCAATCCCAATGATAAATCAAGGAGCAAGGGTCTGAACCTAGTTGCAAACAAGTATGATCACATACCAATTGCCATTGCTGATGAAAAGGTTCTCAATTTGGGAAAGGTATGCTCTAAAACTAAGCAAGAAAATTGTGTTCAATTATGTCAAGAATTCAATGATGTATTTGCATAGACATATGATGATTTAAAGGGTATTGACCCAAGTTTGTTTCAACATACGATAGATTTAAATAGTGATGCAAATCTTGTTAGAAAAAAGCAAAGACTAGTCAATCCTAAGCTTGAATCTATGATGAGAAAGGAGCTATACAAGCTAATGGAGTCTAATGGAGTCTAATATTATTTTTCCTATTAAGAATTTCTCTTGGGTAGCCAACCTTGTTCATGTTGTAAAGAAAAGTGGAGAAGTTAGATTATGTGTAGATTTTAGAGACCTAAATAGGGCCTCTCTCAAAGATCAATATCCTCTCCCTCCCATGAAACAAATCTTATCCAAGGTCAGTGGCCCTAAAATATTTTCCTTCCTAGATGGGGTTTTAGGTTATAACCAAGTGTTAGTCTAGGAGTTTGATAGATACAAGACAACCTTCACTACTAAATGGGGCACTTATGCCTTTTGAACTAACCAAAGAAGGTGCCACATTCCAAAAAGAAATGGAGATGGCTTTAAACAACATGCTTGAAAAATTTGTGTTGGTATACCTTGATGACATAACAGTCTAGTCAAAGAATGTGGCAAACCACTTTGGTCATCTAAGGCATTTTTTCATCAAATGTAGGGAATATGGTGTGTCCTTAAATCTAAGCAAGTGTGTGTTTGCAACCAGTCAAGGAAAGTTTCTAGGACATATTGTGTCTAGGGATAATTTAACCATCTATCCAGAAAGAATAAAATTAATCCTTGCTCTTCCACTCCCTAGTCATAAAAAGGGCTTGCAAAGTTTCCTTGGTAGAATAAACTTTGTAAGAAGGTTCATTCCTAACCTTGCTACCATGATCAAACCCCTTACAACCATGTTGAAGAAGAATGTGGTTTTCACTTTGACAAAGGAAGGGAGAGCTAGTTTTGAAGAAATCAAAGAAACAATAGCACCAACTAGTCCTACCCTTATCAATCCCAACTTTGGTAAAGATTGCATTCTCTACACCCTTGGGGGTGAGTCAAGCATATTAGTTATCTTCACATAGTTGAATGATGTAGATGAAGAGAAACCTATAGCCTTTTATAGTGAAGGGCTAAAGAATTATGAGGACAAATATAGTTATGTGGAAAAACAAGTTTTTTCTGTCATAAGATCTTTAAAGAAATTTAGATATTTGTTATCACATAACAAGGTCCAACTCCTAGTTCCACATGCAAGTGTGAAGGACTTCCTCTTGAACAAATATATTAGTGAGAAAAGAGTTGGATGGATCACCAAGGTCATGGAATATGGTGTTGACATCAACATCACAAAGCTTGTGAGAGGTAAAGGATTGTGTGAGTATATGATTTCATCCTAGGAAATGACTAAAGAGGTTGCACTGATATCAGAGGATGAAAAACTAGCAGAGAATGAAAGTCTGAATAGTAGGATACTTGATATGAAAACCATCTTATTGGGAGGAGGATATCCACAAGGATTAGATAGAGCTGAAAGAAGACAATTCAAATTGAAATTTATTCCTTTTGTCCTAGTGGATGAGATTATATTCAAGAGAGATCTAATTTGGGTCCTATTAAGATATATTTGTAGACACCTAAAAACCTTTAGAAAATAAAGTATTTTTATTTTCTGAAAAAGTCCTGATGACATCATCATTTATTAATTAATTAATTAATTAATTTTTATGCCATTAAATCCCTTTATCTTAATTAAAAATATTTAATTAAGGAATCCCTCCCAAAAATGTTTAAATCTTATTTAAACATTATTTCCTTATTTATTAATTATTTAATTAATAAATTGACCAAAAATCTTAAAATAAATAAAAAATTTATTTTTTGCCCAAAACTTAGCCAATTTCCTTATGACCAATAACCTCTTCCAAAATCTTCTAATCCTTCTTTAATTTTTATTAAAGGCTAATCCCATCATTTCCTACCCCTAATCCCAACTCAAAATATTTAATTAAGATTAAATATTAATCCTCATGTTTATTAAAAAAGTTTTAATAAATATCTCCTCAACCCAAACCCTTGAAATAAATAAAACTTTATTTATTTCCTAAAAATCTAATTTATCCTCACCCTAAGAAGTTCTAGACTCTTCTAGAAAGTCTTCATCCTCATCCTAGGAAATTCTAGACTATTCTAGAAAGTCTTTATCCTCATCCAAAATCTAGACTCTTCTAGAAGATGTCTTTAAACCTAATCCTAATCCCCTCCTAACCTTGTCACATTCCCTAAACATGGGTTAAAACTTACTAACCCAAGCCAAAGTTAACAAATATCTCTTCCTTCACCCACCCTCATTAAATGCCATCCACTTGCCTATCCTTAAGCTAATCCTAAACCATCCTAATCCATCCTCTAATCATTTGCACAAGCCTAAACAAGCTTAAAACATTTCTAATCAAGTCCAAGTCGAATTTGCTCTCATCACCCTCAAAATATCTCAACCATAAAACTTTATGAAGTCCACTAGGTCATAAATGACTCTTACAAGCCCTTTTATTGCTCTTACAAGTCATTATGAGGGTCTTTATGAAGATTTTATCTCTTGAGCCTCCGTTGTTGACTCATCCTTGCCCTTTCCTCCATCCTCTCACCATGTGACATGTGTCACTCCTTGATTGGCTATAAGGAAGCACAATCCATGTGCTCTCCTCTCATGCAATCTGAGCCTTCCATAAGCTTTTTCCCATCCTTGCATCTTAGCCCTCAAACCCTCAAGCCTCTTGCCTATAAATTGGATCCTTCCCCTTTGCAAAATAACACAATCCATGAAGTAAAGTTATAATGCTATTTTGAGAGCCAAATCCATACTAAAGCCACCTATCCACACCAAAAATCCACAATCATCCATTGAAGCCTTTGGAAGCATATTGAGCATACATCCTATCCATTTAGATAAAGCTACTCAACAAGAGAGCTTCTTATTGAGAGAGTCCATTAATGGCTCATATTCTCAATTGAGAGCTCATCTTAGTCTATCTTGAAGTTTATGAATTTTGTTTAGTTTTTAGAAGCTTTATTTCAATTTGGTTTCTATTAGCATACTAACATTGCTCATATACATTTTGGCACGCCCGGTGGGACCCCGCATGGGTCATCTTCATTAGCTTTTTTAGTCAATTTTTGTATGTCATTTGCTGATTTTGGCTAATTTTGCTTGTTTTTGTGATTGGTAGGATTGTATAAATTGGTTTTGTAGGTCCACATGAGCATGAAGAAGACAAAGAAACTCATAGTCTATCTCATAGTATTTGCAGATTTTTCAAGCTTATAGGTGGACAAAGCACTTGGAATTCTTCTTCCTCTTCTTGTCTATATTCTTCTTATTCCATCTACTTCTTCTTCTTCTTCTTGTGGGAGATCTTGGTCATTTTTTTTTTAAGGAAGCAAAATCATACACACTTCTTTTTAGTGCTTAAAATGAACCCCCAAATCATACTTAAATCCATTGAAAAATTAAAAATTTGCAAAAAAGAAAAAAATCTTTTAACAAGTGAAACTAAACCAATCTAATCATTTGCATCCTTGCAACATCAAGGTTTTAGATGCATTCATGCAAAGTTAGGAACACTTCATTTTTGGGAATTTAAAAAGAACTTCAAGTTTCCATTTCAAAAGGTTCAAAATCAACACTAAGTGCACACTAAAAGCTAAATCAAACTCAAAGCATCAATCAAGGATAAAATGAACCTCATTTGCAAATATTTTAAAGGCTTTTTAAAAATCTCATGAAAACTAAGAGTCCTAAATGGTTGCCAAAAATTGTCCTAAAAGCTTTATTATTTGTTCCAAACAAATGTCTTGTTACAAAATCTTGAATTTTTCTTAGGTTTTTCATGCATCAAAACAATCTAGGAATATTGTTTTTGGGCTTAAAACATGCAAACTAGAACAAAAAATCTTGAATGAAAAGCAAAGTCCAAAGAGTCATTTTCACTTTTGAGTCCAAAAACAATCTTGAATGATCTAAGGTTAAAACAAAGCACTTCAAAGTTCTTAAAACAACACACAAAATCTCAATCTTGAATGCTCAAAGGAAAAAACTTGAATGTTTAATCACTTGTCTTTGAATGCATGTTGCTAAAATCACTCTTGAGTGCCATGGATTAAAATCAAAGTTTGTTTTTTTTATGAATGCATGATTAAAATAACAAATCCAATCTTGAATGCCAAGGATCAATTAACCATTGCAATATCAAACACTTCATTTGAGCACTAAAATTGAACAACTATTGACGTGGAGGGCCTCCGGGCGCGCGCTTGGCAATCGAGTTTCACACATCTTTGTTTTGGGCTTAAAATAAACTCACACTCAATCTTGAATGCCTAAACAATCAATGAACATTGCATGGTTTGGACGCAGTTTCAATGACGCTCGCATTTCTTATGTTGACGATCTCTCGACTTTCATTATGCTGACGATGTTGTCAAATTGGAATGAACATTGTATGCCATAATCACAAGTGTCTTCAATCATAGCTTACAAAATCTAAATCATCAATTGGAATAAACGCGTGTCTTTTAAAGCCCAAGATCATGTATGTGGTCTTGTTTTACACTTTTTAGGAGGCCTGCTTGGGGATTTCATCACCCCTTGGGACGACCTCAACTCCAGCATTCTGGCGGAGTATAAAAATCAGGAGGTGAATCCAAAGACACCTCTCTTGGGATCAAAATTTTGTCACTCGGGCTAAGCCTCAAGGAACTTTATACCCTTGAGAAGTGAAAGAGGAGAAGTGGGTTACCGCTCCTCTCGGCTGTGTGACATCTTTTCGGTTTCATCTACGGATTTGGGCCTCACGTACCTTGCGTATATCGAGGACTCCCTAGCTATAAAAAATTTCATCCTTGTAGAAAGCTTCCTAGGATGTTGGTGTGTTTGACGTGCTTGCTCAAAACTTTTGTCTGCTTATTTGTTCATAGCTTTTGAATGAATGTTTGCCAACTTTGGTCAAAATCCCAAAAAAAAAAAAAGCAAAAATCTCCTAGCTCAAGGCATACTTAGCGTAGTCACTGCCTCATCAGAAAATCATCCAAGCTCTCCCGATGCAACCGAATCTATCTAGTTCTTTGCCTTAGAACAATCCCAAATCCAAAGTCCATCCAAATCATCCCCCCAGCCAGCTAGCAACCCAATCCAAAATCACCCAAGCCTTTAAAGAGTTGTTGTCACTTTGCTAGATTTTGCTATCCAATCAATCCTACCAATCAACCAATCTCACCAAGGTTATCCCTTTGACAGAGCATTGTCTAGGGTAATCCAGCTTTGTCACTTGTATCCCTCATCACCTTGAGCTAAAGGTTGGGATCCAAAAGTGGTCAATCTCATGTCATGCCCATAGGATCATTAGTCTATCCTCAAGTTGACACAGCCACCACCAAATCTAGCACATAGGAAAGCAAAACTCTCACCTTTTGACAACATGCCCTTGAAGTCTTCCATCCACAGGAAAGCCAAAAATCTCCAGCCAATCCTCCTTAGGTCTGTCATGCAGCTTTGACTCTCCCTAGGAAATCTTTCATCAGCCAATCCAAAATCTGTGCTTAACCCAAATCCAACCATGAGCTTCCGTGTTCATCCATATGCAAGACCCCATCCCCATAAAACTCATCATCAAAGCATGAAGTACCAATCCTATCATGATGTGTTTGGTCGCATTGTCCTTGCTCCTGCCACCTCCTATTCCAATGATGATGAAAATCTTGTTGACTATGACTGGTATATTGAAAGCCTTAGAAACATTCCCCCAAGCATCCCCCAAAATCCAAGAGTTATTCCAAACTATCTAGTCATGCCATCCGATATTCCAAATTCCCCTGCATCACCCCATCAAACAAGCTTCCAATCTTCCACCCCCATCACACTAGCTATTCCTGTCAATCCACCTCCACCTTTGACACATGAGTCTCCAAGGAATCTCTTAGAGGAAATACAAGAAAAGTTGCCTCCAACAGTCGATAAGCCATGTCATCTAATCCAACCATGTGAAGTAGTCAGTGATGAAGCTTCCCCATCTATAATATCACCTCCATCTCCCATAGCTATCATCCCCATACCATCCATCAAATTGCTTAAAATCCTTCCACTTCCCACAAGCATCAAAATCCCACCACCTATCAAATCCCTCCAAATCCTATCCACATCGCTTCCAAGAATTTCCCAAATCTCTCGTAATGACCCTTATGCATCCATCTTCTACTCACCCATCTCCACTACTGAATCTCCCATCTATCCATCCACTGCCTTTGAAGAATCCATCCCTTCACCTCCTACCGCACCATCCACTCCAAACCAATCCTATAAAGATCCTACCCAAAAGCATGTTGACATCCCCCAAAGCATAAATGAAGATATCATCGTACCATGTCTTCCATCCATAGTGCAGACACCATCTCCTCCATCTCCAAAACCTCAAGCCATATCTCCTCTACTACAAGATATCTTGTCATCCCACCAGCTACATCAAGATCCTATCCTTCCATCTCCCCCACTCCATGCTTCCATCTTACCACCTATCCAAGCTATTCCACCATCTATAATCTACCCTCTTGGTTCACTTACATTCATCCACGGTGGCCCTCTCTCAGCAGAAGAATTAAGAACAGTATCTCCCCATTGCAATACACCTAATAAATCACTTCTACCATTTTCTGCAAGCAAAAAGTTTCCTCAGCTTGTTCAAATGCTCAATCGATGGCATTATCAAGGTCAAGGTTTAGGACCACAAGAGCAAGGAATCAAAGAGCCTATTATTGCACAAAAAAATCTAAGATTTCATGGTCTTGGATATGTATCCAAAGGCTCACCATCTAAAGGTGTTGGTACACCACACCCCCAAACCAAGCCTATCTCCAAGCCCACCATGCCAGCCTATCTAGTGTATCATACCTCTAGATTAGATTAGGTAGTTTGATTTCATGCATTTCTTTCTCCCTTTCCCTTCAAGAAGTAGTTAGCTGCATCCTAATTGTAAGGAATTCAGCCTTCTTCAAAGACTCAATCTCATTGTTCAAGTCCCAAAACTTGGTGATTATTTCCATGTTTCACAAGGTTTCCTATAGGTTAAGCTTCAAGCAAGGGTACAAACTTTTATGACAATAGGTTTCTTCTTAGTGCTCCTTCTCATAAAATTATTATATGTGAACTTTGCTTGTGCCAAAATCAATTCCCAATTAGTAGGCTTTTCTCCAACAAAACAACTCAACAAGCTACCCAAACTACTATTCACAACTTTATTTTGTCCATTTGTTTGTATATTAAATGTAGAACTAAACTTTAACTTTGTATTCATCTTCCTCCAAAATGTCCTCCATAAATAAACAATAAACTTATCATCTCTATCTGAAATAATAGTTTTAGGCAAACCATGCAATCTTACCACTTCCTTAAAGAATAATTCATCTACATATACAACATCAAATGTCTTCTTATAGGGTATGAAATGAGTCATCTTTGAAAATAGAATCATTGCCTTTCTAAATTCTAGGTAAAACAAGAACATAAAACATATTGATATCTTCCCAAGGCTTATCAGGAATCCAAAGTTCTAATTAGTTCCTTTTTTTGTTTGACAGATTTTGCAACTTCTCACCATCTTATGAACATACTTATAAATTTTCCACCAAAAGTACCTGTCTAAAATCAATTTCCAAAATCTAGCAAGTCCACCACTATGCTTCTCCTTTGTGATATTCTCTTTCATAGATCCTCTAGGTATACACAACTAAATTCCCTTAAATAACATATCTTCTTGAATGAAATAATCAGTCAACTTATCTCTCACCATTTGTTCTTTACAATCTTTCCAAGGTTCTACAAAATCAGGATCAATTTCATACAAATATTTCAAATCATTAAAACAAGCACCTCAACTCTCATTTCTATCATCATTCCTTCTTCTACTCAAATTATTAGCAACCCTATTTGATTGTCCACTCAATGAAAAGGAAAAAGTTCTACAAAAACTAAACCCACTTCATATGTCTTCGATTTAACTTATTTTGACTTCCTAAATACTGCAAATCTTTATGGTCAATATAGAACACAAAATCTTTAGGAATCAAGTAATGTCTCCATTTCTGTAAAACTTGAACAATAGCATAGAATTCCTTATCATAAACTAAATATTTTATCTTAGCATAATTCAAATTCTCACTAAACAAAGCTACAAGTCTTCCTTCTTGACTAATAACAGCTCCAATAGCACTTCCACTAGCATCACATTCAACTTGAAAAACATTTTTGGAATCACGCAAAGCAAGTCTAGGTAGTTCTACAATCTTTTGTTTCAATGTTTTAAAACTCTTTTGTTCTCCATGTGTCCACTTGAAATCACTTTTATCTCCTCTTGTAGTCACAATTATAGCATTAGAAAAAGAACTAAATTTTATGATGAATTTCCTATAAAAAATTGTTAAACCATAAAATGATCTTGCCCCCCAAATTTTCTCAAGTGTAGGCCAATCAAAAATAACTTTCACCTTTTTAGGATCCATCTTTAGACCATCATCTAAAATGAAAAAACCAAGATACACATTTTCTTTCCTCATAAATAAACATTTCTTTAAGTAAATTAACAATTTCTCCTCCTATAATCTTTGCAATACTTGTCTAACATGCTCAAGATGTTCTTCTTTAGTTTTACTAAAAAACAAAATGTGATCCAAATATACAATCACAAATTTACCCAAGAATATCTTCAAAATTTCATTTATCAGCTTCATAAGAGTACTAGATGCATTAGTTAGACCAAAAGGCACAAACAACCATTCACAAAAACCTTCATTAGTCTTAAAAGAAGTTTTACATTCATCTCCTTCTCTAATTCTAATATGGTGATAGCCACTTTTCAAATTAATCTTGGTAAAATGCTTTTCTCCACTCAAACTATCTATTATGTCATCCATCCTAGGGAAAAGGAATCTATATTTTATTGTTATCTTGTTTATAACTATAGAACTAATGCACATTCTCCACTATCCATTATGTTTAGGTGTTAACATAACATTTACTGCACAAGGACTCAAATTTTCTCTAATCAAACCCTTCTTAAGAAATTCTTACACTTGTCTATTCAATTCAGCATTTTTATCAAGTGTCAATCTATGTGGTGCTTTATTAGGAATACTAGCTCTAGGTATCATATACATACAATGACGTATGCTTCTCACATGTGGTAAACCATCAAGTACATTATCTAAAATAATGTCCTGAAACTTTAATAACAAAGATTCAATCTATGATGCATGTCCTAACTCATATTGTTTCACAGTCTTTCTAGGAATCAAAGAAAAACAAACATTTTTTTTTTTCATCTTCCACCATAGTAGGGGGCCTCTCCTCCACAACCACAGATCTATATGTTTGTTCAAAGAGAGGGGGTTGGTGCATCATTAGGAATCACTTATATGATTGGGCCTTATAGATAGCTCTAGCAAATTGATTACCTTCAACCAAACACACTCTGACCGTAGATTGATTCTCTAGAAGTCTCTCTATCATAGAAATTTTTTATTTTATTTTTTCATCTACCCAAATAGTATATTTATTCAATACACCATCCAGTGATAACTTTAAGAAACCCCTCACAAATAAAAGCCTAAAATGTTGGCGAATCCAACATTTTGTGGGCAAGAAAATTTTAATGTCGAGGGCGATTTTTTTTGTTCCATATAGGGAAATAAGATATTATATGTTGGTGATTTTTTTCTTGCCCTAAAAAAAATCATTTTAAATGTGGCGAATTAATGTTTTTTTTTTCTGACAAATAAATAAATGATGACTATGTTTTCCCTTGCCAAAAATGAATTAATAATGTCAGAGGCAGATTACTTGTTTTGTAGGAAAGTGAATAATAATAGTTTTGGCTAATCTTCAATGGTAAACTAAAAAATTGTTTAATTTGAAAGCAAAATGCACACATGTATTAGGTAGTGACTGTAGTGACTGTTGAGTAGTGACTTCAAGTTTCAACTTGTGTACTATATTAGGTGTGTTATTAATAATGTTGTACAACCATTACGTCAGTGTCATTATTACCAAGTCAGCTACAGTCACTTTCATATTGTTAATAGTAAATACAATAGTTTTCTTCATAGTTGATTAGTTAGAGATCAATGATAGAAGATGCATCTCAGGGCCACTCACTTGAAAAGACCTGGATTCACATGTAATTCTTCAAAATGGAGACATGTGGAAAGGTTTGCATGCAAATCATTACTCAATGTCATGCACTATCGATTATCCGACATTAATGCCAGTACATTTCGGTGTTTCACACACTTGAAAATTAATAAGAATGCAAAAAAATAAGATATGAAAGATCGTGAATGCCAAAGAATTAAATGCACCCAACATTAAATATCCTCTTCAATTCCTCTTTCATTATCATTTCTCATATTCTTCAATCTGAATTTAGTTTGTAGTTGCAGTTTGCAGAGTTTCTTGAATCTTAGTCATGGATATGCAAATTTTCTTGAAATGCACTACAATGGCTCTGCAAAAGCCCTTTCTGGGAAAGATTCCTGATGATGTCCTGTCCATGGTTTGCAAGGTAGATACCTAAGGTCCTTTTATCTGCCATGCTATATTCATGGTACTCGGTCATGAATTATTGAGAAATGATAAAAGGTACCATGTGTCCATGGATATTACCTCATGCTTCCTCACGTCTCTTCTCGACCTTGGAGGCAGTCAAATAGACATGCTGATGCTTTTGTGTAATGTTTTTAAGGAGACATTTTTAGAAGATGATGTCAAAATTATTGTATTGGCTGAGCAGGTATCGGGGCTAGGTATTGGCATCCCTTTAGCAGATGTAGCAGAAAAGTCGTGGGAGGAAGGCATAGGGTGCATTATACATAAGCATCCTTTCTTGCTTGGCATGAATGAATAGAAATTGACTCATCATCGGAAGTGGGTGCAACTTGGAAGGGATTTCCTATGAAAATGGTTGTTGTTGGACGACATCAACAAGATCGACTTCACATGGCTAGATGAGTTTAGCGACATCATCTTCTCCAATAGATTCCTCGCGGATAGACTTGAAGACTTTTTTTATTAAAGGCTTCAAGCCCTCAACCCCTTAGCCTGCTCATGCTTCCAGCCTCCCTGGTTCCTTGTTCCTTGTTTTTGAATATTGTTTTCTTAACCATTGCCCTTAGGAAAAAAAAATGTTTTAAAGATATCTATATTTTCTTTTGGATTGGACCTTGCCCAATGCCCTTTTTTGTAAATTACAAAATAGTAAAACCAGGCTGATTTAATCAACTATTTTGAATATCTATGTTATGAATCAGTACTATGTACATTTTACAGTCTAAAATATTATCAATGAAAACAATAGTTTTTGGCTTCTCAAATTGTTGTTCTTGTTAGTCTACAACTTTGTAAGTTTTTTTTGGCATCTTGATTCTCAACGCACTGTTGAAATATTAACGTTAGTCTATGACTTTGTTAAATATAGTTAACTATTAATAATTAACTATTTTTGTTTAATCTGATTGGTTAAAACAAATGGAGCTCTAAGGAAAACTAAAGATTAATCAATTATAACCTTAAATAAGTTAAATATAATTTTGATAATTTATGCGTCAAATTTTTATTTCATACCTATCTTGTCAGCTATTCCTAACTTTTTTTTCATTATGAAATCTTTTAAATGATGAAGAATAGTTTATAAACAATTATCACAATTTTCAATATATGTTAAGTTTTAATAATTTATAGATATTTTAACTATATTATATTTTAATTTTGAAATTAAATAATAAATATGAATAAAAATATAGCATTTGCAATTATATTTTTAAATTGTAATTATTTTATTTACATTAAACTATTGTCATTATTATTATTTCATGATATCTTGCACCAATTTTATTTTATAAAATTTAATATATCTTCATCAATTTTTTCATATCATCTTTACAATAAAAAGCTTATGATAGAAAAGAAAATTCTTTATTTATATATATTAAAAGTATTATAATTATTATTATAAATTATAATATATATATAATATTTTATATAAATCATTAAATTAACATCATGATTTTGACATGCTCATTACTCAAGCTTAAAAGTAAAATAATATTAATAATTAATAACAATTTCTCTTATTTTTCTTTATATTAATTAATATGCTATGTAAATTCTTTTCAATGACTACACTCCGCGGCTCAATTTTGAGCCAAATTTTAAAAGATTGAAGATAAAGTCTATTTCTACCCGAAATCGGGACATGTGTACTCGAAGATTCTACCCGAAATCCTGACCATTGCATAAAAGAAGGATCGATGGCCCAAGATAAAATTTGGGCCAATTTGGAGAATGCTTTCCCATGTGCCTAGATTCATCTGAAATGTTGACACGTGTCTGATCATTGCCAATTAGAAGACTCAGTTAATATTATTAATAATTATGTTTATAAATAATTATTACAATTATCAATATATGTTAATAATTTATAGATAATTAAATTATATTACATTTTTATTTTGAAACTAAATAATAAATATGAATAAAAATATAACATTTGTAATTATATTTTCAAATTTTATTTATTTTATTTAAATTAAACTACTGTCATTATAATGTATTAATAATTATTAGTACTTGTAGGTAGCTACTAGGCTTAGGGCTAAGAGCTAAATATTTCATTTTCAATGTGATTCATTAATGTTAATATTTTTATTTTTTTAATGTAAGTGCATTGGTTTATATTTTATATTGTAATAATGTATTTTTTATAAATTATAATATGTTTTTTGTCATTCAATTAAAAATAATATTACTTATATTATATAATCATTTAAGATTTATTATTATTATAAAAATATTATTATTTTTATCTATAATTATTTATTATATAATAGAACATATAATATAATTATAACCATATGATATATATGTTCTATTACATATATATCAATGATTATATAATATATTTATGAATAAAATTTAAATTTAAATTAACATCATTACAGAAAAATATAATTATATTACATTTTTATTAGTTAAAATATTTTATATATTATAATAAATTTATTAAATTTAAATTAGATTTATATAAAAATTAAAAGGCCAAGGCAAGTAGTAGTGGCACTTGTTTCATATCTTGCACCAATTTTATTTTATAAAATTTAATATATCTTCATTGAATATCAATAATTAAATTAACCTAAAATTGGGACACGTGTACTATAAGATTCTACCCAAAAATTGAAATCCTGACTGTTGACTAAAAGAAAGATTGATGGCCCAAGATGAATTTTGGGCTGATTTGTGGAATGCTTTCTCAAGTGCCTAGATTCATCTGGAATTGTGACACATGTCCTTGACAAGTGTCACAATTGACAAACATGTGTCACAATTTCGGATGACTCTTGACAATGGCAATATCACTCCACAAATTCACTCGAAAATCATATTGAATCATCAATAATTAAGTTCTATTTTTATTAATTTATTTATTTAAAATGAACAAATTTATTCAAATGTATATCAATGTAATAAATTTTTACTTTTTAAAATAAATTATTATTGTTATGTAAATTATTAAATTATTGAGTCTTGACTCTTTATGTCATTTACATGTACATTGTACATACTATTAATAAAGTACCTAAAACCATTAATTACTTAATACTTTCTTTTTAAAAAATTAACTATTAACCATACCCTACATGTTCATTGTTTTTAGAGTTTGATACGATAGGATTTTCAAATTTCAAATTTTTTCAAACTGGCAGAATTCTATTTTGTGTTCTAAAGACAGAAAGTGTGAAACTTGAGTATCACACGACAACACCAATTAATAATTGTCCAATCTCGATTCTAGGTATTTAATTCTTTTAAAACTTTTTTCATTGCAATTTGCAGTAATACAAAGCTTGATTTTAACTATCTTAGGTTTACACTTTACAATTATTTTAAATAGGGCCTAAAGAAGAATTTTGTTTAATAACTAGTAGTAGGCATGGGCAAAACAAAGTCAAAAACTTCTCGTATGAGTGCAAGCATAAAGGAAAAGAAACACATTATAGAACTCAGGCAAGTGTTACAAACTCTAGGTTTCACCGATGAATGTCATGACATTTTTTATCCTATTATCCATGGAGATTTAGAAATCATGAGAATTATACATTCATTGTTTAATAAGTGGAAAGATCCATAGAAGGGGAGAATTTATTATAAATTTAACAATAATATTCATGCAAATACAAATAAACTAGCTGCTTTAGTTACTAGATTAGCAAACCTCGTTGTACTAAAGTATTCCCTTGCCCTAAAATTGTAATGTGATGTGCTCAGAATTATGATGAAAATAGAAAGGCAATTGTAAACCAAAACACTCAGGAGGAAATTGTATCCATAATTGAGAGTGAATTTTTCACTATATTTGACCTAGGGCTAGGATTTAAACTAGAAAGCCCTAACGAGTGCATTGACTTGGATAAAATAGCACAAGCTATGACAAACTAGAAAGAGTTTTTCAAGATTCATTTATTAAGGGTTTAATAAACTCAAAGTCCTCTACTAGTGTTAGACTAGACATAGACCATAAGCCTCCTTATCAGTACGATATTTTTGTGCCATGGGTTTAGAAAACTATTTCTTTGTTATCATTTTTCTTGGGATTGGACAGTAACAAAGAAGTGGGGGCCGGTGTTCTTGAAATGATTTATAATATCCATTATCGAGGTCAGTCATTTGAGAAGGTAGATGTAAGATATAATTTTGTTTAGCACACTGTTGAATCTATGCAACAACAATTACTGATGATTAAACAAAGTACAACTATAGGCAAGATGAAGACATTTAGGTTCACAAGTTACTTGTGCTACCATCTTTTAGCAAAGCATCGCACAATATTTGAGACAAAGAACAACAAGCGTGATATTGAGGTCTATAAGTTTGATGAGAAAACCTAGAAGAAATAAGAGACTCCAAGTCCAATATATGAGTGGCCACATAAGATGAGCATGATTGCTGCAAATAAAAACTACAACCATTTTGTAGACTTATTTTTGGCACCTATTCATCAAAAAATCATAGGCACTTGGATGCCTAGATTGTCTATGTCTTGTAAAGATTGCATTTAACTAGGAAGTCAGATTCAATTGGTTGACTGGTTCTTCATGGAAGAGTACACTATCTTAAGGTTTTATGGTTTTTCAGTGGACAATAACAGAAAATGGTATTTCCTTCCTTGCCTTTCGTAATTGGAGACCTCACATTTGAGAGAAAGGATTTCAAAGTGGCAAATGAATTGGTAACTTTTTTTGGCTTTGATCTTGTCAATCACTGGAATTATGATCCACTGAACTTAAATAAAAATGAGACTTATTGCCAATGAGAACTCTATGAGAAAATATCAACATTAGGAGATGCCATTGATAGAAAATTCAAAAAATAAGGATTCGTGAGATGAGGTTAAGAAAGAGATGGAGAAACATGCAATAGAGAATAATATTTCAATGTAAGAATTATCATCCCAAATTACAACATTGCACAAATCAGAGCCTCTGACATACTTAAATTTCTACAAGAAAGCATTTAAACCTTCTAAGAGGTCTATGCTGAAAGAAATTAAAGAGGCATGCACAATTGAAATGTGGTGTAAACCAAGATGACTAATTTTTAGAAAATGAGGCAAAATTTGGGTGAACCAATGATGCCAACTAGTTTTGATGAAATTGAGGAGGATGAACTTTTCAACAATTATTGAAATAAAGAGCATCCAACTGTGCTATATAATTTTGGCAGTGACAGTGATAATGAAAGGCAGAAGGACCTTGAGTCTAATATCGACATTCAAAGTATTCAAGATTCAAGGTCAACTAGGGGCAGAGATAATGTTAAACTTCAAATGAGTGATTCTGTTAAACAAATGTATAGTAAAGGGGCAACTATGATTCAAAAAATGAGTTATGCAGGTATAGAGCCCATTGCTGCGAGTGGTGAAGGGATTTGGAATCTAGTTCTAGTACCAGACCCACCCAAAAGAGGATATAATCCAATCATTGGAATCTCTAAGAATGAAGATGATTCATCTAGAAAGGGAAAAAAATAGTATGCCTTTGCTTCTTAAGGTCATCCCAAAACATTATTTGTTAAATCTTCGAATCCAATTGTAGTTGATCCCACTGGCACTGGCACTGGCACTAGCATGGATGAACCTTGTGCAAAAAAGAAAAAAGTTATGACCTTTACACCACCAGAAATGTCAGCAGTTACTTCACCAATGTATGCACCAGTAGCTTATGTACAAAACCTAGAAAACAGTCCTAAAATGCCAAGATTTGGAATGGGCCATCTTCAGTCTATTGGCAATCCTCAAAATAAAATTGTAGGTGGAGTAAGTTTAACTAGAGTTGGAGGAGCATATAGTGGTACAATTGATAATTCACCTTTCAAACACTCAATTGTGTCAACAAACCCAAATTTTAGTTTGAACGAATTTGCATCAAAGTTTGAACAAAAAAGCAAAAGAAAGAGGCAAATTATGAAAAATTTGAAAAGTGATGCAGTTGCTAAATGTCAGGGATCTACTAACAGAATATTTTCAACATATGATCCAAACAATGAAATGATGAAATTCATGGCTGTTATGCCCCTAGGTAGAGATAATAATCCACCACAAAATGTAATAAATCTTAATGATATACAAGTTACTAGTCTTCATTAAAAAATATTGACAAAATCAATATATCAAAAGAAAGCAACAAAATGGTCTACTCTACACTTTTGAAAGTGGAGAGGGAAAAATAAAGGCTTATAAAGAAAATAGAAAAGTTGCAGGCAGACCTTGATAATGTGAAGGAAAAGGAGAAAGTAGTAGACAATAGGTTCAAAGAATTGCAGAACAAGATAAAGAAATCTTCTCCTATAGAGGCAATTGTCCAGCAAGAAAAGATGAATGAACAAGTGCAAAAATTGACTAAAGAATTGGATGAGTGTCAAAAAAGATTTCAGCATGAACAAGCCTCTACTGCACAATTGTTCAAGTCTATAAAGAGTAGTGCACAGGTCAATAATAAATTAAAAATTGACCTAGACTATGTTGTCAAGAAAAATAATATTTTCAAGATTGAATTGGAGAATGAAAAGAAACAGTCAGAGTCTAGGGAAAAGATGGTTTTTAATTTGCAAAAAGAATTGAGGAATGAGAAGAAAAAAGAGGAGTCTAGTACAAACACAATCCACAATTTGAATAAGCAATTGGAGAATATGAAACAAAAAAAGGAGTCAATTGCAAAAACTATTAGTGATTTGAAGAAGGAATTGGAGAATGCAAAGAAAACAGAGTCTAGTGCTACTACAAGCACTAACACAATCCACTACATGAGGAGGGAATTGGAGAATGCAAATAAAAAAGAGGAGTAAACTACAGAGAAAATCCTTGGTTTGAGAAAGGAATTGGACAATGCAAAGAAAGAGGAGTCTATTCAAAAACTCCATGATTTTAAGAAGGGATTGGACAATACGAAGAAAAAGGAGGAGTCCACTGCAAAGACAATCCATGATTTGAAAAGGAACTCAAGGATGAGAAGAAAAAAGAGGTAACTACTACAAATACAATCCAAGATTTGAAGAAGAAATTGGAGGATGAGAGGAAGAGAGCAACTAATTGACAAGGGCAACTAGAGGAAATACAAAAAAAGAGTGAAAAAGAAATGTCTGAAATGAAGAAAAAGATGCAGAATGTAATGGCAAAAAATAGAATGACCTCTTCCAAAGACCATCATGTGAAGGATACTATAATAAACATGGTTAAGCTTATCAAACAAGAAAATTGGGAGAAAATAATGAAGAACAGTGATAGTTTGTTTGAATGGCTTGATTTAAATAGCAATCTCAGACTTGTCTTTGAAAATGTAAAAATTGATATTGTGTGTAAAAGGAAAATCTTCACCAATTCCTTAAAAAAGCTTTCTATCCAAATTTTGAATAAAATAAAGAGATCCAATGACAAGGATTTGGCAAACCATGGAATAAACAACCACTTGGATGCCTCTATAATGACCATTGAAGTCAGTCACCATTGTGAACAAGTAACGGAAATAGGTGAAGCTCTCAAATCTACTTCCAAAGAATTGATGAAGATGAATAACATCATATTGAACTTGCTGACTACTGGATTACCAAATCCTACTAACTCAAATGGCAGATTCATTGGAAAAGAAAATTACATGAAAAGGTTGTAGGACAGCATGAATTTTGATTTAGGCAACTTGCCTAAGGAAACCACTCCAGAAATAATTGCAAGTTGCATCAAACCACTATCAACAATGAATGAAGTTATAGATAAATTCTTTGATTCATATAAAAATATCTCTCAGAAGTATTTATTGTTGATGAGGTTACAACTATTTAGCTACAACCTCAAACAAATGGAGTTTCCAAATGATGTAGAATGGAGCATCCTAAAGAAATTCTTTGAAGCTGGGCCATCTTCCCAAACTGAAGTTCTTACTATTGCTGTCAGTAGCAGTCATAGCTGATAGCACTAAGAAGTAGCAACTTAGTAAGTGATAGTACTATAATCATTTTGTTTCTTTTTGCTTTTTAATTTCAACTTTGTTTAATGTCAATTGTTATAAGAATAAGGAACCAACATATCAGGATAGTTGGGCAACCAGGCACTAGCATACTATTACTACACAGAGCAGATGAAAAAAAATTTCTATTACTTGAAAAAATTGTACAATTGGCAATGTGATTGTACACACATAATGTATTATGTAGTAATAATCTAATTATATATACAATTACAAACCAACTTACAACTATTGTTGCTCCCTTGTATCTGCAAAAGGGAATTCAAGGTCATTTCAATTTGACATTAAGTCATTTGCAAAGGGTTGTAATTTTTTGTAATTGACAATTGTTATATGTATTATGTTACAGGATGATTTATAATTATAAATTATAATCCATTTTTTTTTAAATAGAGCTTATTCTATTAAATGTATTATGTTACAATTTCTTAAAGAAACTAGAATCAATGAAAATCTCAACATGTTAAAAAAATACAATCAATAAAAATCTCAACATGTAAGTTTGTAACATCAACATGTTCAAATAATAATAATTTAAACATCTATAAAGGGATAGTGAATGAAGGCTATAAATTAACTTCTACAAACATGTTATATAATTAATTAGTAGGTAGAGTCTTAGATCAGAGCTACTAGCCTACTACTTGACTCACACAGAAGTTAGAACTTGAGGTTGAGACACTGCAATAGTTGTCATTCTACTTGGACCAGATTACATCAATATCATCAAAATCCTCCTCATTTATTGCATACAATATTTCATTGTCCATTGTGTTTTCTTTAGATTCACTATCAGCGTCAGACTCACTATGCATGCCAAAGTCAACATCATTTTCATTGCTTCCAATATTAGGATATGAGCCACTGTCATCACCTCTACCACTACCATTGCCACCACCACTGCCAATGCCACTTTGGTTTGAAATGTTGGCAATCCCTCTTCTTTGACATTGGTTTCTTGGAATGCTGATAGCCCTGTCATAAGGGAGATTTTCTACCTCATACCTAGAATTATAGAGCCTCAGAGAATTATCCAAGTTTTTGTCTAATTTGTTTCTAACCTTTGACTTTAGGAAGCCCAAAGTACTAAAAAATCTCTCATCCTCACTGAACCTAATATCATTGTCAAACATAAATTAGTAAGCTTGAAATATTCTTGTATTGCCTCTCTCAACTGATTGCTCTCACCAAGGTTTTTCCAAAGTTTTGTTACCGCTCCCTCTTCATTTGGGTTCTCCATAAGAGCATATTGTTCCCTCATTATGTTTGTAAAAGAATATAATTGATCTCTTAGTTGAGATTCATCTAAAATTCCATTTATAGTGACTCTATTGATTACTTTAGATTTGCAAAAATGCTGAATCAAAGTCATCGTCCTTCTTCAAAAATTAGTTGGATAGTTTAGAGACCAATATTATGGAAAAATAGTTAACATTGCTTCGAGCAGTTCCTCTGGAGGGAATCTGAATCTAATTTTTGATGAAAGATTGTAGCAAACTCACTTGATAGAGTCAAGCACAGAGTCTTTGATCTTCTTGAATTCTTCACTTGTAACATTTGAAAGTACCTTCTGTGATACTGATTCAACTTCGCTTCCTACTTCATTGGGGTTGGAGTCAGGGTTGACATGGGCATAGTATTACATTGGTACGTCAACTCCACGTACCCTGGCATATACCTTATTGTTTGCAATGATATGTAAAAAGTTCCCAAGATTGTTCAAATCTAAGGTTTCTAACTACTTTGCAAACTTTGTTTCATCTAATGGTATTAATCAATACATAGTATCCAGGCTACTACATGTCATTTTACACAACGTATTATATTATGCAATGTACATAGCTCTTTTTTGAAACTTTTTTATAATATTTCTCATGTCCATGTAGCATGGGGAGAATAGCTACTAAAGTTAAGAGTACCTTAACATTAGTTAGGCTTGAATATAGCCAAGGGAATTTGTCTTATGCAGAGTGGATTAGTCCAAGCAATGATGGGTATTCAGACATTACTCGATGTGTTAGTCCATCCAAAGAGATCCATCTGGTATCATTGTCTTTAAGAAGCTTCCTCCCATCAGTAAGTCCTTCAGCAAAGTGTTGAAATTCTCAAACTTGTTTTGGACTTCGACAGAAGTATTGGTAAATCTCTTTGATTATAGATTCCACTTTACTTACACAACCAAAATTGCTAACAATTCCAAAGGCTAGATTCATTCAATGGGCCATGCAATGAATGGGAATAGCGTAGGGTGCCAAATCATTCATGATCTTTTTACAAATATCACCTTTATGACCTTGCATAACCGAAGCTCTATCTGCTCCAACACACACTAATTTTTTGGCAATCTCCATGCTATCCAAACCTCTAGATTCAATTAGAGTAGTCTTTAATAATTCATATAAATTGTCAGCTATCGTACTACAATTCAATTTAGTAATAGATAGTAGAAATGGTTGACAAAAAAGATTGTTTACAATATAAACACACATGCACACCCAAGAAGTATTATTAATTGATGTAACTTCATCTAGAGACAATGCAATGAAATTAGAGTCTTCAATTTTTTCCTTCATATCTTCTTTTTCAACCTGTGCAAGACATCTAGCCCATTCCCACCTGCTGTTTACTAAATAGTGACTATTTAGATAGTTTTGAGTTTTCAAAAAGTGCAATAAGGTAGGAATTGAAGGGTAGTCTATCATAGGATGTCCTCTACTCAATATATAAAAGACCACACTTAATTGAACTAATTTTCCCATATTTTGCACTTCCATTGCGTTCCCAATGAAATCTTCAATGGAACCTTTTACTACAGAATGCTTGTCCCATAATTGCTGGTGTAACTCATATATTTGAACATTCCTGATATGCAGGTAGTTGTCCTTTGTTTTCCAAGTTAGCATGGATTTTTCAACTCCATCTATAGTTTCCTTCTTGTAAATTTTATCGACATGCTTTTCTATGGTATCAATTTTAAGTTGCAACCTCTTCTCCTCCTTTGTTATCTCTGTGCAAATCTTACATCTACATTTTGTAGGAGGCTCACCATCAATTGGATTAGGCACTGGTCCAATGAACTAGTACATTTCCACCCATTGTAACTGAAAATTCCTTTTGGATAGATCCCAACAAGATTGATCTTTTGTTGATTCCAATTTTCTTTTCCTCTTTTGTGCATGAACACAATTTATGGAATCAGTTTTGGTTTTTGCACCTGACTGGTCCAAAATTGACTCCAACTCTATAATCTTAGTTTGTGACTCCCTAATTAGGGTAAGTGCCTCTAAATTATGTTCAAGTTTTCCTTGACTAAGATATCAGGTTCACCAACTTGAACTTCAATAGGGTATGAGGGTCCAACTTGTGATGAATCTCCTTTTTCAATAAGCACTAGAGATCTAACTTGTGAATCTTGTAGGCTGCCAACATTTCCACCAGCAAAATATGCCACTATGGTTCTAGGTTTTTGTAATGGTGGCCTCTCTTGGCTTTCAAGGATCCTACTGGAACCCCTATTACCCCTCTTGTTTGACATGGCAAACTAATAAAGGCTGCAAAAAATTTATCAACTTAGTTGTTGAACAAAAGACTCAATTTCTTAGACTACATATAATAACAATAATAAGATTCATTCTCAAAAAATCGGTGCTATTGCTATGGTACTACAGTCTATGATACTATCCAATATAATTCACAAACCTATAGGCTATATTAGCATGTGAGATGTCTAGTCACTAGTGGACACTGGACTATAAAGCTAAAAAAATAACCAATACCACTATTGACATAAAAAAATTAATTAAAAATCACTTTCCTTTTACAAAAACTAGGGTCCACAAGTCAATGGCCAATGCACTCAGCACTCTAAAAGTTTGGCAACAATAAAAAATGCCAGTCTCCAAACCAAAAAATAGTGAATTGTGTAGAATAATAATATCTTATATTATAATCTAGGTTGGTGAATTAGGTAGGATTAACAAGTGAGAATGTCAAATGCAGGCGAAACACAGCTTCCTATGCAAGCCCACAGTAGGAAACAGTTGGCTAAACGGGGCTGGTGGTTGACACATGTCAAGAAAATGGTTGGCGACACCCAACCCAAGGGAAAATTATTTAGTAGTAGTAATGGTGAAAGAATGTGGGCTAATAAGAAACAGCATGCAAAGGCTAGCGATCTGTTTAAAAGAAATGTATCCAAAATGTATATTATATTGGTGATTGGACTGATATTTTTGACCAATCATGTGATAACTGATGGGTGACTACCCTAGGCATTGTACCCAAATTTGATAAATATCCAGTGACATTGTTGACCTACATTGCATGCGCTATTCACCAAATGACGATTGACCCATCAAACAGGATCACCAAAAGATGAAGATTCGCCACTAAAGTAATATCTGATACCATCATCCAAATCTTGTATATCATACTACCAAGGTCTGCCCAAAAGAATATGACAACAATCCATAGATATAATATTACACAAGACTTCATCATGATAATTCCCAATTTTGAATTTAACAAGGCATTGTTCAGTTACAAGTAATTTATGCTCCTTCTAGATCCAAGCAATATGATAAGGCTTAGGATGTCTCAATCTCTTTAATTGCAACTTATTAACTAGCTCCTCAAATGAAAAATTATTAGAACTTCCACTATCAATGATCACCTTGCAACATTTTTTAGCAATCTTACATATATTTTTAAACAAACTTCTTCTCACGATATGTTCTCCATCAATTTCTTCATTCCAAAAGATCCTTCTTAACATTAGGTTCTCACCATTTTTAGGTTCATTAGGTGTTTCAATTACTTCATCAATAGCCAAAGTGCTTATGTTATTACTTCCAATCATTTTTCCAAAGTTAGTATATTCAAAGGCTCTATGTCCTTCTTCATCACATTTCTAACAAGTACCCTTAAACCAAGAGCTTTCCTCTCTTTGTCCACCATTATTATTCCTAGTGTAACTAGTATAGCTACCTATAGTGTAATTAACTCATTTAACAGTAGGTTCTTCCTTCCATTATGACTTTCCTTTATCTTGTATTGTGATGTCAAACCTGCTACTTTCTCCATATGTTTTGCCTTTACTTCTTCAAAATTTGCCACCTATTTCTCTATGTCTCTAATCATGTGTCTTTTCCAATCTTTCTTCAACCTTCAAAGTTTATTTATATGCTAGTTCTACATTGTCCATCTTAACATAGTTAATCTCATCTTCAATTGATGTCCTTCAACCATTTAGGTATCTAGCCACTTTCTCAACTTCATCAACCACATGTCTAGATCTAATGTCCAATCTGTAGAATCCTCAATATATTTCTTTACACTCGTGTCCTTTTGCCTCAAATTTTTCTTTTTCCTCAACAAATTAACTTGATAATATGTAGGGAGAAACTTTTTTTCATCTTTCCAACCATCTTTATCCATGTCTTGACCTTTTATTTTCCCCTTTAGGATCTCTCAATTTGCAAATGATCCCACCAAGGTGAAGCATGTCCCTTCAACTTTGCGATTGTTATATTAACCTTCTTGTTATCAAGAGTACCTTCAAGCTCAAATAATTTATCCATCTCAATGATCCAATCTAATATAGCAATAGTATCATGTCTTCCATCATAGCAAGAAACTTCAATGGTAGGTCTAGCATTCACCTTGGACAAAACTCTTAGAAGCATATCCTCATCTTGCTCAACCTCAGGTTCAAGGTTAGGATTTAGTACAATATCTTCATCATCACTAACATCTCACCCCTTCTTCACACCATCTCCATAGCTTCAAGTATTCTTGTAATCTACCTGCACATGTCCATAATAGTATTATCAACATTTCCTCTACCACATACCATCTTGACAATAGTTCCTGGAAGATCGTAACCTTCTACAAATTATAGGTCAGATTTCAAATCTACCACCCTACAACCAAAGTTAACAAGGTTCTCCACAATCCAAGCCTCAAGAAAGAACTTGGATTTGGTACCACCTAACTCAAGGAGAGATATAATTCATGAAATTTAGGTCAAAACATGTGGAATAAACTCAACTTAAACCTTCCATTACCACCTTGCTCAGAGATGCACACATAATCTACACCCAATTCAATGGAACCATTTAAAACATCATGCCATATGAAAGATGTTATGTAAGTTTAATTATTTCACTTCACATAAAAAGAGAAACCACAACATGCCTGACAATGAGGCCTTCTGGGTTACGGTCTTATAAAAATGAATTTACAATCTCCTAGCCTCAACTCACATCCTTTATCTTCTATCCTCTAATATTATTCTATATGATCTTCTTACTACTTTCCTACATCTAACCAAGCTTCTTTTATAGCTAGCTAAGCCACAAGTCAACTAGTCAAGCATTTAATTACACAATATGTCCATACTTGGAAGAGTAAACTAAAATCCATGAAAAGGACAATATAAAACCATGCACACTTGAAGGTAGGTCCACACATGTGTTAGGAATCAGATCCTAACAATTCAAGACTACACATAATCAAAAAAAAATGTACTAATCTAAAAAACACTCTTCAGTGGGTGAAAAATAGAAAGAAACAGGGACTACAAAGAATGACATAGAATTTGAAGTAGATAAAAATAAGGACTTGCAAACTTAAGACAATGATCTTGGATAGGTCCATGATATGATGATAACTATACGTAACAAGAAATAAGTGTAGCAATGACTACTTCAAGAACACTAAACTGGTACAGAAAATAAGAAGTCTTTTTTTTCAATTGATGCAAGATTTCACAAAGACCCAAGATGTTCCTGCATCAAATTCAAACTCTAAATTTTTCATTGCATCATCATCTCATTCATATATCTCCTTGTTGGAAATTTAGCTAAGGTGATGTATCAAGATTTTCATTATGGCAACATATAGTTTTTTTTGAGATGGAAAAATATAAGGATAAGTTTGAAGTACAAAAATCCACAAAATTGTCTAGGTATGGTAAATGGAAATAATGTATATTAAAATTATTATTTTTGGCACAATTCACTAGAGGAACTTGAGAATGTGTGTTCTTATAGGAAGATAGTATGGACCCCATAGGACATGTGGGTAAAAATTCTTAATTATTATTTTTATGTATAGAAGGAATTATGACAGATTTACTAACTACAGTTTGATAGTATAAAATAGAGTAATGAGTAGTATAATGAAATTTTGGCTAAGGAATTGGTTTGATTTACCAAAATAATTACTTGTTAACCCACATGTGACATACAAATACTTAAGGATTTAGTAAATTATCAAGCAACAAGGCCAATGAAATGAAATTTTTTTGGTATAAAGACGAAACATTTTGTTAAGAAAAGTGTGGCATCATATTGTAATGATATAATGTTTGTATGTACACTTTATGTGATTGGTATAGATGGGAAATTGATGTTATTATAGAGGATTATAGTTGTATGATCATTTTTGAAGAAGGTACTAAAAGGATAGATTGGATATTGAAGATATCAACACTATATAAAAATTTTGTATCTATCTCTATTAATAGCATTGTAAAGTTGTATGTGCATGTTTGAGCAATGGGCTCATCTTGCACTATATAGATGTAATTGACTCCTAATTTTTGAAAATAGATTGATATAGGATGAATATGTGTTTCAATCATTATTTTTTCATTGATGTCAAACCTACTACTTGTTGGTAAGGCAATTTCTTACATGATTTGATTACTATCATTTGTTTGATTGATGAAGAGGATTTGATCAAATGAGGTAACAATAGCACCTAGAGGAAAGGTGTAGTTATGATATGAAAAAGGAGTACAAGGATCAATTAATATAGTGATATTATAGGCATTAATAATCTACTTAAGGTTACAAAGGATGGTTGCATTGATAAAGTTCAAAAGAACAAGCTAAAATAATTATGTCTACCAAGCTTAACAATTTGCATAGTAGGTGTTGATAAAATTTAGTGTAAGCTGAGAAGAAAATTATTTGGAGCCAAGAAAAAGTCAATTTCAATGTAAGCTGAGTGATATAGTATTACCCAAGTAAAGTTTAGTTGATGTCGAGCACTAGTAAACTTTAGTTTGTGCTGAGTGTTTTGATAGTGGATACCAAGCAACGTAGTATGTGCCAAGCATCAAAAGCTAGTTAATGTCGAGTGTCGATATTATAAGAAAGATCAAGAATTTAATGAATCTAAGCTAAAAAATTTGATTTCTTGGATTGTGTGAACCATGTGGAAGATAAGCTTACGGAGTTGGTGGCATAGAATACAAGATAAACCATTTTGAGGTGAATTCAAAGGCGATTAAAGGAGAAGTTTCTAGAAGAGAATAAAATGAAATAATGGGTGGATTCATTGAATTGTACTTAATCCAACCTAAGCCTAAAATGGATGATGGAGGATGAATGGAAAAAGCTCTTAATTTTCTATTTATAGAGATGGTTGGTTAGAAGAAAAAATTGTCAACCTAACGAAGACAAGGAGTCTAGGGTAATTGCTTCATTCAATGACTTGAGAGAAGTGTCTACATTGGCAAGCAAAGAAAGAAGGCTTAAGGGTATGAATTCTTGAAGGGTGAACAAGTTATCAGAGCTAAAGTGTGTGAAAGCCAAGTAGAATGGAGGACTACAACAAAGATCTGTAATTTACAAATGTGTTGTAAGTTGTTATCAGATTAAGCCTTATTGTTACTTTCTAATCATTATACCAATCTAGGGTAAATCCTTTGGATTAAGGTTGACCTAACAATTATTTGTAAATCCTTTAATCGGGTGACATTCCAAGTGAATGATTTAAATTCTTCTAAAAAGGCTCACTCCTGATAGGGTGATTGAAATCCTTTAACCAGGTATAGTGTGCGTTGTAACCTTTAATAAGGTTGGTCTTTCACAAGGCATCACTTTAGAAGAGTGAGAATTAGTAGCGTGTTACTAGTGGTTTTTCCTAAATTAGGTTTCCATGTTAAATCATTTTGATGCAGGAGCATCTTGGGTACAAGGGCAATCTTGCATCACCCAAAAACATTTTATTTTCAATATTTTCCATTTTAATAAGGACTAGTAGACAAGGTGGTTACTATTTATGGGAACTTACTATTTTTAGTAAGTTTGTCATACGAGCTCGAAATTTTCTCATTTTCTATAGGAAGGTCCATTTTACAGTTGTAAGCCTACCATAAAAAATATCATTTCTCAAGCATTAGTATCAGAGAAATTATTGCAGATTTTTGGTGGAAAAAATTGTAGAAAAATCTTCAAGCTCACCATTGGAGGCCTTAGAGTGCCTGGATGAGTTTTGAAAACTCGACAGAAGGGTGTTAGCACAATTTCAAGCCTGTAGATCCTGAACTACCATTTTTGAAAAGTGGTTATAATAGCCAATCGAAGCAACGACTTGTGAGTTATGGTCATCAAAAGTTGGGCTACCAAAATTTTTAAGATAATTTGTCAAAGATGTATTTGGCCAACTCTATGTGTATTGTTAGGGTATGTTGTCCCCAGGTATTAAGTTTGAGCATCTAAAACCTTCCTAGGTGGCATAAAACTTCCTATTTAAGAAAGGCCTAAACATTGTCTAAGACAGCTTTGGGGATAGTTCACAGCTTCTCTTGCAAATCATTGTACTTAATTCTACATTTGTGGTGCAAATAAGAAGTCCAAATTTTGTTCTCACATTTTCTATTTTTTCTATGTTTATATTATAAGTTTATGGTATTAAGGGGAGTTTCCTGCATCAAGTGGTATCAGAGCTAGAGTTCTTGAGTGTGTGGATAGATCATCGACTATAAGGTAGTTTGTGCAAGGACCGTGGTTTAGGTTGAGTGAGTAGATAGATCACCAATTGTGAGGTAGTTTGCATTAGGGTTTCTACGGAAGCATGAAAATGCCTCTACAAAGAGAGCATGGTAGAAGAGGTGTAGGTGTTACACCTAAGGGTTTATGAGCCCTCCAAAGAAAAATGCTAGCATTAGAAGAACAAATGCATAGAGGAATGAATCTTCCCATAAGAGATGAAAGCAAGGATGAGGATGAAGTAGAAGAAAATGCCGAAGCAGAGGCAGTTCTAAATCTACAAGAAGAGAGGCTTTTTAGGGCCATCTCCAAGATCAAAAAAGACCTAAGTTTGAGGTCCCTACATTTTTTGGAAATCTTAACGTAGAGGAGTTGATCAATTGGATCAATGAACTAGAGGAGTACTTTGAGTATGAAGATATTGACGATCTTGATAGGTTTAAGTTTGTGAAGGAAAAACTAAAGGGACATGTGAAGATCTGGTGGTAGGAGGTTTAGTTGGAGTGAAATAGAAAGTGAAGGGAAAAAATCACTAGATGGGATCAGATGAAAGATAAACTAAAATGACAATTCATTCCCATGGATTATGAGCTTGATCTATTGAAGAAGATGCAAGGGTTGAAGCAGGTAGGAAAATCTATTCAAGAATATACTAAAGAGTTCTACCAAGTTCTCATTAGAACTAGCCATGCAGAAGTTGATAAGGAGAAAGTCACTTGTTATCTTAATGGGTTAGGGCCTAGCATTCAAGATGAGCTAAGTTTGGTTTGAATGAGCAGTATTGAGGAGGCATACTAGTTTTCCCTAAGAGTTGAGGAGAAACTAAGCAAGAAGTTTGACAATAAGAATAGTGGAAGAGGTTCCAGTGGAAGATCTAGTGGATGACCTGATGGTGGTCATAATGATGATCAAAAGAACAAGGATAAGGCTAGAACTAGTAGTCATAACTAGAGGGGAAATAATTTCAATTATTTTCATGAGCAAAATAATAGAGATCAGAGAGGAAGAGGTAGAGGACAAGGATCTAGAAGAGGAGGCTTCTGTGGAAAATATTTTCATTGTGGAGAAGAAGGGCATAGAGGATTTAAATGTACCTAGTGCCAAGGAAGGATAAACAAAGAATAGAAGGTCAGGCAAGAGTTACACATGTTGAAGAAGCTACCAGGTCCTCACATTCTGAAGAGCTTGAGAGAGGAGAAGTCCTAGTTAACCTAAGAGTCCTGTTGAGTGGTGAGAATGAACCTAAGAAAAAAAGGAATTTGTTTCGCACAAGGTGTAGATGTGAAGATAAATGTTGTGATGTGGTCATTGATGGTGGAAGTACTGACAATTTGGTGTCAAAAATGATGGTCACAAAGTTGAAGCTGAAGAGGCAAAAACACCTGCATCTGTACCATATTTCTTGGGTACAAGATGACCACAAGGTCATTATCAATGAGCAGTGCTCAGTGAAGTTAAAGATTGGAAGCTACTAGGATAAGGTACTATGCGATATCATACCTATGGACATATGTCATATGTTGTTGGGTAGGCCATGACAGTTTGACAAGTATGTTGTACGTGATGGGCAAGTAATTACCTACACTCTAACTAAGGATGGAGTGAAACATAAGTTGAATTCATTGAAGGATAAAGAAGAAAATGTATATAGTGTTGCCACAATATGTTTTGTTGATGGAAAAGAGTTTCTTAAAGGTATGAAACATGACCATATGTTTTTTTCTATAATTCCTAAAGATAGTAAAGAAGAAGTAGAGGAGGTACATGTAGAGGTTGAAAATATGTTGGAAGAGTTTTTTGATAGTGTATTAAATAATGTACCTGATGGATTGCCCCAAATGAGGAAGATCGGTCACCAGATGGATTTGGTTCCAGGAGCCAATTTTCCAAACAAGGCAGTGCATAGAATGACACCAGTAGAAAGTGAAGAGTTGAACAGGAATTCTCACTATCAACAAGATCTAGATAACAATAAGATCTAGTGTGAGAATTTGCTACTATCAACAAGATCACAATAATGTATAGATTTACATTGCCAAGGATGGATGATATTATGGCCTTTTTGAGTGGAGCTAAGTATTTCACAAAGATAGATCTAAAGAGTGGGTACCATCAAATTCATATTAGAGAAGGTGATGAGTGGAAGACTACTTCCAAGAAAAGGGAAGGACTGTATGAGTGGTTTGGACTAACTAATGAGGCACTTTCATGAGGCTCATGAATGAGGTACTGAAGGCGTCTCTAGGTAAGTTTGTCATTGTTTACCTGGATGATATATTGATCTTTAGTAAGACATTAGAGGAACATTTGATTCATATTTGCAAGGTGTTTAATAAGTTGAGGGAAGAAAAGTTGTTGATAAACCTAAAGAAGTGCAGTTTTGTAAAGAAAGAGTTAGTGTACCTAGGATTTGTAGTCTTAGAAGAAGGTCTAAAAATGGACCCAGAGAAAGTGAAGGCTATCCTTGAATGGCCTACTCCAAGGAGTGCGATAGAGCTAAGATATTTTCATGGATTGGCTACATTTTACATAAAGTTTATAAGAAGTTTTAGCAGTATTTCTGGACCCTTGACTAAAACAATGAGAGGGGATAGGAGAGAGTTTAAGTGGACTGTAAGAGTAGATAAGATTTTTAATCTGTTGAAACAAAAAGTTACTAAGCAACCTGTTTTAGCACTTCTTGATTTTAACAAGGTGTTTCAAGTAGACTATGATGCTAGTGATACTGCAATAGGAGCTATTTTGAGCTAGGAAGGTAGACTTTTTTCTTATTTCAATGAGAAATTAAATGATGCAAAAAGAAAATATTCTATTTATGATCAAATAATTTATGCTATAGTTCAAGAATTGAAGAAGTGGAGACACTATCTTCTTTCTAAGGAGTTTTTTTTGTATGCTGATAATCAAGCTTTGCAATATTTGAATAGTCAAGGATAATTAAACCAAAGGCATTTAAAATGGGTTGATTTTTGCAGAGTTATACATTTATTTTGAAACACAGGAGTGGGAAGTCTAAAAAAGTTGTAGATGTTCTTAGTAGAAGATGATTTTTGCTGATAGAAATGCAAATAGAGGTGGTTGGGTTCAAGGAACTCAATAGATTGTATCCATATGATCTTGATTTCGATGAAGCATGGAAGGCTTATACAGAGCCTGTTACACTTGATAGGACAAAGTGGTTGGATTTCATGATCCAAGATAATATGTTGTTCAAAGGAAGCCAGTTGTGCATTTCCATAAGTTTAATGAGAGAGAATCTCATCAAGGAGAAGCATAGTGGAGGATTGACTGGACATTTTGGCATAGATAAAACTATAGCTTTGGTTGCTGAAAATTGCTACTGGCCATAGTTGTAGCAAGATGTGATCAAGTTTGTACAAAGTCGTAGAGTATGTCAGATGGCGAAAGGAGTGAAGCAGAATACAGGATTGTATCAGCCATTACTTGTACAAGAGAAGTTGTGGGAGGATATCAGCATGGATTTTTTTCTTGGGTTACCGAGGACATAGTGTGGTCATGATTCTATTTTTGTGGTGGCTGATAGGTTTTCAAAGATGGTACATTTTATTCCTTACAAGAAAACTAGTGATGTTCATGTAGTAGAGTTGTTTTTCAAAGAAGTGGTAAGATTACATGGTCTGCCAAAGAGTATAGTTTTATACTAAGATACCAAATTTTTTGGGTATTTCTAACGTACATTGTGGAAGAAGTTGAAGAAAAATTTGAAGTTCAATTCATCACATCATCCATAGATTGATGGATAGACAAAAGTTGTGAATCACAGTTTGGTAAATTTGTTGAGATTTTTGGTTGGAGATAAACCAAAAGGATGGGATATGATTTTAGAATAGGCAAAATTTACATATAATAATTCTATCAATAGGAGTACTGGTAAATCACCATTCTAGATTGTATATGGGAGTAGTCCTAGAAATTTCTTTTGAACTGAGGTAGATGGATAAAGGAGAGATAAGTAGCGTTGAAGCAGAAGATTTTGCTAAACATTTGAAGAACATCCATGAGGAGGTGAGGAAGCACATCATAAAGATGGATACGTAGTGTAAGGCTAAGGAAGATGTGAAAAGGAGATATAAAGAATTTAAAATTAGAGATCAATTCATGGTTCATTTGAGAAAGGAGCATTTTCCAGTGGATACATATAATAAGTTGAAGATGAAGAAGTTTGGACCATGCAAGATAGTGAACAGGCATGATTTTGGCAATGTGTATGAATTGGAGTTGCCTATTGAATTGAATATTTCACTAGTATTTAATATTTCAAATTTGATAGAGTATTATGAAGGAGGTGATGGAGAAGAAGTTGTAGAAGTGCAGTGGAGCATTCCAACAGCTAGTTTGGCTACAAAGAAGATTGAGGAGACATTGTTGGCTCTTGATTTAACAGTTTTAGAAATAACCAAGAAACCAGACCAATACATCTAAGGTTAGAAAATTCCTATAATGGATGCACTTGACTATAGTCTTGGGCCAACTATAAGGATAAATCCTTCTTCTTCTTCAGGCTCTATTAGACCTAGCCAAGTGGACCTTAGACTCTTTATATGGTATCAATATAAAGGCATACAACTGAATTTGAAAAACAGATAAAATCTCTTAATCTTCTATGTTTATGCAAGCATTCATGGATGAAATAGCCAATAACAGAGCACATGAACCTGATAAACTAAGTGGGGGAAAACTCTTTTAACTCTTAAACACAAAAGGAAAGATATTCAATTAAGATTTGTATCTCAACATCATCCAGGTATGCAACAACAAAGAACATGTATCCTTCAAGCTAGCCAGTCCCTTATACATTGGGCATCAACTAAATATTAACATGTAGATGGATACCTAAAATATACTCATATATTCAGGCATATGATTTATCTATTTGACTTGTAAATAAACATCAATCTTCATAACAACTCTCATACTTATGATGAAATCCTTCTATGTAACCTGTAACCCTATCAGTATAAACAAGCATTTACTTGGCTTCTTTGTTCCAACAGCAAATTCATCCTAACATAAAACCTTAAAGGATTGCAACCAATTCCAAGCTCTTCATTCTCAAACACAAAATATTACAGATAATAGAAGAAGGAGATGAGAATCAAAATGAAACTAAGAAAGGTGAATCTTTTTTATTAATTTCATTGAAAACAATACATCATCTGCATATCAAAACTCAGAAAATACACAAAGAATGACTATGTAAAATAGAAAATGCCTCAAAAGATATACAATATGTTTTTCATAATAGAAGAACACTAAGAAAATGGTATCACAATTATGAGAAAATCTCAGGAAATTAGAACCAGACTGGTCTCACAATCCTCCTAAAAAAATTTCAAAGAATTGGAACCCTTACAATCAGTAGAAAAGGAAGATATATAGGAGAGAAGATCTTTTAGGAATTGTAATTTGGAATTGACATTTGTCCCACTGAAAATATCCTCAATCTGAAGTTGTTGAAACTGAACTTCCTCATCTACCTACAATTGAAAACCATAAATGATCCCAAAATATCTGATATATCTCACCTGAAAATATACAAATATCTCATGGAGAAATATCAAGAAATCATCACAATTTGTACTGAGGCTCCAAAAATCTAATTTCAACATGTCACATTTTCTTTGCCATGAAATTCACTTGTGTTGTTACCAAAAACATAACTACTCCCAACTGCATTAAAGAACCATCATATCATCTTTCAAATTGGTGGAGAAGTCAAATTAGATAAAAATATCTCTATATCTGATTGCAATTTCATCTACAACATTAAATTTGAACAGTTCACTATGAAGCCCCCAAAATTAGAAACCTCCTATAGCTGCTACTGGCTAACAACTGCTCAAAATCTAATTGCAAAAATGGAAAATTTTCTCTTTCCTAGTTTCAATAGTATATTACACTTCACATTTTGAACAAAAATTGCCCCCCTACGACCACTCTAAAAATTTGGCCTCCATGACTGAACAGAGCAATAAAATTGAAAATTTTAAAAAGTTCATATAGTATCAACTATATAAAACTTAAAAATAATTCAAATATTTCAATTTTATAATATGAGCATTCAAATCAGTTTGGGATTCTAATTTTAAAATCATTTTGAATTTTCCCCTTTTCTCTCTACATCCACATGTCGCTCTTTCATTTGTTGAGCAAGCCCACTTTACATTACAAGCCCATATATTTGAAATATTTTCTTATATTAATATATGAAGAATATATTAATTCTTTAAATACCCTTTTATCCTATCATAGCATTGCAGGCTCAAGATCAACCCCCTCTAACCATACAACAAGGGAAAACCTATAGCATCGTGCCTCTTTACTTTTGGGCCTCTGATCACATGACTAAATCGTAGCATCGCGAGGCATCAAAAATTTTGCCTCGATCATAAGATGAAGTCATAGGATCAGGGACCTTTATATTTTCATTTACGATTTTATGAATTGTCAAACCATCGTATAACACCAAGGCCAGTCCCCCAACCACACGACATGTCGTAACATCGCAGAGCCAATGAAGTTTCCATATGAACTCATGACACATCCTCTTATGTATCACATGGTCAAAATTTTGCTGACCACTGGCCACAATGAATCATATCACACATGATACTATGTCCTTTAAGATAATTAAATCTTGTGCATCCATTCTTTTAAATAACAAGAAAAACTAATATCCCATGCATATGGGATAAAATTCTGGTAGCGGCTTCCATTTCTCTTGTTGTGGATTCCACCCTCTTTGCCACTAACATGGAGTTTCCTATGACCTCCTCTTTGGACATGGTCTTCCTCCTTTTTCTTTTGTGTGGGTGACTTCCTTAATCCAATTGTGCCTCCTCTTTTCAATGCCATGGAGACCTCCTTTGACTGCAAATTCCTCCCAGCAGCTATAGACGTCGGTCTCCATTCAATGTGTGAGTTGCACTTGCTCTCCCATCTACATTCTTCCACGTGGGTGTGAAAGTCTTCCTGCAAATGATGTAAGAGTACTATGCTGGGGTGCCCTTGGGAATGTCATTCCCCTACCTTCCATGTATAGATCTAAATCTTTGATTACCACTGAAACCTTATAAATTGCAAATGGAATCACATTTGAAAGTTGATCAAACGGATTCATCATAAGCTCAAATCTGGAAAGTAGAAAGTCTTTGACCCCTAGAATATGATGCAAAAGCAATTTTATTATTTGTGTCAACTAGTCAAAAGTTATAGTCTATCAAACAAGGCTACCCAAAATTATAAACAAAATGCAAATCTATAACAGATGTAACTAACCAACTTTGAGGGGTTCAAAACCTAGTCAAATAGATTTGAAATGACTTGAAACTTGGAACATAGGTTCTCTATTATGCATATTAAATGTTCTCAAATTTGTGAGCCATGAAACATAACCAAGTAAAATATATTCAAAGGAAAATTGGGCTCTTGGTCACTGTTTGACACTTAGGCAGAAAATGCAAAATGACACTAGCACAAAATGGGACTTTGCAGAATGATTTAAATTGTCAATTTATCATTACAAAACATATGGATAGGCTGAATGAAGGGTGTTAGAAACATGAAACACCACAAAGGAATTAATACTATAGTCGGGCACATATGCATGAAAAGCGTTCATAGGGGTTTAAAGCAACTCAAAATTTGGAATAGGCACTCAAAATGGGAATGCAATTTTGAGCACCAACAGACACTAGACAATCATGTTGGAAAAAGTACTAGAAATAGAACTTATGAGGAATATCTGGTCAAATGGAAAGGGAGACCAATTGAGGATTCATCATGGCTAGCAAAGGAGGAGGTTAACCATCTTGGTTTTTCTCTGAACATCTGAGACATGATGGGCTCACTTCTCAAATTACCCTGGGTGTTTGATGCAAGAGCATCTTGGGTACAAGGGAAATCTTGCATCATCCAAAAACATTTTATTTTCACTCTTTTCCATTTTAATAAGGACTAGTAGATAGGGTGGTTACTATTTATGGAAACTTGCTATTTTTAGTAAGTTTTTCATATGAACTCAGAATGTTCTCATTTTCTATAGGAAGGTTCATTTTAGAGTTGTAAGCTAGCCATAAAAAATCGCATTGCTCAAGCATTAGTATCAGAGAAGTTATTGCAGATTTTCTATGGAAAAATTTAGAGAAAAATCTCTAGGCTCACCATTGGAGGCCTTAGAGTGCCTGGATGAGGTCCAAAAACTAGATAGAAAGGTGCTAGCATGGTTTTAAGCATGTAGATCATGAGCTAGTATTTCTAAAAAGAGGTTATAATACACAATCGGAGCAATTTTTTGTGAGTTATGGCTTTCAAAAGTTGGGCTATCAAAATTTCTAAAATAATTTGTCAAAGATGTATTTGGTCGACTCTATGTGTATTGTTAGGGTCTGTTGGCCCTAGGTATTATGTTTGAGCATCTAGAACCTTCTCGGGTAGCATAAAATTGCCTATTTAAGAAAGGCCTAAACATTGTCTAGGGCAACTCTGAGGATAGTTCGCAGCTTGTCTTGCAAATTATTGTACTCATGAATTCTATAATTTTGCATTTGAAGTGCAAATAAGAAGTCTATATTTTGTTCTCACATTTTCCATTGTTTCTATGTTCTTGTTATGAGTTTACGGTATTAACGAGAGTTCCCTACATCACATTGTGTCAAATGTGTTATTGAATCTATTATATTTCATGTTTAAACTTCTCCAAAGTTGATTCAATAGTAACCTACAAGTTTAAGTGAATGAATGATCTAATGGATGCATACATGATGAAATTTTTTTATGGATATGGGTTCACTAAGTTGTGAATAGTTTTATTTATACATCTAGACCTTAGATAACTGATTCAACCCCCCTCTTAGTTATTCTAAAGAATTCCAACACTAATAGGGTCAATATCTTTAACAAGATACTTTTGATTAGTGGACCATTTTGTGGGTGTTATCCCCACCAGGGTTTTTTCTTGGCCAGGGTTTCCCTAGTTTACAAATGATGGTGTTATGAGTTGTATTTTGTTATGCATATGTTTAATTTTCAATTTGATCATCTATGCAAGTTTAAGGATTGTTAATTGTATCCATAGTTGGGAAAATGTTTTTAGAAGACTAATTCAACCACCCCCCCCCCCCCCCCAAACCCCCCACCACCTTGGTATTCCCTATTTCTAACAATTGGTATCAGAGAATAGTTACTCAAAGGAACCGTAGAAGCTTAAGTAAGATCAATATGGATATGGACCAATTGAGAAAGAATCTTGATGAAGTTCTTGAGGAACTTGATATTGTTATAGAGGAAAGAAATAAACCAAAGATTAAACTTAAAGATACACAAGATTTCATTTAGAAATTAAAGGAGCAAATTGAAACCTCTAGATATAAAAAGAATGAGACACATGATCATATCAAGGATTGTGAAGTAGTTTCTAGGCTTAAAAAGGAGAATTAAATTATGAAGCATGAGATTGGAATCACAAATGTGAAGATGAGCATGATGGAAGATGAGAAGAAAAATTCATCTAATTTGAGGTTTGAGAATGTCGATCTAAAATCCAAACTTACTAAAGTGATGCATGAAACTTAGACTAGAAAGTTGCAGTATACAAAACTTGATAATTACAACACTATTGTAAAAGGAGAACTTACACAACCAAAGAAACATCTTGAGAAGTTGTATTCAAGCACTAAGAAGCTTGATGGGGTAGATTATAGCAAAAAGGCCTATTGAAGACATAAAAAAGGATTAGATATGTTGAAGGAGTATCATCTAAACGATCTAAAGTTATCGAGGAATAGTATCTAGTAAACCAAAAACCTAATCAATATGAAGATTTAAAAAGATAAGTACCTAATCAACCTAAATAAATAAAGAGACAATTCAATGGAATATTCTTTGCATGTATTCAACTTGAAAACATGAAGAAGGATTTCATAGGTAAGTATTCTAAACCCTTTCTAGTTATTGTTATAATTATTTTTTTATGGTCATAGATCTAATGAATGTAGGGAACCTAGAATTTATAATGATAATAGTGTTGGAAGGATGTGTCTTTGTGCCCTCTAGGTGAATGTATCATTCATTATAAACTAATGGATTTACGAAGTATACTTAATCACCTCCCATGGATCCTTTTCTCTAGCTATTGTGATATTTATTGAAAGCTAAAGCTTTTTGTGTAATGAAAATGGTGATTCTGACAAGTGGTATCAGAGTGTTAGGTTACAGGTTCAAATCCCTTGTCTCATGCTAAGGGGGGAGGATTTTTGGGAGCTTGGTGCCTTCATCTCCTCTAGGTGAAGGTATCATTGAGCATTTACTAATGGATTTGTGGCATGTTCATAACCACCTCCTATAGATCCTTATTTATGGTTGTTGTGGCACTCATTGAAAGCTTGAGATTTTGGTGTAATACAAATGATGATTCCAACAAATAGAATGTATAGAAGTACTAACCTTGCAACTAATAAACCCTTAGAAGTAACAAATATCATCAGAAATGGAGTTATGTGTTATAAGTGCAACAACTTTGGACATATTGCTAGATATTGTAGACTATAGACTAATCAATTTAGACTTAGATATGGAAATAGAGTTATAACATGTCAGATTTGTAACAATTTGGCACATATAACAAGATTTTGCATAATGAACAACATAAGAACACCTAACATGAGATCATAAAATATGAATCATAGAAGAAATGTGAACAAAAATGAAAGAAGTAATGATAGTGTGAAAGGAGAGAAAGTTAAAAGTCTTTATAAAACATTTTTTTAGAGAAAATGCCCCTACAAGCACTAACATATGGGTTGAAAAGACAAAAGACACATTAGAGAATAAGATGAACTTGGTAATTAAAGCTAAAAACCCCTTATCAACTTAAGCTATCACTTTGCCAAACTACACAGGATAATACATTAGATATACATTATACCCCTTATTGGAAAAGTTAAGTTTTGCATAGTGGGTAGTAGCTTGGAATTAATATGTAGATGTTATGACTAAGAGCACAAAAAAATACATGAAGATTTGTGAGGTCATAGAAGAATTGAAAGAGTATTGGAATTAGTAACAACTTTTTGATTGTATGTTCTTGTGCAATTAATGTAGATGCAATTTTGTAAGGATTTAAGGTTTGAAATCAATTAATTTGGTCACCACTTGATTGATCAAAGCTTAGAGAAACTTGGTAGAGAGATTCAAAGGAGATTTGAAGGATTTTGGAAGCGAGTTTAGAAAATTTATATGAAGACCCTAATTTGTGATTTTGAAGGTATTTATCTATCTGTGAAGCCATTTCTTGATGCAAATTTGAGGATAAATTGTGAAAAATAGATTCACCAGTCTTTGATATTTTAGATAAACCTAGATATAAATTCAAGATAACCCCTATTTTATCTTTGTATGCTGATCCCATCAGGGCATTTTTGTAATTGTCGAAAGGATTATTATTTATGGAAGATGTTAGGACATATATTCATTACAAGTTTGAGACATTAGGAGAAATTCACTTATTCAAAGAATTCAATAGTGTTTAAAAAGATGATAAGACCTTTAAGGAAGGGTTTAAGAACCTAGGGAAACTTAATGTTGTGCAATATATCTTTTATCCTAAATTTGATAATGAAGAGTGATTAAGAATTATTTTAAGTATAGTGCATGATAACATGTTATGGGTTTGGGATAAATCAATCAAAATCACTAGTGACCTAATTCATGAAGTAATTGGACTATGTAATGAAGGTATCATTCCTATTAATGAGAAGAATGTGAAAAAGATAGTGCAATACAAAATTAAAACTATTTGAATGCATGATGCTTAGAAAGATCAAACAAGATGATGTGAAATTCATGAGTAAGATTTTATCTTACAAGATGAATTCTAGTTCAAGGGAAGATGAAGTATCAGTTGGATTTATCCATGTTACATACAAAATGTGCATGGATAAAGTAAACGTAAACCTTTGTGAGATTATGAAAAAATAATTATTTGATAATCTCAAAAGAGTTAAGAAAAAAAATATTCAAGATTCAGATTTGAGTGATTAATCACTTATCTTTTCTTTCATGTTGTGAGAAGATTCACAAATATGCCCATGTCAAAATGGAATATAGGAAAGTGTACTATGGAATAATTACACATTTCTTTAGGAAGTATCTAGTAGAGAAGATGAATGATAAAATTACTTTGATGATAAGGTTATTTCAAATTGAGATGAGAAAGATTCCTAAGTTAGTTTTGGAAAAATACAAGGATGGCATTTTGTTTTATAGTAGAAATAGATAAGAATTGCATAGAGGTTGTAGAGCCTAGGGTAATGTTTGTAGAACCACATCGATATAAATGCAAATAAATTTGGACTCAATTTTTGATGAATTTTGGTCAAAATTTCAACCCAGGTTGGTTGAAATTTTGATGAATACATTTGTCAAAATATTTTTGTCTCTACTAACACTGATTTGTCATTTTTGGTCAAAATTTTGACCAAATATTCATCAAAAACTTTCAAGAATTGGTCAAAATTTCAACCGATTCTTGGTGGAAAACTTTTAAGAATTGGTTGAAATTTTCTCCAATGTTTGATCAAAAACTTTTAGAATTGTTCAAAATTTTGACCAATTCTTGGTGGAAAGCTTTCAATAATTGCTCGAAATTTCCACCAATGTTTGGTCAAAAACTTTCAAGAATTGGTCAAATTTTTGACCAATTTTTGGTGGAAAACTTTCAATAATTGGTCAAAATTTTGACCAATTCTAGCCCATCCCATGACCAAGATGCCACCATGGTCACAACCAAAAGGTTGGTCAAAATTTTGGCCAATTATTGGTGGAAAACCATGTGGAGATGGTCAATATTTTGACCAAACTAAGTTGTTTAAAAAAGAAAAAAAAGAGCCGGTGAGTCCCCCAATGAATCCCTACTCATGGAATCTCTCTTAGATCATCTTTGTGGAATAGCACAATTTTGGAAGAGGCTTGGTAGCGGTTTCCATTATATAGTGTGTCTATTCAGGGATTTTGAAGTTGATCTAATGGTGAGCCCTCGTCTAGAATTAGGTGGTTTCTTGGTGCTCTAGCAATTTTTTGTGAACCTATCATGGCTAATGGGAGATTTGATAATGAAAGCTCCCAGTGACCCTCCAATAGAATTAGTGTTGGTATTCAAGAAAGACACATTTTCTAGATTTTGAATATTGGCATTAACATCCTTTCTATTAGAGGGTCATGAAGAATCCTAATTTTTATGCAAGGGCTTCCCAAAGTCATCTCTATGCAACTTCATTGGCACAATTTGTGGAATGGTTTGATAACAGTTGTCGCTGTGGTTGCCTACAAAGTGAACTGAAGGGCAAGTCATCATCTAGTAGTTGTGCTGCTTATCACAAGTGACAAGGGAGCTATTTTCAAGAACGAATAAAGGATGAATGCAGTACTAGATTCCAAATGAAATCAATGACATTGGATCTATAAGAATGGAATGAAGGAACAACTCATTTGCTATGTGTGGCTCCCTAAAGATGCTTTTATTTCTCACTCCATGGCAAAAATTCAGCAGTGTGATTTGATAGTGGTTGTTGTTCCAATGTGTAATTGTAGTGATCTGGAAAGCAATGCTAAGGGTGGAGCTTGCATCTAGCACTTGTGATGTTTGCATAAGAAAGTAGGGGAGCTTCTATTGTTAAGAGTAGAGTCTATGATGCAATCACCAACCAGGTTTAAATCACCAACCACAAATGAATCATTAAGAGTAGAGTCTAAATCCACCAACCATTAGGGGCATCAATTTGATATTCTCAGGGAGGCCCTTCAAAGAATCAACCACCACAAGGATGTGCATGAAGATCTTCCATGACAGCAAGGTTTCAACATAAATGGAATCATTATTGTGATAATCACCAAAATTCAAACTCTCATTGGATCACTGCATCCATAGGTTAGGTATCTTCATTAGGCTAATGTATCTGCAAGACATGTGTCTTCATGGGACTATTAGGCTCATAGGTTGTAGGCTTTCACTTGATTGCAATAAGAGCTCACCTTGTGCAAAACAAAGTACTATCTATAGCAAAACCTATCTACTACCCACAAAAAATCATAGGTACATATTTGTGCTAAGCATCTAAAAACCCATGATTGAGTCCTATACAGAAATCCCCAAACCCAAACACATAAAAGGCTCATGCATAAAGGAGCCTATCATACATAAGAAGAACTAAAACTTATACATATAAGCCCAAAAACCCATGTACATTATATGCACCAAGGTTTCTTTCCAAGATTTAATTACATAGTGAAATGAGGAGCCTAATCTTATAAACCAACAAAAAGAAGTAGTGACCCATAAGAAGAAAAGCATAGAAGCCATGTGGAGCCCAAAAATAAGCCCACAAGAATGTTGAAATGGCATAGATCCACCAAGAGGACTGAACTAGACTTGAAGAATTTTTGTGCCAAAAACAAGACCACATAAGCAATAAGGGAGTTGTACCCTTTTGTAATCCCAATCGTGCTTTGGTCTTTTCATTCTCTTCCCTTCATTTTTTCCAAACTAGGGAGTTTCAAAAGTCATCATTGTCTCTTGATGATATTGACTATAGAACTTTTTCAAACTTATGAAGGTAGCATTGAACCACCCTTGAGCAAGATTTTTCTAGATTTGAATCTCTATCATTATACCATTTGTTCCACTAATGTCAATGAAGCTTTGGTTTCTAGAGAGCACCTATTGCAATGCAACTGTCCATGTTCAAAAACTTGATGATTTAAACCTTTTTCATTCTAGCAATTCTATGATAACTTCTATATCATCATAAGAGTTTCATGTTGTAGTTGAAAGCTACACTAAAAAACTAGTGATCCTTCTATGTCAAATAGGAATATCAATAATCATTAATAATTGACAAATATTAATGATAATATATGTCAAATAGTATCTAAATGATATCCCAAATAAACTATATTTATAACAATTCCATGATAAAGGTTAAGACATGTGCATATGTTAGTTTGACACATGTTTTTTGTGTTGTGAATATATTGTGGGGGAGGTTACATCATATCTAATAATGGAGCATGAGAGCACTTGCATCTTTAAAATGGAACATATGGAATATGATGCTTATGGAGATATGTTAAAGACATAGCACTTTGGACAGTAGTTTTTGTTTACTAAGAATTGTAATCAGCCATTTAGATAACTGCCATTAAACTTGTTCTCAATGGGAAATTACTTGAAAACTTAAATATCTGAAGAGATACCTCTCTTCAGGAAAGTCTCAATCATATAAAAGGATGTCTCTTTGCCCCTCCTAGAGGATTTATATTGATAGATTATCAATTGTCATAGGGCATCAAAGACAAGAAGAGAAATCGGCAAAAAAGGAACCATAAGTAGTAGACACATATTTGGGATCAGGTTCTCACTAATCTAATTCATGCCTATCATAATCAGCATTTAATCATATGAATAACAGCTCTTGTGAGCAAAGAGGGTGTAAGGGGTGGAGTAATCTTTTCTTCATATCTTATGATGGGAGCCTACTTTATATATCAGAAGAAAGTAATAGTTAGAAAAACATGTCAATTACCTTTTATGTTGAAGGAGAATTATCACCCAAGGACTAGTTATAGTTAGCTAATCTATTGATAAGTTATTCAAGGAAGAGTCGTGATTAACTTAAAGAAAGCAACCATTGCATATAAGGCAGCGATTAGCATACATTGGCAATCTTAAATAGTCGTTAATGAAGGAAAGGTGTGATTAAATGTGAAATATAAGATATATACATATTAGGTGTTTTTCTTTAATGATCCCAATCTCGAAGTGGCCACCATCTTCATGGGCTATGGCATCACCATCTACTACCAAAATCTCAAGATGTCACCAACATACTAAAAAAAAAAAAAATATTGTATATATTAAAAACACTAAATAAGTTACACATCTTTTATTAAAACTTGTATGAAGCAAAACTATAACCAGCTAGACCTTCATTTGTTGCCTTTAGCTCCAACTTCTGGAATGGACTAAAATTTTACCAATCAACATGCTAGCTTAGTATTTCTCAAAAGATAGATTATTAAATGTGACTAAACAGTAGCCAAGAAATGATTTAATCATAAAATAAAGCCATGAAAGAGTTATGTACCTACTATTTAAGTCATAGTAGAAACCATTAACCAACCCATCACTATGAGAAAGACATATGTAATAGAATCCTGCAATAGTAAAAAGGCCTTTGCTATCATGGCTCCAAGTTATTGATGAAAAATTCACCTATTAAACAATGAATATGCTTATGAAATTCATCTATAAAAACAAATAGAAAAAAAGAAATACAATCTAGAACAATTTTATAACACCGTTAAAAAACCCTAATGCAATCAAGGGTATGAGATCTATAGAATCCCAACCAATAAAATAGAATTAAGAACCCATGCATCATATAATTATGTTTCTCATATAGAAGATTGTTCAAAATTTGTCAAAAGTTGTTTGTCAATTTCAATGACAACGTGAGTACTTTCATGTTGCGCACTTTGAAATATGGAATGTGTTTGATGATGCATACATCTCCAAAGAAACAAAGTACATATAATATGTAGCTAAAAACTTCAATGAAATAAGAACATAAGGCTAGAAGTGAAGGGCCTAAAACAAATAATGATACAACATAACAACTCAAAAACTCTCCTTTAGCAAACAATCAAAGATTAATAGATTACACTAGCATAAGTCTACCTAATATCTTAAAAGTGATTCCCTTGTCATAAAACTCATGTGCATAAGCTTGAAATTTCATTTCTATGTCAAACTTTTTATAAATTCATTTCTTGTTGGTTATCACCATTACGCTGATCATGAGAACAACTTATAGCATGCTCAATAGAAACTCATTAAATGTACGCATGAATGAGAATCAAGTTCAATAGTCTTATAGGCTACATGAATAACATGTTGAAATATTAAATGTAGATAGACATTTGACCCTGGTTCCAAACACCCACCTACCAACTAACAACCTGCAAAACAGTCAAAAATAATGATTGTAGGTAGGTAAGTTTTTCAAATTAGAAAAGAGAAGAAATATTCTTGGCAAGAGACAAAAGGAATGAATCAATCTCATTTGATCAGTTGAAGAGTTGAAGAGTTTAGCAAATAAAAGAATTGTGGAGTAGAGAGGAAAAGAAGTTTGATCAGCAGATCAAATGTAGAAGACAGAAGGAATTTTGTTTTGTGCGTACAGTTACACGTATTTCTTCTCTTGTCATTCTGTAAGTTTGTTATTATTTGATTCAACCTGTGAAGCAGTGATTCCTCTAGGTGTTATTGTATGCAACCATTAGAGCTGCAAGTTTAAAGTTTAAGTTTTTATTAGTTTGAAGATTTTAGGGTTATTTTAGGGTTTTCTGGTTGAAGCTAAATGCTCCTAGATTTTGCAATAGTTTATCACATTTGAATAGCAAGCAAGCAAGTAGGCATACTAAAATCTATTGTTATCCATCTATTTATTGCATTTGAGAAGTTTATTGTTAAAAGCTTCATAATTTGGCTCTCTAAATTTAATGGTGGAAATATTCATGTTGTAAGTCTGGTCACTCGATCTAATCTTTGCCTAGGTTATAACTTTGTAGTTTAAATCGAGCTCACTTGGCATCCACTTCTATCAAGCACCACTTTGTTGTGGCTACCAAGATCACTTGGCATTGCTTCCTGCCAAGCTCACTTAGCATTTATTGGTGCCAAGTTGTCCTTTGAGTGTCAAGTTCACTCAGCATCTTCTTGTGCAGAGCTAGCTTGGCACCTCTCTTGTCACTCGACATCTATTGGTGTCGAGAAAAATTGGCACTCGACACCTTCATGTGACAAGCAAATTTTTTAAATTTGTGATTTTATTTTTCACATGGTATCAGAGCTTTGAGGCCCCACATCCATAGTGAGTTAGAGCATTTGTTTTTTTGGGATATCTGACATGGCAAGAGATGCAGGAAAGATATGGCAGCATCCATCATACTTTAATGGATAGAATTATGAAACATGGGAAAAGAAGATGAAAACCATAATGGTTGCAAATGATTTGTGGGAATTTTTTATTAATGGGTTCAATGATGTGACAGACCCAACTTAGTATGCTACCCTCTCAAATCCACAAAAGACTCAGTTGAAAGAGTCAAGGAGAAAGGATGCAAAGGCATTAAGTCTAATTGAGGCAGGGATGACAGAGATAGTTTTCCCCAAGAATGCAGTAGCAAATTATGCAAAAGAAGCATGGGATATTCTTTAGACAAACTTCAATGGAACTGATAAGGTCAGAGTAGTGAAGCTACAAATGATCATAAGAGAGTTTGAGAACCTTCAAATGAGGGACAATGAACCTATTGTAGAGTTCAGCTCACAAGTCTCCACTTTGATAAACTAGCTCAAATCAAATGGAGAAGAATATGATGAGTAAAAAATAGTATAGAAAATATTGAGGAAGAAAAGGACCTCATATATATTAAAATCTTTTCATGAACATAGAGGAAGCAAAGGATCTCACCACATTGACCATGGATGAGTTGATGGGAACTCTTCAAACCCATGAGCACTAGATAAACAAGTCAGCTACAACTTCCCAAGAGTAGTCTTTCAAAGCTCAAGATAATTAAAGAGGTAGGGGGAGAGGAAGAAATGGCTTTAGTAGAGGCTCAAGAAATAGAGTTCATGGAAGGAATGGTCAAAGGAATGTTGGTGCAAAAAGCTCAGGAAGAGCAAGCAACCAAGAGGGATCAAGCACCTCTCAAAACAACTCTAGAGGAGGTACGAAGAATTACAACTCCAATAAGAGTAATGTTGAATGCTATTATTGTCATAAATATGGGCATTATGCAAGTGAATGCTAGAATAAATGAGGAGATCAGTCAAAGAAAAATGCTAATGTGGCTGATGTGAACATGAGAAATGCAAACAATCCCACAGCCTTCATCATGTGTAACATTGGTGAAGAAGGAAGCCTTGAGGTATGGTACCTAGATAGTGGTTGTAGCAACCACATGAGTGGTAATGAAAGTTTATTTTCTTTCATTGATAAGACTTTTAAGTCTAAAATTAAAATGGGAAATAATGGAACTATTCCCATAGTGGGCAAAGGATCTATCATGGTCTGCACCAAGAAAGGTGAGAAGAAAGAAATACAAAATGTGTATTTTTTCCCTGGTATGAAGCAGAACTTGATGAGTGTTGGACAACTCATTCGAAATGGATACAAAGTGCTGATTAAAATGACAAGTGTGTCATTCATGAGAAGGATAGGAGTAATAGATTACTTGCAGTAGTCCAAATGACAAAGAACCAGATGTTCCCATTGAGGATAGAGACATGTTTCTCTTCTCAAGTCAATGTTGCACCTCCCAAGCATGCATGTATAGTAGTACATCAATAGTCAGCTCTTAGGAGCGTGATTGAAGACCCCTCCAAGCTTTGGCATCTCAAGTATGGACATCTTGGCTTTGCTAGTTTAAATTTGTTGTCCAAGAAAAGAATGGTAGATGGTTTGCCAAGCATTGTAGATTCATCTAAGAAGTGTGAGGCTTACATATTGGGTAAGCAACATAGGCTTCCCTTTAATTTTGGAAATTCTAGAAGGGATAGAGAACCATTAGAATTGGTGGATTATTATTTGGTAGGCCCTATGCAAACTACTTATATTGGGGGGAGTACTTATTTTATGACATTCATAGATGATTTTAGTTGTAGGACATGGGTGTGTTTTTTGAAGAATAAATCTAAAGAATTTGATAAATTTGTTGAATTTAAAGCCCTACTTGAAAAAGAATGTGGACACTATGTAAAAGTCCTTAGATCAGATAGAGGAGAGGATTATACCTCCAACATTTTTGTAATTTTTTGTAGGAAAAATGGCATAAGAAAAGAGCTTATAGCCAGTTATACTTCGTAGCAAAATGGAGTGGCTGAGAGAAAGAATAGGACCATTGTCAAAATGGCAAGAAGCATGATGAAAGAAAAAAGAATCCCAACTGAATATTGGGGAGAAGCTATAGCAACAGTAGTATACTTGATCAATAGGTATCCTACAAAATCAATACGTGACAAGATTCCTCTTGAGGCTTGGTCAAAGGGTAGATGGATAGTTGAACACTTGAGAGTGTTCGGATGTGTAGCATATGCACATGTACCTAAGGAACAAAGGAAAAAGTTTGATGACAAAGGTGTGAAGTGCATCTTCATAGGGTATAGCTCAGAATCAAAGGCCTATAGGCTATATGATCCAATTGACAAGAAGATCATCATTTCAAGAGATGTGGAGTTTCTTGAAAACCAGTCATGGGATGGCTCGGTAGATGAATCCTCAAGAACTTCAAGTAAAGTGCCTACTATTGAAGAGGAAGAAGATGACATTGGTGATTAGCAAGAAGATGGAGCAGCAAATATGGATTTCAGACAAAGGCAAAAAGGCAAGCAGCCCTTAACATGTTAAGCAATAGCTCCTAGCGCTTCAAGATAGCCCCAAGCCAATATGCAAAATAGTAGCAGTAGTAGTACTAAAAATTTGGATCCCACTCTTGCCTCCCTATTCCCAGGAAGACTAAAAGTATAAGGGAGATATACCAAGGTGAAAGGTATGCGGAAGATTATGATGAGAGTGTAAATTTTGCATTATTTTCTCATAGTAATCCAATTTATTTTGAGGAATTTGTGAATGAGGAGTAATGGTGTAATGCCATGGATGAGGAGATAGATGCTATTGAAAGGAATAAGACATGGGAGTTAACTACTTTGCCTCTCAAGAAATAAGTAATTGGAGTGAAATGGGTATACAAGATCAAGTGCAATGCTGAAGGAAAAATAGATAGGCATAAGGCACGTTTAGTGGTCAAGGGGTACAAGTAGTAGTACGACAGAGATTATGATGAGACATATGCCCCAGTTGCAAGAATGGAAACCATGCATGTTATCATAGCAATTGCAGCCCAACACAAATGGAAGGTCTATCAAATGAATGTGAAGTCTACCTTCCTAAATGGTGTATTGAAAGAAGAAGTATATGTGGAGCAGCCACCTGGTTATGAAGTTGTAGGTGAAGAACACAAATTTTATAGATTGAAGAGAGCTCTATATGGCTCAAGAAAGCTCCATGGGCATGGTAAAGCAAGATTCACTCATATTTGATGAGCAATGGCTTTAGCAAAAGTGATGGTGAGCCCACACTTTACATCAAGGTAGCTAATAGTAATGTGTTGATTGTTGTCTTGTATGTAGATGATTTAATTTTTACTAGAAATGATCATTTCCTAATTGTTGAGTTCAAGGAGGCCATGAAAAATGAATTTGAAATGATAGACCTATGTCTCTTAAAGTACTTTTTATGCATAGAAGTAAAACAAATGCATGATGGCATCTTCATCTCTCAAGAAAAATATGCAAGGAAAATCTTAGAGAGATTCAAAATGTAGAACATTAAGGCAGCCCCAATACCAATAGCAGTAGGTCTGAAGCTTAAGCAAGGAAGATTGTAGCAAAAAAGTGAATCCAGCACTATACAAGAGCATGGTTGGAAGCTTGATGTATTTGACTGCAACTAGGCCAAACACAATGCATGCAGTAAGTTTGATTTCCATATTTATGGAAACACCAAAGTATTCCCATTAGCAAGTGGGAAAGAGGATCCTAAGGTATGTGAATGGCACCAAGGGATTTGGAATTTTGTATACTATAGAAAATGAATTCAAGTTGGTTGGTTATACAGAATGTGATTGGGCTAGAAGTCTAGATGATAGGAAGAGCGCTTCTAGATACATGTTTCATATGGGATCAGGTGCAATTTCATGTGCATCCAAGAAGCAACCTATTGTTGCTCAATCTACCATAGAGGTTGAATACATAGCAGCAAACGCAGCAGCATGTCAAGCTATTTGGTTAAGGAAGATCTTGACAGATTTGAATGAAAGACAAGAGGATGGAACCATAATTTATTGTGACAATATCTCATCTATTGCTTTGTCCAAGAATCTAGTCTTCCATGGGAGAAGCAAGCATATAGAGACTAGATATCACTTCATCAAAGAGTTGGTGGAGAATGGGGATATCAAAATGGAATTTTGCAAGTCTAAGCAGAAGCTAGTAGACATTTTTACTAAGCCATTAGTCATTAGAACATTTGTACACCTAAGAGAGAGTCTTGGTGTAGTTGATATGGATCTATAGTGATCCTTGTTTTTTGTTTGGCTCAAGACAAAGGGGGAGTGTTGAAATATTAAATGCAGATAGATGTTTGCCCCTAAAGCCAAATGCTCACCTACCACCTGACGACCTATAGAATAGTCAAAAACAATGAATGCGAGTAGGTAAGTTTTTCAAATTGGAAAAGAGGGGGAAATATTTTTTTAAAGAGACAGAAGGAATGAATTAGCCTCATTTGATCAGTTGAAGAGTTGAAGAGTTTAGTAGAGTAGAGAATTGCAGAGCAGAGAGGAAAAGATGATTGATCAGTAGATCAAGTACAGAAGATAGAAGGAAGTTTGTTTCATGCCTGCAGTTGCAAGTGTTTCTTCTCTTCTCATTCTATAAGTTTTTTATTGTTTGATTCGACCTTTGAAGTAGTGATTGCTCCAAGTGATATTGTATGCATCCATTAGAGCTACAAGTTTAATGTTTAAATTTTTTATTAGTTTGAAGATTTTAGAGGTATTTTAGGGTTTTCTGGTTGAAGCCAAATGCTCCCAAATTTTGAAATAGTTTATCACATTTGAATAGCAAGCAAGCAAGTAGGCATACTAAAATCTATTGTTCTTCATCTATTTATTGCATTAGATAAGTTTATTGTTAAAAGCTTCATACTTTGGATCTCTTGTTTTAATGGTGGAAATATTCACATTGTAATTCTGGTCACTCAGTCTAGTCTTTGTCTAGGTTATAACTTTGTAGTTTAAATTGAGCTCACTTGGCATCCACTTCTACTAAGCACCACTTTGTAGTGGCTACCGAGCTCACTTGGCATTGCTTGTTGTCGAGCTCACTCGACATTTATTGGTGTCGAATTTCCCTTTGAGTGTCGAGTTCACTTGGCAACTTCTTGCGTCGAGCTAGCTTGGCACCTCTCCTGTCACTTGGAATCTATTAGTGCTTAGAAAATTTGGCACTTGGCACCTTCATGTGCTAAGAGATTTTTTTTAATTTGTGATTTTATTTTTCACATAACATTGATGTTTACCCAATCACTACCACTTGATCTTAAACCAACTACCAAGTCTTTAAAATTTTTAGTGATAGAATATGTATTTAATGCAACCATTCCATCTTCACTGAGTGTGTTAGGATCAATTAGGACCTCTGCTTCTACTTCCAGATTATCTTGAAATGATTTGGGTTTGAGCACATCTTAAAAATGATATTGACAATTAAACATAAAGTAGAAATGTCAATGGCTACTAAATTAATGTAATCAAAATGAAAGAGTTTCCAAACAGACACAATTTTGCACATCTTTCAATTTTCTACATTTATATATATTGAAAAGTCTGCTAAATGTAATGAAACAAAAGATTTTCCAAACACATTCAAAAGAAGTTAGTCATGCTCCCTTTTTTCCCAAAAATAAGTAGCCCAAAGGAACATTGCCACCAATAAGTGAATGCTATGCTAAATAGTTTGATTATGTAGAACTGATGTTAGACCTATTAGAGTCTAACATCTCACACTTGACAACTTGAACTGTACTACAAAATCTAACACCTACTTTAAAACAAAAAAGGCATCTCCTAATATAGTAGTTGTATACAAGTACATTACAAAGATGAAAATCATTGAATGCCTTTGTAGCTCCATTTGAGTATGGTCTAAAGCTATCTAGGCATATTTTTTAACAAATCTATTTTTTCCAAGGTCCTATTGCTAGAGAGACATGCAAATCAATAGCTATTTTTTTTCTAATTCTTTCACCATAGTTGAATAAGTGAAGTTTTTCTTCTAAAAAAAGTTCTAGAATTGATGGGTTTAAGATAACAATGATGTTGAAAATTTAATAACTATGTTCTTTGATATATATTGTCATTGTATGGTGTCTAGATGATGAAAATGATCATGAATTGAGAGTTCCTTCAAAAATGACCTTAAGTGATAATGTGTAAATAGGTCATAAGCACAACTTTGTATGAAAACCACATCTCAACATATTTATACTATAAGCTTACCACCGTTAATAATGACATATCCTTAGTGATTGCAAATGGCCTTGTTGAAATTCATCTTGTGAAAATAAATAAATTCTTCTAATCTGACAATAACTATAATACTGATCTTCAGAGGTCTACAATGAGAAGGCATCCTTCGGGCCTACAATTATCTACTTTTTCCATGATTAATGGCTTGACCACTTATAACAGCATTTCCACAATGGGTCAAAATTGTTAGTTTGAATTACATTTGGATATGCTAGCAAACATCTTACCTCTTACAGACTCCATCTCTGATAATTAAAAGATCTACACTTATTGACATCCAAATGTTTCTATAACAAAGCTTGGTGCCATACTATGACAATAGTTCAGAAGATCAAAATTATCTCGTCAAGTTGTTAAAGGAATTAGCATTAGATTGTCAGTATGTAACTAAATAGTTTTTTTTGTTGAAATGAGGTAAAACATTGTTTGTCAAATCTCCTTTGAAATGGAGGAGTTTGAATAATTAATCTATTGTGGCTAATAATTGAGATTGATTATGGATATTATCAGCTATTAAAATCTTCCCTTTTGTAGCCAACAAAAAAGAAAAGCTTAGATATTTTCCCTAGCATTAAGAGACCAAAAAGACCACATTATGTTGTTCAAGTGATCTATGTGCAAAAGCTTCATGTGTGGAGTTCCCCATGTAGGTTCTTAGAGGATATTGATTCCATCTAGTCCCTTGAAATGTAATGTGTATATGTCAAGTATTCAATTCATCAGCAAGGAAAATTGTTGGTTGGGTAGAGGCACAAGAAAAACTAAAACACAAAAGCACAATGTGTTGTGGCACGGTAAAATATATTGTATTCCATTCATAGTGATTTCAAATGAATACATAGTACCTTTTTATAGGAAAGCATACAATATTCTAGTGAAATCTAGCATTAAATAAAAAGACAAAATATCTACATATTTTTGGAAAATACTACAACTGACTCAAACTTTTGGAAAATACTTTAGCTGACACAACCTAAATCTAAACCTAATAATCTAGAAACATCTAATGATAGACAATTAATTCTAAGTAGAAATTAATATTTATAATACTCCCCACTAATTTCTACTATCTACATCATGAATATTTATAATTCCCAATGTTTCCCTCAAAATCTCAAATTGTTCTTGTGCTAAAATCTTGGTGAAGATATCTGCAAGTTGCTCCTCTGATCTGCAATTTTGTAAATTAATTTATCTATTATTAACCAACTCTCTGATGAAGTGATACCTTGTTTCAATGTGCTTTTTTCTCTTGTGAAACACATGGTTCTTTGAAAGTGCAATACCAAACTTGTTATCACAATAGATTGTAGTAGGTCCATCTTGAGCTTGCATTTAGTCTTTCAAAATCCTTTGCATCCATATTTCTTGAAATGCTACTATCGTTCCTACTACATACTCTACTTTAGCTGATGAGAGAGTTACTACAGGTTGCTTCTTTGATGCCCAGGCTACAACACTTGTCCCAAGATAAAATGCATATTGAGATGTGCTCCTTCTATCCTTAGTACCCCCTGCAAAATCACTATCTGTATATCCAACTAATTGAAAATCATCTGAAGTAGAATACAAAATGCCATGATTCATAGTTCCTACAATATATCTCAAAATTCCTTTTCCTACCTGCTAATGTGAGTTCTTAGTGATTCCATGAATCTAGAGATTAAACTCACTCCATACATCATATCTGGTCTAGTAGTAGTGAGATACATCAAACTACCAACCAATCTTCTAAATAAAGTTGAGTCAAAACCTTTCTCAGTATCTTCTCTATTCAGTTTGGTGCCTACTACCATAGGTGTAGAAAATATACTACAATTTATCAATCTAAATCTTTTCAAAATATCTATTGCGTATTTACTTTGGCAAATGAAAATTCCTTTATCATTTTGAGTAACTTCAATGCCAAGAAAATATTTCATCAATCCTAGATCTGACATTTCAAATTCCTTATTCATTTCTAATTTAAACATGTCAATAGATAAATTGCATGTGATGATCAAATCATCAACATATAAATAAACAATCAAAATCTAACCTTGTTCATTGATCTTGGTATATAATGTAGCTTCACTAGTGCTTCTTTTGAATCCATTCTCCATCATGTATGAATCTATTCTATTGTACTAGGATCTTGGAGGTTGCTTCAATCCATGGAGTGCCTTCTTCAACTTATAAACTTTGTCTTCATGTCCTCTTATTTCATATCTTGGTGGTTGCTGCACATAAACTTCTTCTTCCAAATATCCATTCAAAAATTTTGATTTGACATCCATTTGGTGAACCATCCATTTGTTTTGAGCTGTAATAGCTAATACTATTCTGACAATGTCAAGTCTTTCTATAGCTTCAAATGTCTCATTATAGTCAACCCCATATTCTTGTGAAAATCCCTTAGCAACTAACCTTGCCTTACATTTTTTTACATCTCCATTAGCTTTAAACTTAGTCTTATAAATCCATTTTATACCAATGCAATCTTTGTTCTTAGGCAAATCAACTAATTCACATGTATCATTTCTCTCAATACATTCTATTTCATCATTCATTACATTAATCCAATGCCTGTCCTAAATTGCATCTTCAAAATATATAGGATCTAGAGCAAATAAAGAAAAATTTGATTGCAAATCTATTTTACTTCCTTGATCATAAATCTCACTCAATCTCTAGTTTTCTTGCTTGTAATCCTTGATCTCAATTGTGCAAGTATAGGGTTTGAATCATTACTTACTTGTGAATTAAAAGATTCTCCATGTTCAACTTTATTTTTTGAGTGATCTCCTTGTGGACTATGTGGTGGAGTTCCTTATTGGTCACTTGGTTGATCCTCTTGATCTTCATGATCCTTTTTATCCTTCTCACCATATGGTATTATTTTAGCACCTGTAAAATTTGTATCTATATTTCCATCCCAAGATTCATCCTCTTTAAATACAACATCCCTACTCACAATGAATTTTCTAGTGATAGGCTTAAACAACCTAGATGCCTTAGATTGATCATCATAGCCAACAAAAATGCATTTCTCACTCTTATCATCTAATTTACTTCTAGTTTCTTTTGGAACATGTGCATATGCAGTACAACCAAATACTTTGAGATGAGAAACACTATGAATTTTACCATTCCATGCTTGTTGTGGAACCATGTCCCTCACAATATTTTTTGGACTCCTATTCAAAATATAAATAGCACAAGAAACTACCTCAGCCCAATACTCATTAGGAAGATTCTTACCTTTCAACATGCTCCTTGCTATCTCCATTATTGTCCTATTCTTTCTCTCTACAATACCATTTTTTTATAGTGTGTAACTAGTAGTAAATTACTTTTTGATTCCATGATCCCTACAATAATCTAAAAACTCATTTGACTTATACTCTCCTCCTCTATCAGATCTCAATACCTTGATAGGAAAACCACTTTGTTTCTCAACAAAAGCTTTGAATTCTTTAAATTTTCCAAAAGTTCCAGATTTGTATTTAAGAAAGTAATCTCATGTCCTTCTACTGAATTCATCAATAAATGCTAATAAATAAATGCTCTCCCCTAATGATGGTGTTTTCATTGGACCATATATATCTGAATGCACAATTTGTAAAGGTACCCTTGCTCTATATGACATCTCTTTTGGAAAACGCTCTCTATGATGTTTGGAAAAAATAAAACTTTCACATGGACCCAATGATGCTTCAATTGGGGGTAAGCCTCTTACCATTTCCTTTCTTTTCAATAATGATAATCCTTAGAAATTTAAATGTCCATACCTCAAGTGCCATATCCATGCCTGATCTTGACTTGTTGCCTTGAAACTTATTGTAATTTCATCAAACATATTGCTCTTCATCCAAAGTGGAAAAATTTTGTTATTTTTCCTTTCTACCCTTGCAATCACCAAGTTACTAGGAGGCATATCAAATATAGTGCACATATTTTTCTAAAAAATAACCCTGTAACCTTTTTGACTAAGTTGCCCCACACTTATAAGATTATTTTTCAAACCAGGTACAAAGTATACATTAGAAATAGATTTCTTGCCATGCTTTGGTATGACATTGATTGTACCTTTTCCACTTACTTCCACTATCTCATTGTTTTCCAACTTCACTTTTGATTTAATTGATATATCCAAGCTTTCCAAAAAAAAAATTTGTTTCTTGTCATATGATTGTTGTAACCACTGTCTAAAAACCAAAATTCATTTGAACTCTCTTGGGCTACATTGCAAGTAATGAACAAAGTCTCAAAACTACTTTCAGAAAAATTTGCATTTTGCTTACTCATATTAGCTTGTTTCTTTCTACACTCATTTGCAAAATATTCAAACATCTTGTAGTAATAAAATTGAACATTTGTTTTATCATACCTCTATGATTTATGGCTATTATTGTATCCCCTTGAGTTTAAGTATTGATTTCTCCTTCCTCCTAGATCTAGACTCTTTCTTTCTTCCTTTTGAAAATTATATCTACCTCTTCCTCTTCCTCTAAATCTAGAATTTCCTCTTCCTCTACCTCTACCAAATGTCATTTGTGCTTTGAATTCATTCTCTAGTGAATTACCATTATGCTTGTGTTGGTGTTTGAAAATGTCACTGATTTCCAATTACCTTGATAAGAACTAGACATATCTAGGGGCAGCTAACTCCCATTTTTGACATATCCCTTCAAACACCAGAACAACTATAAGGCTTGACCCTTCTTCTACTTTAGGCTTTGCAAAACCTAGGTGGGTGGACCTTAGCTTCAATCAATATGGTACCAGTGCAAAAACATATTTGTGAATCTATTAAAGCATATAAAAGCCCTTATATCTCCTAATACTTATGCAATGACATAGATCTGCAATAGAAAAATGCAAATCCTATGATATTCATAAGCTGAGTGAGGGCATCATATTTAGGTTCTTCAACATGAAAGGGAAGTACAATTGATTAACAATGTTGAGTTCAACAAAACCTCAAATATGCATTAGTATAACAAGTAATCTTAGAACTTATCAGTGCCTTAACCATTGGGCAATTTCATGGATTCAATACATATATATGTGATATCAAGATATATTTGATGCACCCAAACATCAGATCTATCTAATCACCTTGTGATTCATACATCAGTGTTCATTTAGACCTCATTCTCATGAAATATCCTTCTCAACATAACCAACAATCTTGTCAAACACATCAAGTATTTACTTGGTCCTTTGTCCCAATAGCAAAACCTATTTAACATACAACTTTAAAGGGATGCAAATGGATCTCAAATCCTTGTTCCTAGACCATATAAGACTACAAATTATTGAGACAAGAGATGACAATCAGAATGAAACTAATGAAATTCTTGCTCACTTGTATTCATTTCCTTGAAACAATACAATCAAATATATGAAACAACCTAACAGATCTAAACTATTTGTATTATCTCTAGAACTACTATTCATACAAGAAGAAATGTTGAAGAATGGTGTCTCAGTATTGGGAATACATCAAGACTGGAATCAAAACCTGGTATCACAGCCATGAAGCAATTTTTCTCCAAAAAATTGGAACCTATACAATGAGAAAGAATGAGAATGATATAGAGGAAGGAATTCCCAAATCTACTTTGCATCTGACATCTGTCCACTTGAAATTCCCTCTCCTAGCAATGAAAAGACTCTCTCTCATCTCTCTTTGCCATGGGTGAATCAAATCCTTAACCATTTTGGCTCTCAAAAGCATAAAGTATCTTAGAAACTTGATGGAATAATACAATCTTCCAAAAGCATAAAGTATCCAAAATGCAGTACAATCTTCTTAAAGTTGTTTTTTCCACATTCTAGCTTCAACTAGTCTTCATAACTACCCTCTAACCAATGTTGATGCTCCTTGATGAATTTTTCCCAATGTACTGAGAACACCCCAAAATTTGCAAATTGGCTTATAACATGAGCTGGGGAGCACTTGTGTAAAAATCGACCTCAAAAATGGAAAATTCATATTATTCTAGTTTCGGTGGTAGATTGGAGTACCCATTTTAGATAAAAATAGCCCTAGATATGCCCTTCTGAAGTTTTAGGCCTCTGTTCATGGCTTCCATAATATTTTGCAAAAATTTAAACTTTCACCAAAGTTTAAACTAAATGATTAAATAGAAATTATTTAAAATGTCTCATGATTGCGCATGATTCTGAGAAAAATTATTAAAATATTAAAATTTGAAATTTCCAAAATTCCTCACCAATCTCTGCCAGGTCAAACCTATTGACCAGCCTTGGTGACACGTGTCACACTATGATTGGTTCCTTTTTTCTACACAGCTATCAAACCTCTCCAACTGGGTGCCATGTGCCATCATTAGATTCATCCTTTTCATCACCATGTCAGCATGCCACTTTGATGCCACATCATATTCATTATGTCGCTATGTTAACTGGCGTGCAAATTCACCTTAGCGACATAGAAAATACCCTCAGATCTACCACATGGCATGATCTGGTGCTATCTGATCATGATCTACCACATCATCCTACCTCAAGATTTGTGCCACATCACACCTTATGGTTGGTCAGGAACTCCACATCATCACTAACTCACCCTGTACACCCTGTCAGCTACCACTTATCACTCACTGGTTCACTGCTCTGTATCCAGGCGAGACCCCCATGCTCATTTTACCTTCACCAAATTTTTGATTTTTTTGACGATTCACTATGTTGCTATCATCATGTTGACATCATCCCTTCATTATGCATGTTTGTTCAAAATTTGTTTGACTCCTCGCCAGCTGGCCATCTGTGCACATTGGGCCCATTCACCGTATGGTTGCCTTTTAAAATATGTTGTCTTGTTAGACACAATGCTTATGTGTGCTTTCATATTTAAAGACATAAAAAGACTCTCCCATGGGAAATGTGGGATAATAGCCTTTACTAGTTTCTCTATGCCTTTTCTCTTAACAAATGACTTACTCTTCTTTACATGTGGGTTTGCTCCCTTCTTCAAATAGTGAGCATCTCTGCCTCTCATCAAACATTGGCTTCCCCTTTTAGTTGGCCAGTAGCTTGCCCTTTTTAGATTGTGTTACTTGTTTGACCTTCGGCTTGTCTTTTATTATATGGCTCTGCTACTCTTTAACGTGCCTGCCCTGTCATGTGGGTGCCTCTCTTTTAAATGTGTGGGTCTTTGTCTAGCATAGGGTACTCTCTGCTATATGGTGTGAGGAGATCCCTCTTAATTGTTCTTTCTCTCCTTTCAATGTGTGGGTGGTTGCACACTTCCACATGGGTCTTTCTTTGAGCTTGGCGTGGGGTGTCCTTCAATTCCCCTACCTATACTTTTTTACCTGCTACTTGTTAATTGTGTGGGTGCTCTTTAATTTTGCATGGATCTCCCTTAAGTGTGGCATGAATGCTCTATTTTATGCATGATCTGCTTCTTCAATTTGTTACCTTTCTTTGCCTGTTATGATTGTGGTGGATGTAGAATTCAACTGGAAAACAATATAGTGGAAGAGACATCACCATACAGTCATATGAAAATTCATAATCATACTCAAGAATCATGGATACTCACTGCTACCTATAACTAATTACCAACACATATATTTAATTTTCAAAACCTCATAACTTGGTCTCTATGAATTCGATTTAAACAAAAAAGAAATGACTTTTAACTTCTCAAAAGCTCTAGATACAATGGGATTCTACCAAAAATACCACTAGTAGAAAGTTCCACAAAAGAGTTTGAAAACCCTTAAACTAGAGAATGAAAAGGAAACCTTAACCCTTAGATAGGGAGATTTCTCAAATATCAATAGATAGGAATCAAGCATCATAACAGTCAAGGAAAAGAAACTCTATACTCTTCTGATACTTTACCTCTTCCCTTGATTTGTTTTCATAAAAATTGGATGAAGATATTTGGCTTCTCTAGATTTCACCTCAAAAATGGATCCAGCTATCACAATAGATATATCAGGGAGATCCTCCAAATTCTCATAGTAGACTACTCCACCATGCTCCATAGCTTTGAGGTTGCCATTTCCAATGTCTAGTTCTATCTGATCCTTGGTTGGTGGCTTCTTTATGAAATCCCAAGGGAAACAAATCACCTTCAAAACAAAATTTTTGATTCTCTAAATATAATTCTCTATCTTCTGGTAAAATAGAATCACTATCATCACTCACAATAAGTTTGTAGCTTCTCTCCAAGAACATGTAAAAAATTCTCACTTTCAGAGGTTATGTTTCTTCATCAATGATCATAAATGGATCTATTAAATTACCAAAGTAATCTCTAACTTCATCTTGATCACCATTTCCCTTAATGCCCTATCATTCTAACAAGATTAGTCAGACCCCGAAATGGGTTCGACTAAAAAAAATTTTGTTTTCAAATAACTGATACCCCATACTGATCTAATGAACATCTAATATTGACTGGGATCAAAATTGAGAACTGAAAATGAATTTGCAACTCATTTTACATATTTTTTCAAACTGTCAATTTTGCATTAGGAGGTCCTTTGACTGGCCATAAATACTGACTCAAACAACTGACTAGGCTCTGAAATTTGACCCACTAATTCTCTGTTCTGCGTGCTCCTATCCTATCAAATCTTGTCTCCTGACGAATTCAGGGTCAAAAAATATTGACTTTCAAAGTTGCTCACTTAAAATCACCTGCAAATAAACATGTCAAAAAACAATAAATCACATTCGGATTTAGCTTTGAAAATTGGGTAAACTGACACTTGGGGGCACAAAAACTAGGGCATTGATTCTTTGTCATGAGGAGAGTATGGATCTGTGATTTGGGCTCATGAAAAATAACTGGGTGTAAATGGTGAGCAGTCAAAATGAGCTACTCAAAATTTTGCAGATTGAAACAATGGCAGAAAAGGGATTTTTGCAAATGGAATTGACTTGGGAAAGCATGTAGATGAATTCATCAAGATATGAAAACTGGCAAACTTGAAGTATTTTTAGATGACAACATAGTGGTACAATCCATTCAATCTCACCTATCATGGATTTCAAGATATAACATCATGAACAAGGGTTCCAACAAATTTGCATATGCTAACACCAATAAAAAGTTAGAAATTGCATTTGGAATCGCATTTGGAAACTAATCAAACGGATTCATCATAAGCTCAAAATTGAAACATAACAAATCTTCGACCTCAACAATGCAATATAAAAATAATTTTAGAATTTTGTTCAACAAGGTCAAAGTTATAACATCTCAAACAAGGCCTTCCAAAATTATGTGCAATTCATATCAGCATGACATTAATAATTGACCAACTTTGAGGGATTCAAAACCTAGGCAAACGGACTCGAAACAACTCAAAATTTGAAACATAAGCTCTTAGATATGGACACTAGAAACTCTAAAAGAAATGAGTCATGAAACAATATTGGGTGTGAGATATTCAGATGCAAACATGGCCTCCTGTCGTTGTTTGACACTAAGGTGAAAATGCAGATTTGACAAATGCTCAAAATGGGACTTCACGAAATGGCTCAAAATGACAATTTATCATTGTGGAACATGTGGATATGCTAAATGGAGGGTGCTAGAAGCATTAAAAAACTCATGGGGCTCAAAGGTATAGCCAGGTACACACTCATCAAAAAGCATTTATAAGGCTTGATTTTCTCAACAGTGCTCAAAATTGAGGCTACAATTTTGAGTGCCAACAGCTTGTTCAACCTATCTTCATGATTATAAAAGGATCCAAACACCTCATCTATAGACAATGTTGTTAAATCCTTAGATTCTTCAATTGCAACCACAATATTATCAAATCTAGGAGGCAGACTTCTTAAAATCTTCTCTACAACTTTTTGATCAGTAAGCTCATCACCATTCATCCTTACTTGACTAACCATATTCACAACACAATTTGAAAATTGGTTTACATAATCAGAATCCTTCATTTGTAATTTTTCAAATTCTCTTCTAAATGCTTGCAATTTAACAATCTTTACCTTACTTGTACCTTGATATGCAGCCTCAAGAATGTCCCAAGATGCTTGGATGTAACAGCTAGCTTAATTTTTCCAAGAACTAATTCATCCAAAGCTTGTCCAATAATCTACAAAGCTTTTTTACTCTTCTTCCTATTTTCATCAAGCTTTTTCTTTTGATTAGCATTTAAAGTAGACTCATCTACAGGTTCAACATAACCATTTAAGATTATATTTAATAACTCATAGGAATCAAATATAAGCTCCATTATAAAATCCCAATCATCATAATTCTTTCCAGAAAACATTAGAATTGACGCCTAAAAACCCCCTAAAGCCATGCCTGATAGAAATTCATAAACAAAATTCACAGATATAAAAAACCCTAAATAGGGCAATAAGAAACTTATGGATCTCACAATAATTTTCTATCCCCTTTCTTTGTTGCAATCCTCCTTATGTACAATCCTTCAAACTCCTCTTCTTAACCTTTCTTTGATACCAATATGTTGGTTGGGTAGAGGCACAGGAAAAATCAAAACACAAAAACACAATGTGTTGTGTCACGATAAAATATATTCTAAGCCATTCACCATGATTTCAAATAAATACATAGTGCCTTTTTATAGGAAAGAATACAATATTCTAGAGAAATCTAGCATGAGTCGGCAAGACAAAATATCTACATATTTCTGAAAAATACTTCAGCCAACACAACCTAAACCTAAACCTAATAATATAGAAATATCTAATGATAGACGATTAATTCTAATTAGAAATTAATATTTCTAACAAAAATAACTTGTTAGGAAGTTTAGCCCTAATATAATTAAGATAGAAGGTTCACTCCTTGTCCTTATTATTATCATTTATATTAGCAACAAGATATGTGTACTGCAGTCTGTTACAATTTTTCCTAAGTTATAGAAGATGTATCTGAGTTTGGAGGGGTTGTTCCCCACTTTAGATGTCCTCTTAGAAGCAGACTTAGAAGTAGATTAGGCTGCCAAAATTGACTTGTCATGTTATGCAATCTATGAGAGGAAAGGATTCCTTTTAAATTTGTTGGTATATAGTTAGCCCTAATAAGCTCAATTGGCATTCTAGACTTGGTTGACCAAGAGTTGAAACATATGAATAATAATTGAGTCTACGAAACCATATGAGGTGTACATGATAGCCATGCTCATTTCATTGCAAAAGAATGATTAAATTTTTAGATAACCTTTAAATTAAATGGTAAATCCTCTTCCATTTCTAAGAAAAGTGATTTTAGATGAAGATAATAGGGGATTTTGTTTCCTTCTTCTAGCCTTTGCCACAACAATTTGTGTTATTGCTAGACCATCCAAGCTCTAAGCCATAATCTGTACAAACATTGACAGAGAACTTCTCTTTCCATCGATGTCAATCATAAACTATGAGTCACTCATCAAAACAATTTTATAGAAACAATTTTATAGAGAGATAATCATCTAGTAGGAAAGAAAATTTTGCATCTACTTTTTCAATTTGAATTGTCCAATCATTGTTCAATTGAAAATTAGACCATCACTTGTAGATGTCATATTTGTTGCATTTACTAAAATAATAAAATCTTGTTCAAATTTGCTCTGTCTTAAAGTTGGTTTGAACCTTTTATTTTTATTTTTTAATGTTAGCAAATTATTAATTATTTTTTAAAGAAATTTATTTATGTATAAGTGCCAAGATTAATGTATTGATCCCCCAACCTATATTAATAGATGCCCCTGACATCATAGTACTCAGTTATGAGTTCCATGCTTCTTAAATCATCTTTGAATAGTGTAATTTAGGGCAGATCCTCTCAAAAACAAATCTAGTTCAAAATTTAGTGGCTTACCACAAAAATTGGATGTGTAGTCCACACATGTAGTGCTGGAAAAGTTGTGACAATTCCTCATACCATTTTCTTGACATTAGGATCTAATGTTGCCTTCAAACATGTATCATATGAAAGTCAAGCTAAGTAGGTGATAGAAACATTTAATAATCATATTCAAAATAAATAAATGATAAGAGGTATAAATGTAATGTGTTTAATTACTTCAGGATTGAAAACTAGAATTAGTAAATCCAACTTGATCAAGCCTAGATTTTCATCAAATTTAGAGTCTCCATTTGTGAAGACATGTTGGAGATCAATGTTCCAAGAGGTCAGAGTTGAAGCTACTTACGAGCATTAAAACATTAGAGATGACATTGGAGAAATGAATATCACAACATGCTAAAATACCCAACAGATGCCTTCTCTATATTTCTAAGAACAAAATTATAACATTGTTACATTTAACTATTGTTGAAATTCTCTTCATATTTCATTTAATATTTATGTTTAATAATATATCACTCAAATATAATAACAAGCAAAGTAAAAACCAAAATAAGAGGGTTGCATACCATCTATGTGATCTCCACCAATGGCAATGTTAGTTCTAGCCACCATGACCATTGTCATTCCAATGATTAGAGAAAATAAGTATTCATATTTTCTATCAAATGTCATTTTTTTAAAATAAAAAAGGTGTAAAATCATGTCAGCTTACAATGAATTGATACAATTTTTAGAGAATAGAAGATTTTGCAGAGAATAGAAATATATGAACATTTTTACCAAATACTATTAAACTTGTTGAACTTCTATGTTGGATATTTCTTGTGTGATTAGAATATGTTTTTCCACTACACTAATTCATTTCCACATTAAACACAATGAAACATGGATGCATATTGATTCATCTTAAGTTTAACAAGGATCTAAATTTAGACCATCCACACATATTATGACCTTTTTCTACTCTTCCAAACATGTAAAAGCTGAATAAACCCCTAAAATGCAATGTGATCTTCATTTTCATTCATTTGATGAACACATTGAATGGAAAATGTAGTGAAGAATGGTCTTTTGGATTGGAATTTTAGTTGACTGATATTATAATGTCACCTCTCTTAGAAGGATATTAAAGAGTTAGTAGTGATGGAGCCCTATTTTTTTGCAAAAAGTTATGGACTCCATTTAAGAGATGATGTTGAAAATTTGATGAAATATTATGGCCTCTTGTAAATCTAGTTTTAAGAAAAAAATTAGTAAACATTTTGTCACCCAATTATGGGTTAATATGCTTATTGTTCAAATTAAAAGAAACTTAAAATGTTATCAAATGAAGGCTACCTTTAATCATCACATACTCACATGTTGCTTTCTTTACTACTAACTTTGAATAGCAATGTTAATTCTGAGCACCAAAAGAGAAAGATGATAAATTAGTTTAATAAAGTTGGAATATGGATATAAGTTAACAAGTCTTTCCATTGTATATAAATACAAAGTAAATGGGTTACCTTGGTTTGGATGCAGTAATGAAGGTTGCTCTAGTAGTCCTCATCAACTATGATTTTTGGATTTCTTATGAAATTGAGGTTGTTTATAGCAACTGTCAAATGACTACTGGAAACTAGAACACTAAGGAGGGCTATAATTACCTAATTAGAAAATAGCTAAGACCAAAGACAAACATATATTTGAAATAAGGATTGTTTGTATGGTGGCTTGTGGAATGCATCACCATCTATTGTCATATGGAAGTTATGGTAGGAGATAAATAGACGCATTTTTAAAAATAAAAGGATATGATAGGAACAACTTACCAACAAGATGGAGGCTATCATTATCAAGATAATGAATAATAGAATATTCAATATGCAAAAAGTAGTGGAAAAGATGACTTACTAGGATGAGAAGATGAGAGGTAGATGGATTGGGTTTAAGATTTCTTGGTATGTTAGTTTGAGCTTCACTTGGTTTTGAGAATACTTTAATATTCTCTACTTAACAAGGCCAACCACATGAAGGTGGAAGCTCATTTGACCTCACCCCCTCCTCCTAACATCAATCTAAATTACCATTATCATCTAATTACATACTTCATTCATTTATTCATCCATTTATGAACTATAACATTAAATCAATACAATCACATAACATTCATTAATATGATATAAAATTCATTAATACACAATACTAATCAAGACTTCATTAACACATAATAATATTCATTAATAAGAAATAAAAATCAATATTAATACACAAAATTCATAGATAATTACTTAAAACAAAGTTCTTTCATTATCCAACAAGGTTTATCAAAGAGCATTTCTAAAACATCATTTCTTCTTTTTGTTTTCCTTATCTCTACTAAGAAAAATGCTAATAGAAACATCAATATCTTCCTCATTTTCCTCTTCTTGTGGCACATGTAATCTTAAATTATGATGCCTCCTCCTATTTGGAGGAGCAGGAGGTTGCTGCACTAAAGGGGGCTCTGTTGCAAGAACAAGTAAATGGGTTAAATTGGCATACTCTTTTTCTTTTTTTAACTGTTACAAGTATTTAATTAAGTAGTACAACATAACATGCATTTTTATTACCTAACAATGCCACATCATGTACATTAACATTTTGATCTGCCACCATGTCAACATGCTAAACACTTGGAACATGCTCCACTCCTTCACCATGATGTTCAACATGCTCTAAAATATTCAAAAAAAGGATACACATCAAATTGCAATTGAAGATGTTAAATTGTATTCATAATTGTATAATTAATTTCCAATAGAAAATTAATACCTCCACCACTATAATTCACATCATGGCCTTCATCACGAGCAGATCTATGATAAGATATGAAGGCTACAGTGAAATGTTATGCACATTGTTATGCAGTCAATTTATGCTCAAAACTAACACCAAAAGTGAAATTTCTCAACTATTCAATTTGATTTACTTTTCATTTGACCAATTTAATTGTGTCTCATTTGGTTCACCAGATTCTTGGACAAGGTTTTTAGATTCTTGACGTAGGCGTATAGCCACAACTTTATAGCCTTCCTTCCAGGCAATTTTTTTATCTTCATCCGTGAGCTCCACATTGAATTTTGTGCCCTGTATTTTTTCCTTAATATTGTTAGTTTTGCATGTATGGTTTCATTAAACAAAATTGTTTACAACATTATATAATAATATATATATGAAATTTCAATGTTGCTACTTACAAGTCACGATTAAACTCATATAGCCACTAGAGCCAAGTTTGTGTTGGCCAACCATTTCTAGTCTCGCTTTTGTCACCACGGATGTGTCTTGTAATCTATGAATAGTTTCAAACATGTTAGATTATATACTTACAAAGATCACAAATTAGTACATGATTACATCGTACTTAATACTATCATGACATACCTTCTTTTGTCCCGTGTTAGTTCATTTCTACTATTTTCATTTAGTCGTTTCTCTTTTGCATCTTCTATTATTTCATTCCACTCCATCAGTGGAATCATAGGAGGATGATCATACTTTGGGTTCTCCTTTAGACCCCTTCTATATTGATCCCTCGCAGTCTTTATATGCCTTGATGCTCCTTTCAAAAGTAGGGTAGTGTCAAAATGTTTTTTTCCAAATAGGTCCTCAAAAGATGTAATCAACTAATTTTTTAATTCAAAACCCTGTTCATTCCACCTTTTTTTTATTAAAAAAATTGTTAGATCAATAACTTTAATATAGTACAAAAAATGGAAGAAAAGAAAAGAAAATTAGCAATGATATGAAACTATGTACATTTTATGTGTGGTGGGTCCAAATAGCCTCAATGTCATGTCAAAAAGATGAACAAAGAATCATTTGAAGACGATCATACTTTGGATTCTCCTTTAGACCCCTTCTATATTGATCCCTCATAGTCTTTATATGCCTTGATGCTCCTTTCAAAAGTAGGGCGGTGTCAAAAATATTTTTTCCAAATAGGTCCTCAAAAGATGTAATTAGCTAATTTTTTAATTCAAAACCCTGTTCATTCCACCTTTTTAAAAAAAAATTTGCTAGATCAATAACTTTAATATAGTACAATAAATGGAAGAAAAGAAAAAAAAATTGTATGAATTATATGAAACTACATACCTTTTATGTATGGTGGGTCCAAATAGCCTCAATGTCATATCAAAAAGATGAACAAAGAAAAACACAAAAGGATTAGCAGTCCAAAATGAGTTATGTATAAGTAAACTAAATTACACTTTAAATCATAAAAAATTTAAAGCACCTGGAAGCTTTCATAATTTTAACAAAAATATAGTTTTCTTGTTCAGCAACAATATCCATGTAAATGAACCAGTACTAGTTACACAAACTGCTCCAGGAAATGGATCAGCTTCAATAGTGTTGGTCTCTATTTCTCTATCAACTGAAGGTCTATCTATTAGTGCACAAAATAGGTACATAAGTAAAAAATCCACTCAAAAAAATAAACAATTCATGATTAGTACATTACAAAATATAGAAAAACAAGGTTTTATCAGTTAGAGTGGGCATAGATGAGGATGTTTGCATGCTCCTTGTTGCCAACAATGCACAAGGCAATATCAAACTGCCAACCAAAGTAGATTTCTACACTTCATCATGAGCTAAAGAATACAATATTGTTAGCAAAGACATTTGAAATGGATAAAGATAAAATGGGATACTAGGTAGAAGCATCCAAAAATAAAAGTTAAGTTTATGATGTTGATGAAAATAGACAAAGAAAGTGTTACTTACATGAAGGTTGTGCGCTACAACCCTCACAATGTTCACCATGCAATATCATAGCTATCACACATTTTTGTAGAAGAACACATAATATTAGATCATGATCCATAAGATACTATAAAATATAAACATCTATTGAACTTCTATTATTTCTTTAGATTAATTATTGCTTACCTTCAAAGATTCGACCCTACGGACCAATTCTTTTTTTAGTGCCTCTTTTCCCTTCCTTGTGTCACACTCGATGATAATGTTAATAATTTTATCACTGTATCTTTGTTTGAGTTGTTGGGCCATGAACATAAGGTCAGCACTAAGGGTGATGTCATGTAGAAATGATGCTCGTATTTCAAATCGCATTTGATATGCTATCATTCTAGCTTTTTCCCATCATTTTTGACATCAATATCAGTAAAATTTCATCAAAATAACTCCAAATCTATAAAGAAAAGAACATAATAATATGACATTTGTTTCTATATAATTTGAACAATTATAGTAATTAAGGTTTGCCTCTGTTAAAGGTGTGTGAGATGGTACATCCCTACCTATACCTTGTGGTGTATCCATGTTTCCCTGTGAAAAAGATTACTAATTCTTATGAATTAGCAGCAAAATAAAAGTAATATACTTACCCAAAAAAAATATTAATAATAAATTAGATTGTACATTGGAGTCAATATTAATTGGAGGCAATTGGTTTAAATGTTATACTTACCAGTCCCATGATAGGGAATTTGTTTGTATATATAGAATTCAAATTATAATCTATCAGAAGCTCTTCCCCTACACTTAGTGATTTTATCACACATGCAAAAATGCAATTTCCCTCACGTGCCTTGAATATACAATTTGCCAACTTATTAGTTGACATAGGTCGAGAACTATTTATAAATCCTACAATATTCCCTATTGTTTTGGCCTTCCATCAATATACATAGAAAAAATTTTACTTTGATCATTTTCTTTGCATTGTATATAATTTGGTGACAATGCATACCTATGCATACTTTTTTTTTATTGCACAAACCACATCCAATTGTTGTAATTGTAACAAGGTCCTACATACTCGATCAATTCAAAAACTTTATTGTAACATACCTTTATGTCATCCATGGAAAATAGGCCCAAACCATGTAATGAAGATGGAGCTATGCAATATATCCTTTCATTAACAAAAAAATCAATGTTAACTAGAGGTAGTTCCTTGGGTACCCATTCTTTTTGAAGATGTGTGTACCTGAAGGGAACCTACCTATTGCCTTCACTCTCATTATCATAAGAAAATTACCCCCTCTTAGCAAGGAAAAATTGCATTCATTTATTGAATTTTCTCCTAGTCTTTTGACCTCTAGTTGATCTCCCTATTTTAGACCTACTAGATGTCTCACTTTTGTCTTTTATTACCACATTTTCCTCACTCGAGGAAGACAGATCAAAAAAATACCTATTTGTGATACCTGCAATCCATAAAATGAGAGACACACTAGGAAAAAAGTTGATGTTGATGGTAAAGAGAAGATATGCAAATAAAAAATTGTATCTATAGGGTCTATTGACATATACATGTCGATCCATGTGACTGTGCAAAATCTTGGTCAAAGGCATTGAATAGCCTACATATGTAAATCATTTAACTTAAGTTAGCCAAAAATTTGGTGTAACTAATGTGTATATCTAAAAAAATATTTGACATGTTCTACTTAATGTTTATATCTACACATATGGTTTTGAAAGAAAAAGTTGATTACCTTGCTTATCAAATTCACCCATATTGTAATGAATGAAAAGTTGTCTATAAACTAAAAATTACATAGAAGACAAAAATTACATGATTCATTCATCAAAATCAAACAAATTTCTATAAATAAAATTCATGACCCCATCATACTTGACATTGATCATACCTCGACAGACATTTCATTGATCATGTCATTGATCCATGTCTTCATAATCACCATCATCGCACTTGTCACTTTGATCATCATCATCACCACCACCATCTTCATCGCCATCATCATCATCTTTATCATCATTATCATCACCATCTTCATTAGCATGATCACGATCGTCGTCGTCATCATCATCATCATCACCATTATCATCAGCATGACCAGAATCATCATCTTCTTCTTCTTCTTCATTATTGGGTGGCATTCATTCGTGATCATAATTTACTTTGTCTTGTGATTCTTCAGTATCTTCTATTGGAATTACAATAAGAAAGGTAAACTTTAGAGAGGGGGGGTGAATTAGTAGTTTAAACTTTGACCCATAAAAACTTTCACCACACATCCATCTCATACATTCAATAAGTAAACTCAAATACCATGTAAAGCATGTACATCTAAATCATGTAAACATATAAACATTCACACATGTATGACACCAGATATGATTACCCAAAAACCCTCCAATGAGAAGTTAAAATTGGGTTGGAGATGACACCCACAAATCTTCACTACTGCGGTAATAAAGTGTATCCATGAAGGGTATAATGTTTTGATCATGAGACATGATCTACCCTATGAAAGGTCTGCCTTGTTAAAGGCTTACAAAGACTATTGGGTCTCACCCTGCTAGAATGAATCAACAATGATCCTATGGTTAGAACTTGATTGCTTGATGATAGATCACCTCTAAACTAATGTATTCTTGATCCTTCTTGATCATATTTCTCTTTGATGTATGCTCTTCTCTTCCTCTGTTCTCCTTTAACTAATTCTGCAATGCAACCTTAGATCATAACTCCTTAGCCACCATAAATGCTTTGTTTGTGCATGAAAACTTCTCTCTTTGCTCCTTCATACACCTTTATGCACTTTTAGAGATTTTGGGGTTTTTCCTCCTTAAGAAGACTTAGGTAACTTAGGGTTTGGTATGAATCAATGGCTATGATTCATCCATTTTGTTGCTTAATCCTTCCCTTTTCTTATTGGCTACATGTCATGCATTGGGAATCCAACTCAATATTCATCCTTATCTCCAAAAAATCATAATTTAATCTTTAATCTACTCAAAAATGGTTTACATAGTTGTTTGTATCATTATGAATAACTATGAAAAAACTATCTCACTCAGTATTTGAGTTCCTTGATGCTTGGCATATACTGATTTCTATTATGTGACTCTGTATCTGTATCACTCGACGTGTTCTTCTTACTTGGCTCTTGAATCACTTGGCATACACTTTCTGCTCAGCACTTGAGTGACTTGACACATGAGTGACTCGACACTCACTGTGGACTCGACATGTTCTATTATATACATGTTGTGCTCGATATGTATTACTTGTTCGACATGAACTAAGTAAATGAATTAAGTGTGTAGACACTCATTAGTCAAAACCAATATGAGATCAATAATCTCCCCCTTTGACATGATTGTCAAAAACACTTGGTCAAATATTAATATCCTTAATCTTATGAGCATAACATATCTCTTATTTGGCTTATGTACAAGACTTCAAAATTTCAAAATTTTGTAACAACATATATACCTCAAAATTTGATAACTCTCCCTAAGTTGATTATTCTATTCTATACTAAAAATTTTGTACTCTTTCTCAGTAAATGTGTCTTAACTGATACTCTTTGACTTCATTTTGTTTCTCTACTTGCTCCCCCTTAGCTTATTCTATCTCCCCAAATTATGTATCTCCCCAAAAAGTCTATATCTCCTTTATTTCTCCCCAAAAATCTATATCTCCTTTATTTCTCCTCTTTTTTGACACTAATGTCAATGGGCTATACATTGATAGTGTATTTTTCTAGAAAAGATTTATGGACCTCTAAGATAATTTTGAGAGCTGCATCCCAATTTTCACATGCTACATCCAAAGACTTGATTTGGATAGCCAGCTCGATAGCAAGGTGGACTAGGTTGTCTAATGTTGAAAGATTTGGGTCTTTCTTCATAAGTGTTTCATCATAGCCTAATTCCTTGTACAAAATCTCCATATGAGGGGTCAATGTTGTTTGGATTCTAATTAATTTGGCCCTTATATTGGCCTTATCTTCAAATAATGCTACTAACTAACTCTAGGTTTGTAACAAAGTTCTGAAGTGCTTCTCGCTTTGAGTTGGACTTGTAGGTAGTTTAGCACCTGATGATTTAATCTGGCTTTCCAAACTCAAAATGTGACTTATTGTCTCTTGTGTGAAGAGTGTTGGGTTGCACCATTTAGTGTATAGTGAGAAAATGTTCTCAAGTACCTTCTTCACACTTTCAACCTTAATTTTCAATGCAACTTGTGTGAGTGCTATGTCACTTGATATTTTCTCATTTACTTTATTCTAAAATTTCATTTCTGACCATTCTAATAATTTTTCATTTGTGTCAAGGTCTACATTACTAACCTTTTCTACTATGGTTGTTATTTGTTCAATGAGTGGCTTGGTTTCATCTGGAGTCAGCAAACTAAATGCATCTAAAAAGATGTCTTTGATATCAAGCAATGTCTACTTTTGCATATACTACCTTCTTAGTAGTTCCTAATGCTTCTTTCTTGCTAGGGCTTGTTGCAATATACCCATCTACTCTATTGTCATTGTTTCATAATCATACTTTTGTAACACAATCTCTTCATCAAGGTTCACATCTCCATATTGTATCACTTCTTCAGCCTTTGATGTACTTGGACTCGGTACTAAGATCTACAATGGTGTTGCATCTATGCTTAGAGTATGACTTGAAGGTGTGCCAAATTCTAGTAAAGTTACCAAGGCTTGAATTGCTACTTGCTCCTTCACATTTGGTGTCAACTCAGTCTCTTTAGGCTAGTCCTATTCTACCATAATGCCTTTTGATGCACCTTGTACTTGTGTTGTAGGTGCAAATAAGTCTATCTAACTTGTTCCACTCTATGTTTTTGTAGTAGCTTGGGTTTCCATTGTGTTCTTCTCTACTACATCAACCTTTTCAATTGTATCAACCTTTTCTGATGTAGCTTCAGGTACTTTATCCAAAGGTTGTACATTAGTTACTTGAGGGGTGATAGTAGGTGGTTCTTGTGTATTCACTTCTTCCTTGTTTCAGTTACTAATTTTTGGATCTCATCTACACTTGCCAAAATAGGATTATCACATAATTTTGCCTACAATGTAGATTGATCTAGTACTTTTTGAGATCTTCTTTTGTAAGGGGATTTTTTTTTGAGCAATTAGATCAAAAACATCCGTAACTATTATTGTATCATTGTTTACACTTGGTGTATGTTGAGGGTTGACATTAGGCAATTGTGCATCTCATGCACTTAGTTCTTCTTGCTACCCAGCCTTAATTATTGCCTTGTCATCTACCTTCATTTATATTCCTCCCTCAACAATGTCTTCATTATTATCCTCTTCCTCATCATCTTGAACCTCTATGGGTTCCTTTTCACCTTCCTTTATTGTAGCAAGTCCATATGTGACTTTCCACATTTGTGTGGACATCTTCACAACATCTTCAATATTACTTTGCAATATTTTGAAGGCTTTATATTTAGTATGAACCTAACTACATATTTCTTCATAGCCTTAGCAATTTGTGCCTTATTGAGTTCAGGCATCACTTGTGCAAGTGATGATTCCCTTATTTGTCTTTCCAAGTTTTAACAATAATGCCACTTTTTCTCAACTCTCTCATATCAACTTTTAGGCATTGAGTTGGCAATTTCTAGTGGGGCTTTCTTAAAGTTTTCCATCATGGCATATAAAGCCTCCTCCACTTGATTCTTTTCTACTTTACCAAGGTTATCAAAATCAACATGAGTAAATCCTGACAAGTCTGCATTATTCTTAGCATTTTCATATAGATCCTCTAGATCTGACAAAGGATTGTGACTCACCACTTTAAATTGGGTATTTTCATCTAATTTTCTTTTCTTCTCATCAGATTTAGCTTGTGCAATGTATTTTCTCCTTGGTCTTTTTTTTGCACATCATTCCTGCTTAGCTGGCTTGGCTTTCTCCTTGGCCTTTTGTGTAGTGACACGTGCACAAGCCCTTGTAGTAGGTATAGTTGGTTTGGATTGGCTTGGTTTGACAATCTTCTTGGCCCTTGTTACTAGTTATGCCTTGGCCTTCCTCTTCTTTTCATTAGTAGGTGTAGATGCCTCCTCAACTTTTTCTTCCTTGGCACCTTCAACAACTTTTATTTCCTTCTCTTGCTGATCTTCAGGTTTTCCTTGAGTTAGTGCAAGTGGTGCTTGTGCTTGGATGTCTTCTTCCTCTTCATCCTCTTCTTCTTCATCTTCTTACTACTTGGCACCTTCACCAAAGTTAGCTTTTAATTTCTTCACCAAATTTTCCTTCTTCTTTATAATAGAGGTAGTTTTCAATTCCATAGTGATCTTGGATTTTTCCATCTCATAATTTCCAAAAGTACTAGCATCTTTGTCTATATGTTCTGCAAGTAATGCAATAATAGTTGTAGAGGCTTCATCTACATTTATTTCATATCATAAGGGTCTTGGCCATTTTACGGTTGGTGTTGCTACTTGAACAAAAGTGTAATTAGCATCTACTAGAAAAAAAAGACATCATCATAATGCTTTTCCACTAAAGATACTAGTATTCTCAATCTTTTCTTCATTGATTGCTTAAAGTCCTCATAATAGCTGGTCATAACTAACTCAAATTTGTCACCCAATTGTTCAATGAATTCACCAATCTATACTACCATTGACCTGTTTGTTTTCCATGCAATTGTACAAAATGTAGGAAAAGTGTTTTGAATATAAAAGAATATACATATTAGGATAGAACCAAATTTACATTGAGCACTCTTAATTTCTTCTAGGTTCTCAACCAATTATTGTAGTTGTATCTCTACATCATGTGTGTGATCTTTCTTGACAATTTTATAACCCACATCCATTGTAGTCACACTATTTAATTTGTTGGATTTGTAAAACTTATGTGAAATAACCCTTACTACAAAGTCTAACAAAGGATCTATAATGGTGTTGATTTTCATGCCTCTCGTGTTCCACATAGCTCTTGTATTCTTCTCAATAACCTCTTTTGAATCACTCCTCAATGTCTTAGGTCAATCTAGGGTTGGATATCTTGTAACCCTATGGATTATTCTCTTGATTATTTTGATAGGTCCATTATCCAACCATAGTGAACTATCATGAATTCTTCTCAGCAATCCTAATCCATTATGTTTTGAACACATTTTGAAAATCTAGGGGATGAGTTAACCCTTTCTTTTCTACAATTTTGTATTCTTCTCTTAGTACACCATTCTCACAAAGTCTATCATATGCTTGTCTAATCTCCATATCTCCTATACTTCCAATTTTGCAGTTATAACATTTCCTTACATCTTGAACCATTAAAACATTTAGTGGTATCATGGATAATGCATTGGAGGGGTATTTCTTTTATGCAATATCAGGTATGGCCTTGAATAATGGTTTTTTAACCTCATTACTAACCGGTTGAACATTCAAAACCTCATTAGCCTCTACATTCTTTGACTAGATGTCATTATGCAAAACTAGGGTTTACAAAAGTATAAACAACATAACTTGGCACTTGATAAATACCTTGCAAGATTTGAAAATGGTATTTGAATCTCTACTCAAATCTTCTACAATTGCTTTAGATTAATTTCCATATCACTTCTTGCTCTCCTTGCTCTTTCTCAATTTTGAAATGATGAAAAAATGAGTTAAAATTGATCAAATATCCTTTTGAAACCTTGTAATTAATGTTGAGTACTTACATAGCTATAAGCTCATCATCAGCCAATTTTAGACTCACTCGACATCCATTTGCATTCCATTCAATTGGAATCCATTACGAGCTTGGCATCAACTAGCCAGTTTGTTAGCTCGACATCTTCTAGCATTTTACTTGGCAACCATTGAAAACTTTTCATGTTCAGCAATAACTTGAAAAACTTAAAGATTTTTCTTTGCATCTTTGTTCATGCTTATGTAATATTTTCATCACTAAATCCTTTTTGAACTGATGAAAGGTATAACTTTTAAATATTAGTCCCACATACCTCTTGATTGCTTATTTTGATGAGGTGTGATCACCTAACCCATTGGGTGAAGTGATCTCTTCTCCATTTGATGTGTTGTAATCATATTTCTTCTTCCATGTCTTATTCATTTCATTTCGAACATTTTTAACATCTACCTTTCCTTTTCCTTTATCAAATTCACAACTTGGTGCCTTTGACTCTGTTAGGCAATATCTATTGATGTGACCAATCTTCAAATAGCTAAAACATGTGGTTTGACTCAACCACCTTTTGTAGTCACCTTTGAAGTGTGTCTTAATAAAATTCTTAGGAACATATCCATACTCTTGACAATAATGATAGTTATATCTTGTATTATAATTCCAGTTATAAGAGTTTACATTCTTCTTTACCTTTATTTTCCTATTTGATGACCACAAGGGTTTGGATCTGCACTCAAAAACTCTATGTCCATACTTCTAATAGTTATAACAATATCCTTCAAATCTTTGTGTATATGGTCTTGGTTTTGCATTCATGTGCCTGATGACCTTGTTTGTTGCACTTATGACAGTTAACCATATTCTTATGCTTGACATTCTAATCTGTTGTTCTACTCCTGCACACATTAGCAATATGTCCTTTCTTACCACAATTATGACAAGTATGTTTGGAATTCTTACCTTTTTCTCTCCTTTCTTCAACACTTTTTAGGTATCCTTCTTCAGTACTTGTGTATCTCAGTCTAGGTGTGTCATTGTTAGATCTAGGGGATCTTGAAACTTTTAGAAAATTCCTTTTCCCTTTTTAGGTCACTTTACAATTGCTCATTTTGCAACTTCAGTGTTGTTATCTCAATGTCCATGACATTCAGTTCATGACTATCCTTCTTCAGTACTTGTGTATCTCAGTCCAGGTGTGTCATTGTTAGGTCTAGGGGATCTTGAAACTTTCAGAAAATTCCTTTTCCCTTTTTAGTCACTTTACAATTGCTCATTTTGCAACTTCAACGTTGTTATCTCAATGTCCATGACATTCAGTTCATAGTTGGCATCCATCATTTGACTCAAACTATCTAATTGCATGTTGGAAATCTAGGTTAACTCTGATGATTTCTCTTCTAGTCTGCTACTCAAAATTCTTTAACCTTCTTCAATCATGGCTTTTTCTTCCATAATTTTCTTCTTCTATTCAGTCATCTCACATAGTAGTATGGCTTGTGATTCTTGTTCTAACTTGATATTTTTTATTTCCTTAGCTTGGGCTCTTTTCTTTTCCATTAGATCTACAATTGTTGCATCAAATTCGTTTAGGTCTCCATCTGCAAATAGCTTAATAGTGCCCATCTCTTTATATTGTGGGTCATTCTCCTCAATAGCAATTTCCTCCCTTCTCTTCAAATATTTCTTTAATTCTTCTCTTGCTTCATTTAGTTGATGTAGAATGAGTTGTATTTCAATTCCCTGATTCCAATAATCTTTTCCAACTTGTAGACTTCCATTTCAAGATGTTTCCTCAAAGTTGCAAAGCTTCTCTTTCAGAGAACAAGGCTCTGATACCAATTGTTGGAATTACAATAGGAAAGGTAAACTTCTAAGAGGGGGGTGAATCAGTAGTTTAAACTTTGACCCATAAAAACTCTCACCACACATCCATCTCATACATTCAATAAGTAAACTAAAATAACATGTACATCTAAATCATGTAAACATATAAACATTCACACATGTATGACACCAAATATGATTACCCAAAAACCCTCTAATGAGAATATAAAACTAGGGTGGGGATGACACCCACAAATTTTCTCTACTGCAATAATAAAGTGTATTGAATGAAGGTTACAATGTTTGGATCATGAGACATGATCTACCCTATGAAAGGTCTACCTTGTTAAAGGCTTACAAAGACTGTTAGGTCTCACTCTCCTAGAATGATTCACCCAATGATCCTATAGTTAACGCTTGATTTTTTGATGATAAATCACCTCTAAATTGATATATTCTTGATCCTTCTTAATTAGATGTCTCTTTGTTGTATGCTCTTCTCTTTCTCTATTCTCCTTTAAATTATTCTGCAATTCAATCTCAAATCATAACTCCTTAGCCACCATGAATGCTCCATTTTTGCATGAAAACTTCTCACTTCACTCCTTCATACACCTTTATGAATTTTTTTAGTGTTTAGGGTTTGTCCTTTTTAAGAAGACTTAGGTGACTTAGGGTTAGGTATGAATCAACGGCTATGATTCATCCATTTTGCCACTTAATCTTTCCCTTTTTATAATTTGCTACATGTCATGCATTGAGAATCCAACTTAAGATTCATCATTATCTCCAAAATATTGTGATTCAATATTTACTCAGCTCAGAAATGGTTTACATAGTTGTTTGTGCCATTACGAACAACTATAAAAAAACTATCTCACTCAACATCTAAAGTCTCTGAAGCTTAGCATATACTAATTTCTATTTTGTGACTCGATATCTATATTACTCAATATGTTCTTAGTCAGCTCTTGAATCACTCGACATACACTATCTACTCAACACTTGAGTGACTCGACACATGAGTGGCTCCGCACTCACTATGGACTTGACATGCTCTATTATATACATGTTGTGCTCGGCATGTATTACTTGTTCAGCATGAACTAAGTAAATGACTTAAGTGTGTAGACATTCATTAGTCAAAACTAATCTAAGATCAACATCTTCTTTTTCCATCACATTATACTTTATTGGTCTTCCTCTTGGATCATGTCTAACAACAAATGACCAACCTGGTTTGTGTGAAACACTAAACTAAAACACTTGCTCGCATTGGCTTGGAAGAACATAGGGCTCATCTCCAACTAACTCAAATGACCTTATATTAATCATTGTTAATCCACTATCATGTTCAATAATAGTCCTATCAAGATCATTTCTATTTTGCCATAGCCTGTACCATTTGATGACAAATAGAACTAATTTGAATAAATTAAATTTGCACTCAAGTATATCATCCAAAATTCTATATTTTCAATTTTTAGATTGTTGAGGATGTATGTTGGTTCTGGATGAAATATTGGTGATCACAAAGATTGCACTTATCCCAAAATCACATGTTTTCTTCATTTTGTTTGACTTTTTTATGCAAAATTTATGGTCATAGTAGTACATAGCTTTGTGTTGTTTGACCTATAATTATTCAAACATGTCAAGATTATTTGCATCAATCTGTGAGTTGATATTAAACTTATGACTCATGATTAGTAATCTTCTACGTACCTTTGTATCTCTTAAGTCATATACTAGATCAATTTCCATTGGTGTAACATTGGGATCTTCATTACGATGAGCTTTTCTAACCAATGATGCAACATCATCCCATGTTAATGAGTAGCCATTTTCTTGAGATTGTTTAATCCATACCATCATCCAATCAAATATTATTTGCAATATACAAATGTAGTGCATCCTATTGGTCAAATTTTTTGCATTATAATTTTCCCTTGCCTAGGTAAATAATCAGACTAGATCTATTGATGGCACAAAAACCTTTTAAAAATATGCAAATGTTCTCCATCCTTTTCAAACTTTTTGTGCCCTGAGTTTCCCCTTTTTCTTTTTGTTTCTCACCGCCTGATTCCTGAAAGATCTACGATGGTCGCTATCTCACTATGAAAAGATGCAAGTGTTTTACCCTTAGCGACATAGCAACTACTGCTAAGTTGAAAGGCTATGTCATCAAATGGACATACGATTTTATTGTTATGTCAAAAGAATTGATGTTCCAGCCCTGAACTATGCATAGTCACCAAAGCTCACTATATCACTATCAAGAAATTTGTGTTTCTTGCCGTTAGCGATATAGTGCCTTGACAGAAAGTAATCCTACAGCAACATTTTAGAGAAAGTGGGTCCCAGACAATGCTCCATCAGATATTAGTTATAAATTTTTGGCACACGATAGCATCTAGTGGAAGACACATATACACTAGGAAAAGTGACAACACCGAAGGTCACTATATCGCTATCGGGAAACTTGTTCTTCCTGTCATTAGTGACATAGCGCCCAGCCAATAAATAAAAACACACAATGGGACACAAGCAGCATGGTAATATGGTCAATTTTTTAAAATATGAATTTATATGCCAGCAAAGTAGGATTTTCTCACATCATCAATAACTAGACCCACTCCCTAATTCATGAAACATATGAAAGATTATGATCGTCAGATCAATCATAGATCTACAATCATCACTATCTCACTATGGTGAGTTGCACGAAGGCTACGAATAGTGACATAGCAACAAGGAGCCCACCATATTTCTCTTCAGTAATACATCAAATGTCTTCCACAAGATCAATGCAGAATCAACAGTCCTTGCTATCTCGCTATGGAAAGTTGCAAGTTGTTTAGTCTATGTGACATAGCGAGTATGGGACCCACCACTTCTTCAAGGTACTTTGTGTAGTTTCTCTAACTTTGATTTGGTCTCAGATCAATGACTATCGCTATCTTGCCATGAAGAGTTGCTCAGAGGATATGTATAGCGAGATAGCGATTTAGCGACACATGTTCTCTGAATTCTATGGGTCCAGTTAAAAAGAACCAACAATGAAGGAAAGGTATAGATGGAAGCATTTTATTGGGTTGACTGCTAGCATGTTAAGAAGAAAGTAGGTCAGCCCAATTTTCATTCTGCAATCATTGATCTTTTCTTGATCAACGGTTGGTGCTTACCCGCAATTTTAAAATGTAGAAAATTTAAGGAATGTGGGTAAGCAGTAATGCAACACATGGCCCCAATCTTAAAGGTATAAATTTCATTGCTTTTTGAATTAGAACTGCTTGATGTGGTGAAAATCTACGGGTAAAATTTAAAGTTGATTGCAATTTGGAGGTAACAGTTACTGAGAGTTAAATATAGTGCAGAGCTCAAAGCCAGGGCATAGATTTTTCATCTGGCAATCCAAAGATTTACGGCAAGAATTATATAGAGAGGAGGTGTCAATTTAATGTTGCAAATGAAATTGCAATTAGATTTGGATACATTTTCATCTGATTTAACTCCTTCAACCATTATAGGGATGAATTGAATGTTTTGGAGATAGTTGAAGCAATTTGCTTTTTTTGGCAACTACACAAGTTGATTTTCAAGGAAAAATAGATATGACAAGTAAAGATCAAATTTTGGAGCCACAGTGTAGATTGCTATGATTTCTTGATATTCCCTCATGAGATATTTGCATATTTTAAGTGGGGATATATCAGATTTTTTAGCATCATTTATCATTTCAAAGTGTAGGTAGATGAGGAAGTTCAGTTTCAAAAACTCCAGATTGAAGACTCTTTTAGTGGGACACCTGTCAAATTCAAATGAGAGACCCAGAAACATCTTCTCTCCTATATATCTTCCTTTTCTGCTTATTGTAAAGGTTCCAATTTTTAGGACTTGTGAGACCACAAGGTTGGCTCTAGTTTTTAAAGTTGTGATACCAATTTTCTCAGTGTTATCCTATCTTGAACATCATATTCTATTCCTTTTGAGGAATTCCTTATTACACAGTCATTCTTTGTGTATTTTTTAAGTTTTGATATGCAAATGATGTATTGGTTTCAAGGAAATTAATGCAAAGATTTTAACCTTCTTAGTTTCATTCTGATTATCATCTCATTCTTCTGTGATTTATAATGTTTTGTGTTTGAGAACAAAGAGCTTCAACTCAGTTGCAATCCCTTAAGGTTGTATATTAGAATAGATTTTCTATTGAAACAAAGAGCCAAGTAAATGCTTGTTTATATTGATAGGGTTGCAGGGTATATCAAAAGAATTTTGTGATAAGTATGCAAGTCAAATAGATAGATCAGATGCCTGAATATATGAGTATACTTTAGGTATCCATATGCATGTTAAGGTTTAGTTGATGCCCAATGGATAAGGATTGGTCAGCTTAAAGGATACATGTTCTCTATTGTTGCATACCCGAGTTATGCTGAGAAAATTGAATCTTTAAATCAAAATAAAATTCAAATCATCTTTACATTTTATGTTGAAGAACTATAATAGAATGCCATCAATCAACTTATGAGATTCATAGATTTACATTTAACTGTTGTAGATCTATGTTGTTTCATGAGTTATTAGGAGATATAATGGTTTTCATCTACAGTAAATAGGTTCATATTTATGTTTTAAATGCACTGGTACTCTATCTTAGAACCTCGAGGTTAACCCGCCTAGGTCTTGCAGAGCTTGAAGTCAAGAAGGATTTATCCTTATAGTTGGCTCAAGACTACAGTCAACTGCATCCATCATAGGAATTTTCTAGCCTTAGATGCATTTTTTTGGTTTCTTGGTTATTTCCAAAATTGTTAAATCAGGAGCCAACACATCCCACTCATGACCAACTATAAAGAAAACAATTAGACCAATTATAAACAACTTATATTGATGATGGATAAGAATTAAATAACTACCAAAAAATAACTTATAATTACCTCTCACTCTCTTCAATCTACCTTTCCCTGTCAAGTACTTCCCTTTGAATTCGTCAATAGAGTTGGGATCCCAAGTGTGATCTACATGGATATTTGTTCTAAACTTTGGAAGATATTCACAAATGTACACCATGTTCTGGTATACCATATATCCCTCTATCATAGAACCCTCAAGATGTACTCTTTGTCAAACCAAGCCCTTCATAAATTTCAAGTGTCTCTCAACCATCCACATTGACCTAGTTTGTACATGTCCACACAATTCAATCTCCTCAACTTGATGTATGAGGTAGTGTTCTTGAGCATTGAAAAGTTTGAAGGTAGAAACTTTTGTATTTCACACATAAGCTATAGAATTTTTCTCTTCTAATATTTTATATCTTTCTTATCAATTTCTTTAGATCATAACCACCTAAAATAGATTCAACACACAAGAACATATAAACAAGATTTCAAATAAAATTATACAATAGATTTTAGCTAAAATTATACAATAGATTTCTGATAAAATTATACAAATTTAAGAAAAAACACTTCTAACCTCATGCATTTTTCAAGATCATATATAACCTGTTTAATACTATTGTCAAACTAGTGTGGGAGGGATAGAGGTAGGACATACTACAATCATTAAAATATCTAATCATTTTAATATATTATTAAATAATGCAATAGGTAGTACATTCAATTTTACATGTATATTGTAAATAGAGAACATGACTTACCTTCGTCTGGCTTACCTTGATGAAGGTATGCAATCATGTGTTTTTAACCCTAGCTCAAAATCACCTTTCTTTGATACAAGAGTGCTTATATTTGCAGCAAATCCTGTGGGAAATTTTCTTTTATGACTTATTTTAATGCATACTTTGTTGCTTTTTTAATAACCAAGGAAGGGCACTCGTATTTATGAGGTCTCCATTGCTATTTGATTCAATGAAATCTTTCAGTGCATGATTGGATTCATGAATGTCAGTAAAAATTTTGGCAATTTTTTATGTATCATGCCTTCCATCCAATATTTTCTATAATTTATCTATTACATTATTTCCAATATGCATAGCATCAAACAAATGCATTATTGGAAGATCCTTGTAGTATGGTAACCTACTAAACTGAGTAGGATAACTTTTCACTCCTCTAGGAAGTTGGCTATTGATGCCTTGACAACCTTCACGAGCATCAATTACATCATTACTAAATATAAGACAATATCAAAATATAAATTTCAAACTTAAAACCACAAACTAGATATTACCTTGACAATTTAGTCGATCGTATTATAACTTCCATAGATGAGGTGTCATTCTTCGTGGCCTTGATGGTGTCTCTTTTTTCTCATTAAAATAATGTTTTTCGTTAATTTGATACTTATGATTATTGTGAAGAAAGTGCCTAAACTTATTATTATTGTCTGAAGATTTAAAAGATCATGTACAATTATCATGCACAACTTAAGCATACAATAATAATGTGTAAGCACTATAACAGACCAAAAATATGTGATCTTAACAATATAACATATCACAAAAATGAGTTAGCCCAAGGTTAATCATATATTGTCCATATAAGCATTGCATGAAATTGAAATTTTCGATGTCCTATTGGTCTAGAAATGTCATACACAGTGGTGTCATTCCATAACTTCAACAAGTCATCAATTACAGGCTCAATATGCATGTTCACATCTTTAACTTGGTACTTACCTAGTAATTGAATGAAAATAAATATTACATAATTATTATGACCATTTTCATGCACTATTTATAAATTAATTTAGATAACTATTAAATAAAGATATACTTGGCACAATCAACATTATGTGCTCCCTTTTTATGGACATCCAAGGAGGAATAAGACTGTTAATAATAAAAATAAGCCACACTGAGTAAACAGATCTCATATCTCCAAATGGATTGACATCGTTTGCTACCAATGAAAACTTCAAATTACAAGATTCTTCTTTAAAGTGTGACCATATTTCTTCTATCTCTTTAAATGTAAAACTATCCACAAGCATTCGCATAATGCAATCTTGTCTTCTATTGCATGCATGGTAATCCATAAATTGTGCCAAGCTAGTGCACCTTAATAATCATTAAAGACGTGGAATAATATGAATGTACTAAAGAAACTTGCGAGGCACCTTTTCTATTATTTTCTCTAATCGATATCTACTAATATGACAATTAAGTCATTCTATTGCAAATTCATGTTGTTTATGATATAGAATGTGATCATTGGAACATGCATGTATTGTCTGATACTTCATTCCAATCTTATTCATAATGCTAGATAATTCTCGGTATGAATGAGTCAGAATGTTTGATGGTGGTAACTATTGAGTTGTCATTATGCACGATGCTAAATAGTAGGAATTCTTGCAAATTCCTCTCTTGAAAAGCTAATTTTTTGAATCAACTCCAAAGTTCGGGGTGATCTTGTGACCTACTAGAATCTGCTCAATTGAAGATAAATGTGAATGTTCACAAGGAGGCCTTTACTAGTTCATTTTGATTTCGGATGAAATGAAGAATATGTACACTGTTTCAAAAATAACACTAAAAAAGAACTATGTTTTTGTATTTTTTTGTTTTTCAATGAATTCAACTAATATGAAATCCTATTCTAAACAAGGGGTTAGCAAAGAAAATAACAGAACTTGAAATAAAATAACATGAAATTGAAATCCTAAAGGACATAAGCTATAGAAAATAACACACTGTGAGTTAAGCTTTCAAAGAAATCAGTGGGTAACAAATAAAAATTGGAGCAGCACTTTCTAGATTCCACTGATGCAATCATCGATGGGAAATTTCAATAACTAAATGATGTTTCACTCTTCATCAAAATTGCAAGGCCATGGAAAGTGCGCTCATGCGAGACAAAGAGTTATGCAGGCACAATATGGTGATTTCTTCTCGAACTCGTTACGTCAGTGGAATTCCTAAAACTATAGCAAACACTAGAACTAAAAGATCACACAAATAGAAATAATGCAATAAACTTTTGGCTCAATCACAATCTCATGAACAAAATTCACAAAGCAATGACACATTTAGGAAAGAATCACTACACTCCAAATGCGAGCACCAAAAACATAATTTTATTACATAATAATGGCTTCCCCAATTACATATTACAATGGAGTATTTATAAGAAATCATCTCCTCAATTTGTGTTAACAGTGAGAGACATTCTTCATACAATAAAAATGCTTTTAATCAATAAAACAAACTAATTATATACAAACTAACAATTTACCTGGTGCTTAGCAGGACTCCATCCATATTTTATTCATTAATTAGATGCATGAGCCTTTACATGTCATAACAAAAAATTTATGAGAGAAAAAGAATAAGAAAGCCTTTAATTGAAGTAGAAATGTCTAGAACTGTCAAAAATAGAAGCTAATCCTTCATTAGGCATCTGTTAGAGTTAAACTGTTGTCAGAATGTGTTTCTAATGCATGGAAAGCTCTATTTTTAGAACTAGTAGTTAATTGTTGGTGCACCTCTAGAAAAAAATGCACCTGTAGACCTACGCACCTCTTTTGGAACACTTATGAAAATGCGGACCTATGCACCTCGATAGCTCAAATTGCCAAAAAATCAAAGTTCTCAATTTTGAAAATATTTTTTGGGTTATGCTCAAATGGGGTTTTAGATCACTTTTTGTGTACATACTTTGCCCCATTTTGATGATTTATACCCTCTTTATAGCCAATCACTTTCATAAACTTGAACCCTTTTGCTTCTTCAATCTAAAATCCCAAGGCACCTACATTGAATCTTGTCACTAGTAGCTGCATAAGATGAGGAACCTGTTATGCTTCATGTGTCCAACCTTTGTATCTTTGATCTTTGTCTTCTCTCCAACTGCCTGATCCTTCCTAGTTAGAGACCAGATCATCCAAATTGATCAAATGTTTGAAAATTTTCTACATTTTTTCAGAAGTTTTTCTAGGTCCTCTTAACTGGCATTTTTGGACGTCTTCTACTCAAAATTTCAAGTTGAAACTTTCATTAGTCCCTAAAATTGGGCAACTGAAGGCTTGCTATTTGAGGGACTAAAAGTAGATTTTTAGTTCTTCTTTCCAATGATGTAAACAGTTTTGAATTATGAGCTCTAGGTCAAAAGTTATGACTCCAACAAGTTAACAATGACTTTCATCTCTGAAAGATAAACTTTGGCACACCTCAGAGGTGCACTAGGTGTGGAGGATGCATGGACATGTGCACATGATGTGGCTTGGTAGCACATGCACGATGAAGTGCACTGTGATGTGGCATTTGTTGCTCATGAGGAGCAGTGCTATGAGTTTTGGAGACATGTGCACGGAGGGTATGGTGGCGTATGCAGTGGCACAGATGTGCAGCACATGGTGCGGGGTGTTTTGTATGGTGCTCATGCACAGGTGAACACGAGGTATGCACAAAGCATGGTGCATGTGTGGCAATAGGGTCTGTACAGGAGTGAGCATGCGATGTTACACGTGCAGAGCAGGTTTTTTGCAGTGTGCATAGCATGGTGAGATGTGTGTGTGAGATGGACGGGTGAGGCATGCAGTAGAGCAGTGGAGCGTAGCACAAAGTGGATGGGTGTGCAGTGTGAAGGTGCATGCGGCACAGGGATTTTTTTTGACATTTCAAATTTTTTCAATTTTTTTAATTTTTACTTTTCGACTCTTTAACATTTTTTGAACCCTGAATTGTGAGTTTGGGAATCCAAAAAAGAGAGTAGGGGGTCCCCATTCCTAGTCAAAATGGGGCATGTGTTGTGAAACCACAACAAATAGCCCCAACAAAAAGCAAGAAATGACAAAGGCATTTCTTCATCAGCAAACATTCCTTTTATGTGTGTGAAACACCAACTAAACTCTGAGTGCCTTGAGCATAGTTCAAACGACCTCACAATCAAACTCCAAGACCCAAAACCTTCAAGCTTAGTGTGTGATTCATGTATTCATTCCCCTCAACATCTTAGGATGTAGTCTTATCAAAGTCTCTCAACAACATGGAAATGATTTTGCACTCTTCTTGGTTCATTCATGTGGGATCTTCATGGAGCTTGTTCCTCAATCGCTTGCTTGACCAGATGAGAGAATCAATTCGAGGGCTCTTAGTGAGGTGTTACTTTCCTTTAATTTCCTAGAAAATTTTGAAGAATCACTCCATGTAGCTTGTAATGTCACTACTTGATGAAGCACTATTTTAGTATGAGATACTTTATTTAGAAATTGTATCTTTTTGCCATTCCAGATCTTTAGAATCCTTCAGTCTTAACACTATCCTTTTCCTTTTCTTTTTTTTCTTTTTCTTTATTCTATATCCTAACTACACTTAGACTATGTAGCCAAGACATTGGTGTTGTTTCTTGAATTTGATCTTTGGTGAACATCCCTTGCATTCCTCTTTAGAACTTTTAGAAGCTCTCACGCTAAACAATGATCTTCGTGACCCTTCGAGAAGACACCTCATGTTTCAACCAATTGGAGTTTGAATCATTCCTTGCTATCCTCTACCTTAATTTAACAACACCTAAGATGATTGATTCTTAAGTTCGCAAGGTGTTGAGAGCTCATTGGTCTAGAACCCTAAACTTAAAACTGAAAGTCTCCCTATTTCCACAAGCAACGTCCATTGTTCAATTGGTATAAACACACAATTGTCCAAATGTTTTGACAAAGAAATACCTCTTCCTGAAATTAGAACCAAAAGAGTAGTTAATGGGATACGTCAAGATAAAATCTTGATTGCACCTAACCCCCAGATTGACATGACTAAAAGAAAAAAGAAGAAATTAAAGACTCAACTCAAAGAAAACTAACACCTAACTAGAAAGACCAAAAAAGACTAAGAAAAAATAAAAATAAAAAATTATCTACAGAAAACCTTGAATAATAAGAATGTGGGGTGGTTGTCAATATATTTCTCAAGATGTGTAATACTAATGAACCCCCCCATATTGTTGACTTGTCTTTATACTCAAAAATAAATTAAAAAATTGGGCAATCTTTGTTCAAATTCTGGGCACAAATCACACAAAATCAGAAGCTATGATAACTCTTTATGACCATGATTAATCCACAAACAAGTTCTCTTACCTTTAACATCATATTCAAATTGAAAATCATAAAAATTAGAGGGATAATGGGAAAATATCACCTAATCTAGCTGTAGAACCAGAATCAGTGTGGAAGATGGGTGTAAGAGTCATGAGTGGGCTTGTAAGAGTCTTTATGTTTTGTAAGAGCACTCATGACTTAGTGGTTGGGTTTTTTTGAGGGGGGACTTTGGTTTGGATTAGGAAAGTCTTAAACTTGTTTAAGGAATGTGACAACATTAGGGGGTGGATTAGGCTTGGGTTTAGGATTAGATTAGGGATGTTAGAGATGTGCAAGTGGATGGCATTAATGAGGGTGGGTGAGCTAGTGGCTAAGCTTGGTTAGTATGGGTGGATGGGGTGGATTAGGCTAAATGGAGGATTAGAGATAGGTTAGGGGTTTTTGAATTTGAGGATTTCATTTATCAAATAGATTTATTTAATAAATGAGGATTTTTGGAATTAGATAGAAGAATAGGATTTAATTGATAAATAATAGATTATTTGATTTATCAATTAGGACTATAGATGATTAATTAAATTAATCAACTAGGGGATGACAAAGGATTAATTAAATAGAAATTTAATTAATAATGCCTTTTTAGATAACTAAATAGGGTTACTAAAATAGTGTAATCAAATTTAGGTGTCTACATTTTGCCCCTCTTTGACATAGTGTTGAGACAACACTATTTCAAAGAAGTTTGAATGAAGACGACATGAGGAAGATGTTTTAGCAACAAGGTTGCCCCAGTCTCGGATAAGAAGAGGAGAGACTAGACTTAGATGATGCCCCCTCAAGAAGGCGACGGGGAGAGAAATGAGGCTCGATGACTTCTTGAACAGTACAAGAAATTGAGGCGAGCTGAGACGCAGGTTGGCGAAGAGAAGGGGCTGAATTAGCTCAAACTCTCACTATGGAAGAATGATAAAGGGAAATCAGAGGCACAATAGTAAAGCAAGCTTAAGACTTTCTAGGATTGGGGGGGGGGGGGAGATGGAGGAGCGGAGCGCTATAAAAGGAATCCATGGTAGGGAGATGGATGATAGAATGATAAAGCTGATGCAACAAGATTTCAAAGAGTCAGATTGGCGGAAGATGGGTTTCGGGGATCCCTAGGACTAGGATTGTGGATCTCGAAAGATGAGGCTTGGTAGATTGATTTGATTGGTGGATCCCTAAAGCTAAGCATGAGGAATGATTCAAAGAGATACTGATGCATAAGCTGGGGTAGGAGCGACAGATGTAGGATATGGATGGGGGGATAATGGAGATGAAGGGAATCCATTGAAGCTTTTTGAGCAGGGGGATACTTCAAAGAGAAGTACCACCATGTAGTTGAGCACTAGATTTGCTATAGGACTGTTGGTTAATTGCCAAGGTTACCAAGAACATCAAGGCCTTTTCACCAACCGTCCAGAGGACTGACGAACTAACTCAAAACAAACACACAAGGATTGCCCCAGTATCACACATGAATCCCAGAGGAAGCAGCGTGGAAACGACACTAGGTAACCCACAAGCAGAAAAAGAAAACAAGCAAAAGACTTGATCAAGACCTTACGCTCTAATTGCTCCATTCGCAGCATACCATGATATGGAAGATCATGGCAACCTTGAGGAGGGAACAAGGAGATTGCTTGGAAAAGATATTTCAAGATCCAAAAGGGAAGATCCCAAATCAAAAGAAAGTGAAAATCCAAAAGAGAACTGTTTGCCAATGAGATGGGTAGGACAAGGTACTAACGGACCAAGATTAGATATGAGGAAAGCTATATCCTGCAAGGACCTTTCAGAGAGCACCTAAGCTGATGGATCGGGATGAGTGATGCGTCTGGCAAGTTGAACTAAGAAGGATAACACTTTGGTGATAGGAGATCTAGCTAAAGGATGCATTGGAATATCTAACCAAGGTGTGCGATGTGTGCAAGATGTTGACCAAGGATGAACTAACATGAAAGCCGGATAGATAGAATGATACTAAGCTAAAGAGGATGTACAAGCTGACAGACCAAGATATGTTACAAATGTACAAGTTTGTTCATGTTTTGGTTTTTTTTTTGAGATGGAAATGTTTGTGAAGGATGGGGTGTCTATAATAGTTGATAGGTGGATAGGTAGATGGTTTGTGAAAAGCTTAAGGAAAATGGGATTCTGTGTGTGCATGTGATAGGATACAAGCTAGGATACAAGATCATTTACAAGATGGAATATGGTACAAGCTTTGGACAAGATTCAAATATATACAAGGTATGGTACAAGATTTACAAGGTATAATACAAGCTTTGGTACAAGATTTACAAGTTGTATAGGAGGTATTGACAAGCTCCATCAAATTTTGGATATTTGATTGGAACACCAAGGGAACAAGTAGGTGTTTTATGGGATGGTGGGTGGATGGATGAGGGATAGGATAGTGATAGATAATGGATTAGTCTTTAGCACACAAGGCGCCTGAATTACCAGGTTTTCACCAAGGTACCTATCCAAGGCGCTTGAATTGCCAAGTTTTCACCATTGGACGCTTATTTCTCTTTACTATTTTTGTTTTTTTTTGTTTTTTTTATTTTTTTAAAAAGCTGGGTATACCAAGGATCTTCAAGCATAGAACTTCTTGAGATGAATGATGTTAGTGGGATCATTCAAGAGTTCTCCTTCTGGTGTAGATAATTGATAGGCTCCGGAGCCAAAGGAGGTAGTAACCACATAGGGACCAAGCCATGTATGTTCAAACTTGCCTTTCTTTTCTCGATTTGCTTGGACTTTCATATTTTCTTTGAGGACCATGTCACCTGGCTGAAAGTGTCGTGGGAGCACCTTCTTGTTGAAATTCCTTTTGAGACAAGTTTGATAGACTGTGAGATGGTCATAGGCTTGTTGTCTCTTCTCGTCTAAGAGATCTAGCTGGGTGAGTCGAGCTACTCTGTATTCTTCATCTGAGATTTTCCCTCGCAAAGATATGCGTAGTGAGGGAAGTTCAACTTCTATAGGTAATACCGCTTCAACACCATAGACTAGGGAGTATGGAGTTGTGCCCGTGGATGTACGGAAGGAAGTTCGATAGGCCCATAGAGCCGGATTTATTTGAAGGTGCCAATCACGACCGAAATCATTGACAACTTTCTTTAGGATTTTGAGGAGGGTTTTATTAGTTGCCTCTACCTGGCCATTACCTTGTGGGAAATATGGGCTAGAAAAGCGGTGATGGATGCGGAGGGAAGTGCATAATTCTTCCATGTTGAGATTTTCAAAATTACCTCTGTGGTCAGTGAAGATGGTGGATGGGATGCCGAAGCAGCAAACAATGTGGTACAAGATGAACTTGGAGACTTGAACTCCTGTAGTTGAGACTAGGGGGACTGCTTCCACCCACTTAGTGAAATAGTCTGTAGCTGTTATTATCCATTTATGTCCATCAGATGAGAGAGGTGTGATAGTTCCAACTAGATCAAGGCCCCAACAAGCAAAAGGCCAAGGTGGTGCAATAGGCTGTAGATCCTGTGCTGGAGCGTGCATAAGATTTGCATGCTGCTGACATGGGAGACACTTTCTGACAAAGTCACAAGAGTCTTCTTCAATGGTAGGCCAATAGTAGCCTGCTCTAAGGATTTTTCGTGCTAGGACAATACCACTCGTGTGGGCACCGCAAAGTCCAAAATGTACTTCTTTTAATGCCATCACGGCCTCATTTTCATCTAAACATCGAGAGAGAGTATCGTGATAACCCCGACGATATAGGGTATTGGCTATGATAACATAGCGGGATGATTTTCGGATGAGGTTCTGGCGTTGGGTACGTGTGAGGTGAGGGGATATGATACCATCGTTAAGGTAAGCATGAATTTCATGGTACTAAGGGGATTGGGGACCAACCAAGATACAAACACGGTTTGAATCCTCATTCGCATAGGCAGGTGTGAGGAGCTACTCAACTAAAAACTCATACTGCGTAGCTTCTTGGGGAATTTCCAAGAGCGAGCTGATAGTGGCCATGGAATCTGCTGCCTTGTTCTGTATTCGAGGCACTTGTGTAAACTGAAGCTTTGTAAAATACTGGGTCAGCTGATCAACTAGCTCTTTGTAGGGTAATAGCTTTTCATCTTTGGTTTGATATTCATTTAAGACTTGTTTGAAGATGAGTTGGGAATCACCAAAGACTTGTAACTCAGTGATATTCCATTCTGCAGCTATCTTTAATCCTGCTACAAGAGCTTCATATTCTGCTATATTGTTGGTGCTAGGGAATTGTAGCTTGAAGACTTTTGGAATGTAATCTCCTTGAGGTGTAACTAATAATATTCCTGCCCCTGATCCATGAGAGGTGTATGAGCCATCAAAATAAAGCTTCCATGGGGGCTGTTCTTCAATTAGGCAGATATGCTCATCTGGAAATTCTGTGAGCAAAGGATATGCATCTACTAGAGGTGCATCAGCTAGGTGATCTGCTATAGCTTGCCCTTTGATTGCCTTTCTGTCCACATACTGGATGTCAAACTCACTTAGTAGCATAACCCATTTGGCCAAACGGCCTGTAAGTGTTGTTCTGGAGAGCATATACTTGAGAGGGTCAATCTTGGAGACTAGTTGGATGGTATGACTTAGCATGTAGTGGCGAAGCTTTTGAGTTGAGAAAACAACTGCCAAACAAGCTTTTTCCATAGGAGTGTAATTGAGTTCATAACCAACTAGGGTTCTACTGATATAGTAGATGGCTCTCTCTCTGCTATAATCATCATGCTATGCTAGAAGTGCCCCTAGAGCAGTAGGTGTTGCTGATATATACAAGATCAAGGGACGACCAGGAACTGGTGGAACCAAGATAGGGGGATTGGTGAGATACTGCTTGAGCTGATCGAAGTTGCGTTGACATAAAAGATCCCACTTGAAGTTCTCATTCTTCTTTAGCAAGTGTGAAAATGGTGTACACTTATCTGCAAGTTGGGAGATGAAGCGTCAGACAGATTGAAGTTTTCCCTAAAGAGAGCGAAGCTGTCGCAGTGTCTGGGGAGGAGGCATGTCTAAGATAGCCTTGACCTTTTTGGGGTCGATCTCTATACCTCGTTTAGAAACTATGAAGCCTAGAAGCTTTTCAGATGTGACCCCAAAGACACACTTCTTGGGATTTAGCATGAGATGATATTGGGCCAACCTATCAAAGACTTTCTCCAGGTCAGCAAGATGATCCATGAAGGTGTGAGATTTGACTAGGATATCGTCCACATAATCCTCCAAAATGCTATTGATAAGATCATGGAAAATGGCTGTCATAGCTCTTTGATAGGTAGCCCCAGCATTCTTTAGGCCAAAAGGCATCATGGTGTAGCAAAAGGTTCCCCAAGGGGTAGTGAATGCTGTCTTATGCTGGTCCTCTTCTGCAATCTTGATCTGATTATACCCAAAAAATCCATCCATAAGGGACAAAATTTCATGTCCAGCTATAAGATCTACAATCATATCTATGTTGGGCAAGGGAAAATCATCCTTTGGACAAGCTTTGTTAAGATTTCTAAAATCAGTGCAGATTCTGATGTCACCGGAAGGCTTAGTGACAGGGACCATGTTGGAGATCCATTCTGAGTAGTCGATAGGTCGGATAACCTTAGCAGCTAACATTCTCTCTAGTTCAGCTTTGACTAATAATGCCACCTTGGGGTGCATTTTTCTAAGCTTTTGTCTGACGGGCTTGATCTTTGGATCGACTGCAAGATGATGAACTACAAGCTTTGGATCAAGTCCTGGCATGTCCTGATATGACCATGCAAATCGGCCAATGTTCTCTCGTAAAACCTCAAAGAGGAGGTCAGCTTGGTCTTGTGATAGGGATGCAGCAATGTGAACAATTCTAGGGATCTCTGAAGAACCAATGTTGACTTCTCTAGTATCCTCTATTAGAATAGAAGACACCTCTGGTCAATTATCTTGAGGAGGCAATACTAAATCCTCATGTTCTACTTGTGGCTCTGGATTTTCTTGCTGAGGGGTTCTCTTCACTGCCTTAGCTAGTCCCAGATTTACCTTAGTTCCAGTTTTGGGTGTATCGAAACTAGGTTGGGGATTTTCTCCAAAATACCCCTTGGGATCTAGCTTGTAGATGTAGGCAAAATCTGGCTTTGTCTTCTTATGAGGAGTTTCGGCTCCCATGAATCTTAGAAGTGCTTCCTCTGATGCAAACTCATCAATATGTATGACACTTGGTTGGTCCCAATCTATGAGTTGTGGATGAGCAAGTGGTAGGTCAATGAGATGGATGGATAGTTCTCAGAGAACAGAGTCTCCTAGGAAGATTTGGTCTGGGATATCGTCGTAGGCTCTCTTTTCAACTTCCTCAGGAATGTCTTCGATTTCGACAAGGTCGCGGTGGATGTTCGAAAAAGCGTGACCATTCTCGTTGGTGCCCCCAGTTGTGGGTATGCCAAAGCCAAGACCTAACTTTATTTCCCAATCATGTGCTTCGATGGGACATTGCATGCCCCTTTCTTCTTGTCCTAGTCCACCTCCTTGATAGTTCCATTTTTCAGTGACAAGCTTATGTTGTTTGGGATACTTCTGGCTGAAGTGATCAAGGCGTGCTTGATTTCTTGGAGGTGCATCCTTATGTAGCCAATTGTTGATATCTGGAGTGAGCTCCTCATGAAGAGGGGTGTTTGAGGACACAAAGGTGGTTGGGCCAAACTGTTTGTATCGAGGAGGTGGAATCTCCTTAGCTTTGTGATATGTTGGTCGTCCATGGGTATGTGGATCGAGTGGGATTGCTCCGACAACAAATGCATCTGATAGACTATATTCTCCACATCCTTTGTTGTTGATCTTTACAGTAGATAGGGTGGAGGCAAGGATGGTTTCTGCGTCATTACAAGTGTGGGATGAGCTGGCGATGGCTGTGCCGATGTCTATTCCAGGGCAATGGTTTGTATATGAAGCTTCAACCACATTGCAGTAAGCAAAGGGTTCTGGATCGGCATGGATGGTTACCTCAGTGCCTTGATGCAGAAATTTGATGCACTAATGGTAGGTGGATGGAACGGCCTTCATAGCATGAATCCATGGGCGACTGAGGAGGATGTTAAATGGTAGGTTTAGATCAAAAACATGGAAAACTGTCTCTTGAATGACTGGCCCAACCTTGATTGGTAGCAAAATAGTCCCTTCTGTGGTCCTTTCCAAGTTGTCATAAGCTTTGATGGTGATAACCTCACTGATCATATCTGCCTCAGTATACCCAGCTTGTTTTATGAATTTTAGGGTGCAAATGTTCAAGGCTGATCCATTATCTATCATTACTCTTTTCATGGCAAAATTGGATACCATGATGGCTATGCGAAGCGGAAGGGTGTGATCTGGCTCAACTGCAGGTATGTCGGTGGGTTTGAAAGATAGGGCACATGAGGATGAAAGGTGTCCAACAAGATTACAAAAATCAGTAGCATTGATATCAGAAGGGACATGAGATTCTATGAGAGCACTGTCAAGGATGTCTTTGTACACAGGACTAGTGCGGAGAAGGTCTAAGATGGATATTTGGGCTGGCATGTTCCCAAGGTGTTCCAAGATATTGTACCGGCTTTTTGATGGAGCTGATGGTGTTGATGAAACTGGTGGGCCTGCGATGTTAAATTGCGCTCTTCGAGTGGTGACCGCACACTCATTGTCTGGTCCTCGAATATTGATAACATTGACAGAAGGCTCTTTCTCAAATATACAACCTATAAGGCTACCATAGTCTATATAGGATGAAGTGTGGTCATTGTTCTTCCCATGCTGTTGGTTTGGTTGGCGGTTGTTGGTGTTGTTTTGGATAGGTGCTTTTCCAGGATTTTGGTTGTTGTGTGGAGGAAAAGCATTTTGATAAATCTATAAGCCTGCATTGGGAGAGGTTTGGGCACCAATAGTGATTTCCTTCCGATCAATGAGGTCTTGCACATAGTCTTTCAGTTTCATGCATCTAAGGGTGGTGTGACCATTTACCCTATGGAACTTGCAATACTCATTGTCCTTGTACCATGCAGCTTTGGATTGGCTTGGATCAATTTGCTGGGTAGGAGGAAATTTGATTTGGTTTTCCTTAGCCAATTTCTCAAAAATAACATCCAATGGCTCACCAAGGGGTGTATAGTTTCTAGGTGCAGCTTGGAATCTGGGCTTTTGCCCTGCAGCTACATTGATGGCATTAGCTTGATTGTTAGACCCTTGAAAGTTGGGTCTTGTATTGTGGTTTTGATAGCTTTGGTTATTTCGTTGTTGGTAATTGGTAGATTGTTGGTTGTTTGTTTGATATGGTGGGTTAGACTGGTTTTGAGAAGGACCAACGATATTCACATGTCTAGTGTCAATAACCCCATCTGTTGCAACATGCTTGTTTTTGTTCCAATACCTAGACTTGTCATTGGAATGTGATTGATTTTGGTCGGCCTCTTTGTAAATCTTTACCACACCATCTTTGATGAGTCCTTGCTCAAGGATCATTCCTTTCTCTTTGATATCCTTATAGGTCTGCAAACAGTTCATGGTCATGTGGTGAGACAAGCTGGGATGTGCATTATCAATAAACATTTTCACCACATGGCATTCTGGCAAGGTGCAGGATATGCGGGTGGTAAGGGTTTGCCATCTTTGCAGGTATTCGGCAAGGCTTTCTCCACCTTTTTGCTTGGTGTGGACAAGATCAACTATTGATAGCTCTGTTTCAACAAGATGGGCATATTGGGCTACAAATGCCTCAGATAATTCAGCAAAGTTTTTAATTGTGCCATAGGGGATTCTATAAAACAATTCAAGAGCTAGTCCAGCCAAGCTTTTGGGAAAAAGGCACAAGAGGAAGACATCATTGTATGCCACGTCCTGGCAATGCATGTAAAATTCTTTGATATGTGTGATAGGGTCTCCTTTTCCTCTGAATTTGTCAAATTTAGGTACCTCAAAGTGTTTGGGAAATGGTGTCGTGGTAATGGCTCTGTCAAATGGGTAAGGACACACATTCTCAAACTTGAATGTCTTTGGATCATTCCCTTCTTGGATGGCTTTCAGAGCTGTCTTCATTTGCTCCCACTCTGAATTGATAGGTGATGGTTGGGGTGCCCCCAATGTAGGAGTGCCTTGAGGTAGGTATGTGCTGGATGGGGCCATTGAATATGGATGGTTATGAGGGATTTGCTGATAGGGATTGTACATTGTTTGGGCAGCTGCATGGTGGATGACGGGTTGTTGAGGGGGAGGTGGCGCATATTGTTGCATGTGCTGCGAGGCTTGCTATTGATATGGGATTTGAGGTTGGGATTGAGGAACATAAGCTAGCTGTGGGGTAAATGGATTGCTTTGTGGAGGTAAGGTATAAGATGGTTGTGAGGCTTGGGGAAAGGATCGGAGGGCTTGTGGGGTTTGACCAATATATGTGGGTTGTGCCCCCATTTGGGATGGCATCTGCAAATAATCGATGGTTGGCTGGGGTGGTGGATTACCTCCTAGAAGTGGCATTGAAAAGTAGTTGGTAATTGGAGGTAATGGATTAGTTGGTGGTGGAGGTGGTGGGAATTGAAAGCTTGGGAATGGAACTGATGGGGTTTGATAGCTTTGTGGCTGGATTTGGAAGCTTGGTAGAGTGGTGGTGGGAGCTAGGGTCACTTGGGAGCTTGGTAGAAGATTGGCAGTAGCTTGTGGGTTTTGATAGCTTTGTGGAGTGAAGGTAGTAGCTTGTGGATTTGTGGCTGGTGGTATTGAGCTCCCAAGACCTAATGGAAATGATGGGATTGTGCTTTGGGCTTTGGTGAACAAGTTGGGGGCGATGAAAGGTTGATTACTTGGCCCCATGGGTGGCATCCCTGTTGTATATTGCTGAGGTTGGCCAAAGATGCTAGCACTAATTTGGGAGATGGGTGGATTTGGAAGGCTAGGTGTGGGAGCAGCAGCAATAGTGAAGGGGGTGAACGGTGAGATGTTTTGGGTAAAGGGGGTTTGGAGTGGAGAGGTATGAACCAAGGATGGAGTGGTGGTGGCTGGGTTGGCTTGCGGCATGGAGATTTCAACTTGGGTGGATGATGGTATGTTTGGGTCTGTTGGGTCATATGGATTGGCTGGAGGCTCTTCTTTTGGAATATATTGAGGATAATTTGGATCATAAGAGCCTATGGGTGGTGGTAGTTTCCCAAACAATGGGTGAGATGGATCTGATAATGGAGGGGGTCTTCCAAAGTCAAAGGTTCCTACATTGTCCCTTCGAAAATTAGCCATGATTGTCTCTTTGTTTTTGTCTATAATGGCGTTTACCAATACTGCATTTCCTGGTTGGTTCATGAAAGCTTCAATGTCAGTAGGTGATGGCATAGCTTGCTCTGGGCTGAAGGATGGCTGAGTGCTCAAGGGGGGTGAGGCTATTCAATCCAAATGATAGGGCTCCATTGTTTCTTTCTTCTTGGCTAAGCGAGTGACGGGTGGCATGAAAAATGCTCCTAGGGATGAGATGCAATAATGCTGATGGATGCAAAAGGGGGAAGGCTTTTCTATGCAAATGATTTCCTAGGTTGAGGCAAAGCTATATGACAAAACCTAAGGAGGATTGGGTTGGGGATTCTAACTTCAAAGATATGTTGTCAAAGTACAAAAGGTCTGCTTTCCTATGTGCAAGCTTGGTGGTGATTGTGTCAACTTAAGGATAGACTGATGATCCTTTAGGAAGAACACGAGATTGACCACTTGCGAATCCCAACCTTTAGCTCAAGGTGATGAGGGATAACAAGTGACAAAGCTAGATTACCCTATACAAAGCTCTGTCAAAGGGATAACCTTGGTGAGATTGGTGGATTTGGAAGATTTTAGGAATGGCAAACTTTTAGCAAGGTGACAACAATTTTGAAAGCTTAGATGTGCAGATTTTCGATTACTAGCTAGATGGTATGATTCTAAATGAGATGGATGAGCTAATAATGCTTAAGGGGATAAGCTAAGATGGCTGGCTCTTCTATAAAGATGACTCTAGAGTGAAGCTTATCCAAGAAGATGTGGAGAAACAAGGGTGTCTAATCATAGAAATCATGCCTAGTTGGTAAGGCATAAGCAGGATTAACTCCTGGATGTTGGCTAAATTTGATGGTGCGCTCTAACCAGGCCTCTTGAAGTGCTTCGTCGGTAGCTTTGTCCTCTGCTTTGTGGAGTTTGGAAATTCGTGGGCTTGGTGTTATTTCTTTTCTCTTGGCCGAAAGTTCTTGGTATGCTAGAGATGGCTTGAGTTTGACCTTGTGAAACTTCTATTTGGGTTTGGGTTGTTCCGACATAAATTCCTGAATTTGCTTGGCTTTGGAAAAAATCTCAGTTGTTTTTCTTCAACTTGTTCAACTTCCAAAACAGGCAGTGACTACGCTAAGTGTGCCCTAAGCTAGGATTGACCAAGTTTGGCAAACATTCATTCAACAAGTAAAATAAAAACAAGCAATAGATAGGAACACCCAGATAGAAGTTTGTGGTTCTCAGAATGTGATACTTGCGCCAAGGAGTGTGTATGTTCTACAAATGTTTCGATCAGTCACTCCAAACACATTAACATCCTAGATGGTTTTCTGCAAGGCACACAATTGGTTTAGCTAGGGAGCCCTCGATATACGCAAGGTACGTGAGGCCCAAATCCGTAGATGAGACCAAAAGGATGTCACACAGCCGAGAGGAGCGGTAACCCACTTCTCCTCTTTCACTTCTCAAGGGTATAAAGTTCCTTGAGGCTTAGCCCGAATGACAAAATCTTGATCCCAAGAGAGGTGTCTTTCGATTCACCTCCCGATTCTTATACTCCGCCAGAATGTTGGAGTTAAGGTCATCCAAGGAGTGATGAAATCCCCAAGCAGGCCTCTTAAAAAAAGAAACAAGGTTTTGGATTCTAATCTTATGCACCCAAGATGGCCTCGAAAGATGACAAGGGGAGAGAAGACTCGGATGACCTTGGGCTAAAAAACACGCTTGTTCTTTTACCAACTGACTCTTATGTGTGCTAATCTAGACTTTGCAAGTACTCATGTTTAAGAGAAAATGTTCAATTCCAACTTGAAGTGCCAACAAAAGTAAATCGATCGAAGAATGCAAACAATAAGAAGAGTTAGGGTCAACAAAAGCAAACTCGCGCGCCCGGAGGCCCTCCACGTCAAATATCGATTAATTTTCTTTAAGGCATTCAAGATTGAGTGTGAGTTTGTTTTAAGCCCAAAACAAAAGTGTGTGAGATTCGATTTCAAGCGCGCGCCCAGAGGCTCTCCACGTCAATTGTTGTTCAATTTTAGTGCCCAAACTTGAAGTGTGATCGATTTAATCTAGAGTTTTGGCCATTTACGAATTTTGATAAAGTTAAAGCAAACGTTCAAAGACCAAGTGAGTGAGTTAGATTGTGGAACATTTAACACCTTTTTCAAGTAGACCCATCCCCATAAATGGCGCTGAGATTGCAACCAATGGTTAATATTTGATGGGTGATTAGAAAAGAGGTGAGTCCAAGGAACTACTCAAATTGATTTTTGTAAATTTGTATTTTAACTTAACAAAGTTTCTTAAATGTCCAAAAATCAAACTTTACCTAGATTGCATGTGAAAAAGATATTTGTAATGGTTAATTGATCCTTGGCATTCAAGATTGGATTTTTCTGTTTTAAGCATGCATTCCAAAGAAAGTTGATTTTAATCCATGACATTCAAAAGTGTGTTTTTGAGCAACATTCATTCAATGAAAAATGTGTTTAACCATTCAAGTTCATTTTTTTTTTTAGCAACATGCATTCAAAGACAAATGGTTAACCATTCAAGTTCATTTTTTAGCAACATGAAAACCTGCAAGAAACATGGTTAGTGGTTCCATATGTGCTCCAACCTGCAATGAGACAAAAAAAAAAAAAGCAATTTAGTTAGTTAGCCAAAATCTTCAAAAATGAGAGCTTAACTATGGGAAAAAAAATTTTAACTTTTTTTGTTGTTTTTTCTACGCGTAAAAATGCTTAAAATGGTCTAAATCCTACGGAACCACTAAAAGTCAAATTTTGATTTATACTCTTTTTTTTCTTTTCTTTTTTTTTCTTTTTTTTTTTAAAGCTACAAAGTGCAGAAATGGAACATAAGCAAGCAGAGAAGACAGTCTGTCAAAATATGAAGACGCTGAAATACAGAGACGCCAAAACACGAAGAGGACAAAACAGATTTGCAGCACAGAACACAGGTGAGACGCCGATTTGCGCAGATGCGGATTTTCGCAGACGACGATTTTCGCAGACGCGGATTTTCACAGATGTCGATTTTTGCAGATGTCGATTTTCGTAGACGCAGATTTTCACAGATGTCGATTTGCGCAGATGTGGATTTTTGCAGACGTCGATTTTCGCAGACAGAACAGGTTGCAGACGCCAAAACTGCACCAAAAAAGCTGAAAAATGCGAATTTTTTTTTTTAGATGGTATTTCTTCTTCCTAAGTGCGTTCTTTAACCTGCAAAAATAAGCAAAACACCCTCACAGCACACTCAAACAACAACAAACATTAGATGGTTAGAAAAATGACATATAGATGAAAATAGATGATTAAATGACCCATAGTGGGGTCCCACCGGGCGTGCCAAAATGTAGAACCAGAATCAGTGTGCAAAGAACATTAACAAATAAAGTAAACATTCACAAACCAAAAACTAAATTCACATATATGCTTAGACAAAGAAAGAGAACAAGAAGTGCAAACCTCACAAGAGAAAACACTCCATGCTTTCTTGATTCTGTAGATGTGTCCTTTTGCTGTGGATGTATGCTCAAGATGCTCAAAAGTTGCTTCAATGGGGATGGGTAATGGCAAATTGGTAGCTTTGTGAGCTCTCAATTTGGCATTATAAGGGTATGGTTGATGGCTTTGGTTCTCAAAATAGCATGGTAACTTTAACTCAAAGATTGTTGATGAAATGGCTTGGGATGGGATTCAATTTATAGGCTAAGGGGTAGAGGGATGGAGGGCTTAGATGCAAGGATGGATGAAGGCTTAAGGAGGGCTAAGATGCACTCAAAGGGGAGCACATGGATTGTGCCTGTTTAGCACCAATGGGAAGGTGACACTTGTCACAAGGAGGATGAGTGTGAGAGGGTAGGGTTAAGGGTTGGTTAAGGGCATGATGAGTGGGGTTGAGTATGTAAGAGGGATGTAAGAGGAATGAGTGTGCTTGTAAGAGTCTTTATGTTTTGTAAGAGCACTCATGACTTAGTGGTTCGGTTTTTTTGAGGGGGGACTTTGGTTTGGATTAGGAAAGTCTTAAACTTGTTTAAGGAATGTGACAACATTAGGGGGTGGATTAGGCTTGGATTTAGGATTAGATTAGGGATGTTAGAGATGTGCAAGTGGATGGCATTAATGAGGGTGGGTGAGTTAGTGGCTAAGCTTGGTTAGTATGGGTGGATGGGGTGGATTAGGCTAAATGGAGGATTAGAGATAGGTTAGGGGTTTTTGAATTTGAGGATTTCATTTATCAAATAGATTTATTTAATAAATGAGGATTTTTGGAATTAGATAGAAGAATAGGATTTAATTGATAAATAATAGATTATTTGATTTATCAATTAGGACTATAGATGATTAATTAAATTAATCAACTAGGGGATGACAAAGGATTAATTAAATAGAAATTTAATTAATAATGCCTTTTTAGATAACTAAATAGGGTTACTAAAATAGTGTAATCAAATTTAGGTGTCTACACTAGCGAGTCCCCCACCATAGGGGTACACTCACACATTGTAATCTCTGCTTCTGGTGGTCTTATCTCATACACATTTTCACATGAACATGGAAACACTTTAGGTTCCTTCGAACTAGAAAAATCAATCACTAGCCTTCCTTTTGAATTATAGGATTCATTATTATCGTTGACCCCGATGTTTTTTGCCTCATATCCCAAAGAAGCATGTTCAGAATCATACTTTCCCTCCATTGCAATCTCCCAAGCTAACAAGAAATTAGGACAACTTTATTTTGAATGGAACCCAAATGGATGGATTCTACATGACTCGGTTATTGCATGATTTGATATATGTGTAGAATACACACAAATAGACATTTCCTCAATCAATCATGAGACCAAATTGAGCACTCTATCCATCTCTTCTAATGACATATCTTGTTTTGAGGGAGGTATCTTATCATTATTCAATGGGAAATCAATATCACAATAGGAAGCATTGATATCTTCTTCTTGATGATCTCCTGATTCAAAAATCTCACCAACTCTGGGATCTTTTGAATTTCCATCACTTTTTGCAACTTTGAGAATTTTTGCAACTCCATGGAGTTTTGGTACTTCAAATTTCTTCGTGTCAGCAAATTTTCTTGGCATATCCACACTTATTGAAACATAAACACTTAGAAGAATTTCTTCATTGAATGGGAACACAAACTCCTCTTGATCATCTTCATTATTTTGTCCTCCTATAGATTTATCATATGATTCAAACATCATTGCACCAAACTGCAAAGGTTGTTCCTCCATGATTTGGAGAGGCTAATCTGACACATCATTGTACCCATATCTATGTTCACTTGGACTCATACCTCTCATACCATTATTCTTATTTTTAATATTATTGTAAAGGCCAAAATTTTCGCTTTGATTTTGAGAATAATTGTTCTAGGCAAAAAGTTTTCCTAGATGATTGCCTTGGTTTCTTGAAGAATTCAACTCTACACTCACAAGTTCATTGGATAAAAGAGATATCATCTCCTTTATGGCCTTAAACTCTCTAGCCATATTGTTTTCTGCTTCAGTGGATGCGGCTACCTTCTTCTCAAAGAAAGCAATCTTTTGAGACTCATATCCTGAATATGTAATTGTTGGCATTAGAGCGGCAGTAACCTATTTCATGAATGCAATAGCCTCTTTGAAGACCTTTTCAATGGTATCAATGTCTTTAGGTGGGAGCCTTCTTAGAAAAATAGAAGTTAATAAATCCATTGTTCCAAAATAGATTTGGATGGTAGCCTCTTGTGGTATAGTGTATTGAAACTCCATTTTTTGATACATCCTATAGAAGCAATGATTAAACTGTGAAATAGTCTCATGGGAATCCCTCTTAATTGAGATGAACTAATGATGTAGGAGAGTTGGATCAATATAGATCTTGAATTGTTCTAGAAACTTGATCTCAAAAGAGTTCCAATCCCTTATTGATGCTGGTGGCGAATTGAGGTACCAATTAAACACCATTTCCCCCAAAGTGTAAGGAAAAAGATGGCATACCACATCCATATGCTGAATCTAGTTTCAATTATATATCCCCTTGAAAATTTTAATATGATCTTTTTATGTTCGTGATTCTCCATAGCTGAACCATGGGCAAAACTTTTCAGGATTTTTGGGCAATTCATGTAATGGTCTAGTTAGGTTCAAAGGTGAACTTTGGGCATTGAAGAAAGACATGGTGCATAATGATGGAAATGTGTGAAGTAGAAGGTAAAGTGACCAATGATGCTAGAATGGGTAATATGAATGGGTGGAGTTCTTGGTATCCCTTTATCACTACATGGTTTGTAGAAGTGGGTAAGCTCAAGAAACTTGTGTGCACTTAGTGAAGATTTTAATGCTCGCTGAAATGGGGATTCTAGATCAAAACCCCAAAGTTTGCACCAACTCTGGAAAAAAGTGCACCTCTACAGAAGTAGACTTTCTCACAAATCAAGCACACTGCTGAATTTTGTGCACCTGTGTAGTTGCAAAGCTGCCGACCTGTGCATCTAGATTTCTCAAAAACCCACAAAAATTTTTGAACTTATGGAAAGCACAAATTTTTGCAGAAGAAAAGTGCAAAATTTTGAAACTTTGGAAAATTTTCCTTCTTTCTCCAAGAAATGAAAGTGCAACACTCCTTCTAGTGCCACTTCTATTGAGTTGTCATTATGTACGATGCTAAATGGCAGGAATTCCTCTCTTGAAAAGCTAATTTTGTGAATCAACTCCAAGGTTCTGGAAGATCTTGCGACCTACTGGAATCTGCTCAGTTGAAGATAAATGTGAATGTTCACAAGGAGGCCTTTGCTGGTTCATTTTGATTTCGGATGGAATGAAGAATTTGCAAACTATTTCAAAAATAACACTAAAAAAGAACTTTTTTTTTTGTATTTTTCTATTTTTCAATGAATGTAGTCTAATAATGCAACTAATATGAAATCCTATTCTAAAAAATGGGTTAGCAAAGAAAATAATAGAACTTGAAAGAAAATAACATGAAATTGAAATTGTAACGGACATAAGCTACAGAAAACAACACACTGTGAGTTAACTTTTCAAAGAAATCGGTGGGTAACCAATGAAAATAGGAGCAGTGCTTCCTAGATTTTGCTGATACAATTGTCAATGGGAAATTTCAATAACCCAATGATGTTTCACTCTTCATCAAAATCGCAAAGCCATGGAAAGTGCGCTCATGCAAGAGAAAGAGTTATGCAAGCACAATGTGGTGATTTCTTCTCAAAGTCGTTACGTCAATAGAATTTGTAAAATTGTAGCAAACACCAGAACTAAAAGATCGCACAACTAGAAACAATGCAATAAACCTTTGGCTCAATCACAATCTCATGAAAAAAAATTTGAAAAATAATGACACATTTAGGCAAGAATCACTACACTCCAAATGTGAGCACCAAAAGCATAATTTTATTACATAATAATGGCAGCCCCAATTAGATATTATAATGGAGTATTTATAAGAAATTGTCTCCTCAATTTGTGTTGAGAGTGAGAGATATTCTTCATGCAATAAAAATTATTTTAATCAATAAAACAAACTAATTATATACAAACTAATAATTTATTTGGTGCTTAGTAGGACTCCATCCATATTTTATTCATTAATATGATGCATGAGCCTTTACATGTCATAACAAAAAATTTATCAGAGAAAAAGAATAAGAAAGCCTTCAATTGAAGTAGAAGTGTCTGGAAGTGTCAAAAATAGAAGCCAATCCTTAACTGGGCATCTATCAAAGTTAAACTACTGTTAGAATGCATTTTTGATGCATGGAAAGCTCTATTTTTAGAACTAGTAGTTAATTGTTGGTGCACTTCTAGAAAAAAATGCACCTGCAGGCCTGCGCACCTCTTCTAGAACACTTATGAAAATGTAGACCTGTGCACCTACACACCTCAATAGCTCAATTTTCCAAAAAATCAAAGTTCTCAATTTTGAAAATGATTTTTGGGTTATGTTTAAATGGGGTTTTAGATCAATTTTTATGTACATACTTTGCCCCATTTCAATGATTTATACCCTTTTTATAACCAATCACTTTCATAAACTTGAACTCCTTCTGCTTCTTCGATCTAAAATCCCAAGGCACCTGCATTGAATCTTGTCATTAATAGTTGCATAAGATGAGGAACCTGTTCTGCTTCATATGTCCAACCTCTATATCTTTGATTTTTGTCTTCTCTCCAACTACCTAATCCTTCTCGATCAGTGACCAGATCATCCAAATTGATCAAATGTTTGAAATTTTTCCATAATTTTTCACAAGTTTTTCTAGGTCCTCTTAACTGGCTTTTTCAAAGGTCTTCTGCTCAAAATTTACAGTTCAAACTTTCATCGGTCCTTAAAACTAGGTAGCCAAAGGCTCACTATTTTAAGGACTAAAATTAGATTTTTAGTTATTATTTCAAATGATGTAAATGATTTTGAATTCTGAGCTCTAGGTCAAAAGCTATGACACCAAAAAGTTAACGATGTCTTTCATCTATGAAAGATAAATTTTGGTGCACCTACACACCTTGGAGGTGTGCTAGGTGTGGAGGATGTAAGGACATGCATGTGCTGAGTGACTTAGTATCATGCACGATGAAGTGTGTCATGGTGTGGCGTGCGCTACTCATGAGGAGTGGTGTAGCAAGTTTTGGAGATGTGCACATGGAAGGTGTGGTGGCACATGCAGCAACACAAATGTGCAGCATGTGGTGCATGGCATTTTTCTAGGGCATGCATGGGTGAACAAGAGGTATGCGCAAAGTGTGATGCACATGCAATAGTGGGGTACATGCAAGAGTAGGTGCGCAATGTTGCATGCATGTGGAGCAGGTTTTGCACAACATGTGCAGTGCAGCAAGATGTGCATAGGAGATGGATGGATGAGGCATGCAGTAGAGTAGTGGAACATGGTGTGGAGTGGATAGGCATGCAACGTAAAGGTGCGCACAGTGTGGGGATTTTATTTTTTTTACTTTTTAAATTTTAGATTTTTCAATTTTTTTAATTTTTACTTTTCGACTCTTTAACATTTCCCAGACCCCGAATTGTGAGCCTAAGAATTTGAAAAAGAGAGTAGGGGGTCCCCATTCTTAGTTGAAATGGGGCATGCATTGTGAAACCACAACAGAAACAAAAACTCACCTATCAACCTATAATAACAAATATGCATTGTTAATATAATTGTGTTAGTGTAAATTATTATTATTTACACTTTACTTAAGTTTACTTAGATAAATACATTATTTATTATTTTTTCACCTAGGAGTAAGTGTACTCTTATGTGTTGACTTGTTGACAGTACAGGAGTTTGCACCTACCTTGTCATACTTATCCTCTCTTCTACATGGAGGATAATCCACTTTTTGTGGATGTATGCTTATTTTTCATGCTTATCTCCTAGCTCTTTCTAGCTAATTCTAGAAGCATCCTAAAGGCCTTTATAAACAGGCTCTCCAAGTGTATTTTTGGACAGAAATTTCATTTTTCATTGTTGGAATATAATTTCTCTCACACCATTAAGATTCTCCAAGCCTGTCCTTTCCTTCTTTAGTTTCTCTTCAATATGTCATTTACATGCAGGTGATCTTGGTGATCTATTAAGTTGGTTTTCACAACTTCTACATGGTATTAAAGCATCCCTATTGCTTCCTGGTTTGAATATTTTTGAAGTCGTGATTCGTAGACACAAACCCTAGCTTGTTTGAGGTTTTTTCTTCAATTGAGAGGAATTGCATTTTTTTGGGGCACTTTGGGAAAAAAGGGACACTGTCATCATGCTCAAAAGATTCGATATAGTCAAAATTCATATAAAAAAATTTATTTTTTGCCACTGTAGCATTTGGAAATTTTTTGAGCCTCCTAGAGGGTCGTATGAATGAAAAAAATAAAAAAATTTAAACTCATCTTTTCACCATCCAAGTCGCTTCACCCAGTGGCTACCCTCTAATGACCCTACCACTGTTGGAGTGTAGCCCATGCCTAGCTAGGGCTTAGTCACCACTGGCCGCGGTGCAGCCCACACCTAGCTACTGCCAGTGGGCCACCCTCTAGCCACATCTGCTCAACCTAGTTACCATCTCCACTAGTGGAGCTGCCCTATTCCACCACTACCACTGTAGAGCTATGTTCAGCTTTTGCCAACTCTCCCACAATTGCTGACATCACCAAATGGGTGGCAGACATCACAAATTTGATTGTTGATGTCACTTCATGACTTGTTGATTTCATCTTCTCGACCCCCTGCTGACATCATTTTCTAGTTGGGTGACATCACTTTTTGGTCACTGACATCATTTTTTGATAGTTGATTTTTTTCTAGTGATAGGCAATTGATAGCCGTATGACCGTCAAATTTTTTCTAGTGATTGTAATTTTCTAGCAAGCTTGATTTTGGAGCAACAGTTGGTTTTTTGGCCATAACTTGAGCATACATAGGTCTTTTTTCAATCTGAAAGAAGCACTAAAAGGCTACTTTCGAGATGGAGACAATGATACTAGTTTCATTTTATTTTGAGTTTATTTGAGCTCTAGTTTGTTGTATTAAATTAGAGACTTTAGTTTCCTCTCTCTGCATCTAGAATCCAGGTTCTTTTCTCAATTTTTGTGCTTTCAATAGTTGTTGCTTTGGTATTTGAGGGATATTTATATGTTGTGGGGGGTAGCATTTTCTTTTCTATAATTTAATTCAAAATTGACCCTTCTACTTCCATCTTCTTCTCTCAATGTCAGACCCTTCTACGACCCAGCTCACACCACACAACTATCACACCTGGAAAGCACAAATGACTTGACTTCTTATGTCATGAGGCTTATGGTCATGTCTAAATGAGAACCAACCTATTCTATAGTACCCTTTTGAGGTTCTTTAGCACAAAAACAAAATAGATGAAGCTATGGGATTGATTGTACTAAACATCTCTGATAGTCTATTATTTCACTTGGATAGACGTTTGACCACTCCTCGGGCTATTTGGAACAAGTTCTACAGCTTGTTTAGCATAGTGAATTAGTTTCAGCCACTACAGCTTGATGCAGATTGACTTCTTTGACACCAGCCAGCTTCCCCACCATTGAAGACTTCTTGATGAAGTTCAAATCTCTTTGTATAGTTTTGTAGGGATGTGAAAAAAACAAATTAGATGATGAGTGTATTTTTTTGATACTCTCAAAGTTAAAAGGATAGTATCAGATATTTTCTTCTACTTTCTACTCCACTATTGATGCCTTTGATAACCAACATCAAATGCCTTCTTTTGAGACATTTTGTGATCAGTTGACACAATAATAGGCAAAGATCCAACAGGTGGATGCCTTTGGCTCTTCCAGCCAAGCATTGGTTGCTCAGTCTTCTAAGGGGAAATCAAAATAGAAAGCCATACTAAAGAAAGATGTACCAAAACATAATCCTAAATCTCTATCTAACCCTTCCAAAGGTAAAGATTCTTCAAAGTCTATTAAGTCTACCTCCAAGACTAAGAAGAAATCAGTTGAGACCTACAGTTTTTGTGGCGAGGATGGACATCCTATGTCTAGGTGTTGGAAGCATTTGGAGGCTTTAGAGGAAGCCATGCAAGAGCATCACATTTCAGCTCCTAAGTTAGCATCCCCCCTTGTAGGGAAAGTTCATGCTCTCACTGCTTGAGCTATGACTTTTGGGCCTACATAGATTCTTGATTTTGACACCTCTCACCACATGAAAAACACTCCAAAGTTGGTCACCTCATTTGCTCCCTGTGCTACTTTGAACTCATCACATCTTTTTGTTATGGGTTCTGGTTCTATTACATTAGCTGGGGGTTCTCTTTAGGATGTTCTTTTTTTCCTTGACATTTTGATGAACCTATTGTCCATTTATCAAATTTTTCACTTTGGCTCTAGTAAGATAGTTGAGCTCTCACCACGTGATATTTTGAGACTTACATGATTCTGAAATGCTTGTGGCTACTAGGAGTGTTGACTTTGCGTCTCACCTCTACAGATTTGATGGATTTTATTCTTCTGATAACACAGGTTCTTGTCTTGTTGCACATGAAAAATTAGTAAGCAGACTTTGGCATGAGCATTTGGGCCATGTCAATTATAGATATCTTTAGTAGATGAGCACACAAGCACTTATTCTTGGGCTTCCCTAGATTTTCTATATAGATGGTGTTTGTCAGGGTTGTGAACTTGGAAAACAACATAGGAATTATTTTCCATATGGATGAGCAACTCGTGCTTTGGCACCTTTGGATTTGATTCATAGTGACCTCATGTCATTCCCCACTCCTTTTTTTGATGCCAGATATGTTCTTACTTTCATTGATGACTTCTCCAGATGCACATGGGTGTACTTTTTGAAGTACAAGTCTAATGCCTTTGATTCATTTCGAGTCTTCAAGACATTTGTGGAGAAGTAGTCTAGTCTTTCTATTTAGAAGACACGCACAGATAATGGGGGAGTATGTGAAACAAGATTTTAGGGATTTTTTCTCTAAACATGGTCTTCAACATCAATTTTCAATGCATTACACCCCTTAGTAGAATAGTGTGGTAGAGAGAAAGAACAAAATACTTCGAGAGATGGCTAATTGTATGATTCAATCCAAGTCCATGGATTCATGTTTTTGGGAAAAGACAGTCAATTGTGCCAACTATATTTAGAATTGGATGCCTCACAAGGCTATTTGACATATGACTCCTAAAGAGTCTTGGTCTCATGTCAATCCTGATGTATCTTCATTCTGAGTTTTTGGTAGTGTAGCATGGGCATTTGTACTTAATGCTTAGAGGAGACCAATGGAGCAGAAGAGCTAACTCCTCATTTTTGTTGGCTACTGCAAGGATGTTAAGGCTTATAGGTTGTTTGATCTTGATTCCAAAGAGGTCCTATTTTGACGGGATGTCTAGTTTTATGAGAGCCTTCTTGCAGTCCCTACTCCACCTCCAAAGTCCACTTCACTTACCACTACTCCCTCATCTTCTCCAAAAAAAAATTTGGATGATGAGGATGATGATTTTGGTGATCTACATTTACTTCCTCCATAGGATCCTCCACAGATGTCTAAATGTTCTTCGGCTACAGTTGAGGTTGTAGGATCTCTAGCTGGTGAACCTTCCACTTCTCGTTGCACCTAATCTCATACTATGGATTCTAATCTTCTCAGTCATGTTATTTGTGATGATCCTTAGACATTTGCAATAGTGATAAGACATTCAAAGTGGGATCATGCCATGGAGGAGGAGTATTCTTCTTTGATGAAGAATCATACTTGGGATCTTTGTACTCTTTCTAAGGGAAGAAAGCTAGTGCGATGCAAATGGATCTATCACACTAAATTTTCTACTGATGGTTCAATTGATAAATACAAGGCTCGTCTTGTTGTGAAGGGTTTTTTACAGGTTGAGGGTACTGACTACACTAAGACATTTGCCCCTATCACCAAGATGAACTCTATTTGCCTTGTCTTATTCCTCGCAACTTCACAGGGATAGCCCATTTTTTAGATGGATGTAAAGAGTGTTTTTCTGCATGATGATCTCACTGAGAAAATTTACATGGAGTAGCCTTTGAGATTTGTGTAGGATTTCTCCTTGGTTTGAAGACTTTGACGCTGATTGTATGGTCTCAAATAGGCCCCTTTGGCTTGGTATGAGAAGATGAACTCCTTTCTTCTTTCTATAGGCTTCATCATTGCCATTTTGATCCTATAGTGTACATTCAACATCTTGGGACTGAGGTTCTGATCCTTTTCCTATATGTCGATGATCTTATCCTCATGAGTAGCTCATCCTCTATGCTTCAAGATGTTAAGTGTGCATTGATGGACCAATTTGAGATGACTGATCTTGGCCTGCTACACTATTTTTTTGGTCTACAGATTGTTCAATCTTCTACTAGGATTTTTGCTTATCAGTAGAAGTATTCTCTTGACATGCTTTGTCACTTTGACATGCTTGATTGTAATCCTACTCCAACATCTTTTTAGTCAAGTTTCACCTTGTCTACCTCCTACTCTTTTCTTTTAGTGGATGCCACTTTGTACCGGTAGTTGGTTGGTAGCTTATTGTGCCTGACACACACTCATCTTGATCTCTCCTTTGCAGTTGGCCATGTCTCTCAGTTTTTCTATGAGCCCCATGAGATTCATTGGAAAGCTACCAAGCACATTTTGAGATACATTCAAGGCACACTTATGTATGACATTCATTACACATCAAGGACTCCTCACATTGTTGGCTACATTGACTCAGATTGGGCTGGTGATGTCGATGATCAGAAGTCTACTTCTAGCTTTGTTTTTTGTCTTGGCTTTGGTCCTATCACATGGTCATGAAAAAGGCAGCATGCTCACATACTTTCATTTATAGAGGCTAAATTTAGAGTAGTTATGCTTGCTAGTTAGGAGATATTATGGCTTCAGCAGTTGATGACTAAGTTTGGTTTTCCTCTTGATCATCTCACTATTTTGTGGTGCGATAATCAAAGTGCTATTCATATTTCTTGCAACCTACTGGAGCATCAGCACACTAAATACATTGAGTTTCATATGAACTTCATCCATAAGTTGATCTAGGATGGTGTTATCTATCTCGAGTACATTCCCATTGATGCACAGGTTGCTGACATCTTCACCAAACATTTTGCATCACCACACTACCTTCAGTTGTGGTCTATGCTTGGGGTTATGGAAGTTGTCCTTGGGGGGTCTTTTTGGGGCCTTCCTTCCTTCATGTTTTTTCAACATGTTTGTTCTTACCTCTTTTCATGGGAGGTATTTTCCATGTGGTTTTCCATCTTTCCCCATTTTTAGATGTTGCATTTCTTTGCATTTGTACATGGATACATTTCTTGGCCTAGTTACTGGGACCCATTATGCATTTTCATCGTAGCTTTTGTGAGCTTAAGTGTGTTCCCCTAAATTTCACTTAAGGGGGAGTGTTAGTGTAAATTATTATTATTTACACTTTACTTAAGTTTACTTAGATAAATGCATTATTTATTATTTTATCACCTAGGAGTAAGCATACTCTTACATGTTGACTTGTTGATAACACACGAGTTTACACAATCTACCTTGTCATACTTGTCCTCTCATCTACATTGAGGATAATCCACTTTTCATGGGTGCATGCTTAGTTGTCATGCTTATCTCCTAAGCTCATTCTAGCTCATTCTAGACTCATCCTAGAAGACTTTATAAATAGGCTCTCCTAGTGTATTTTTGAAAAGCAATTTCATTTTTCATTGTTGGAATATAATTTATCTCACACCATTGAGATTCTCCAAGTCCTACCTTTCCTTCTTTGGTTCTCTTCAGTAGGTTATTTTCATGGAGGTGGTCTTGGTGATCTATGAAGTTGGTTTTCACAACTTCTACAATAATGAATAGTAATTGTATGCTAACATTGAAGATGAAAAAAATGGCATACCTTAGCATAAATGGCATTGCTACATTGGATAAACCATTCATAACCTTCTAGTTCACCAACAACACTATAGCCAAGAGAAGAGTTGTTTGGGAGCCTTGGTATAGGGGCTCATGTGCCTTCTCAAGTAAAGTTATATCAAGACCATCTTTATCATCATTATTAGATGCACTAGTACCATCATCATGAGCATCTTCATCACCTGCTCCAATACAATCTTCTTCAATCATGTCCTCTAGAAAATTATCATCTTCTTTTGTGGGAGTGTTATCCTTAATTTGGATATTCACAACTCCATGTTCCTCTTGTAGGAAATCCATATTCAGCAATGGACAAAAATCATGGCCCCCTTCAATGTGATCATGTTGCCTACAATGACTCTGGGCTGTTGTGATTAGAATTATTCAATTCTTTAAGCCCTTACACTTTATGCAAGGACAATTACATTTATCAACTTTTCTTTGGAACTAAGACCACAATGTAGCCATTGTCTCATTATTTTTTTCTAGGTTCATATTGTCAGGCATGGTCTTTCTTCATAGGAAAATATATCTGCAAAAAAAATTGGGCATGTTGTACTTAATATTTATATCTGCACATATGGTTTTGAAAGAAAAATTTGATCTAACTAATGTGTATATTATCTGCAAAAAAATTAGACTTTTTGTACTTAATGTTTATATCTACATATATGGTTTTGAAAGAAAAAATTGGTGTAGCTAATGTGTATATCTACAAAAAAATTGGGCATGTTGTACTTAATGTTTATATCTGCACATATGGTTTTCAAAGAAAAGTTGGGTGTAACTAATGTGTATATTTACAAAAAAATTAGACATGTTCTACTTAATGTTTATATCTACAAATATGGTTTTGAAAGAAAAATTTGGTGTCATCAAGAGTTGAATTTAACTATGAAAGTCCTAGTTTATTCATACTTGTCCAAAAATTGTAAAGTTTTTATTCATATGTTTTGATGGATTGGTGCTCACATTAAAATTCAACCCTTTCCCTCTACATGATTTAGTTTGTAACATAGATATTTTGGACTAAATTTTATTCTTGGATTGAAAGCTTTTCTCTATCCATAAATAGCTCCATCAACCTCCTCTATGTTATACTCGTTGTTTACCCTAAGTCTAGATTGAGGGTTTAGAGGTAAATTTTTGTTTTCTTTCATTCTTGCAACCCAAACTTCTTGGTACCTAGTGGATAGTTGTATTGGAAGGTAGAGATAGTATGCAAGGTGAGGATATTGGGATTTTTCATTAGATGGAGATGCAACACTACATTTCATGACTGTGACTGCAAGTTTAATGTGTTGATTGCCAAGAATCATAGCACAAAAGGTGTTCTAGGACTAGTGAAGGAAAAAGCTTCAGTGGAAAGAATGGAAATACCATTCCAATGATGTTTGTGGAAGAATTTTTTTTATGGGTTTTGTGGGAATGAGCCTATAAGGCTAAACAACATTTTTAAGCCTAAAAGGTGCACGAACTAGGGCTTAGTAGAAAAGAGCTGAAAACTTGTGATCTTAAACCAATATTAGAGATTTAGATATGGTTTTACACCTACTAAGAGATTCTTTAAATAGTTTTGGTGGTTATGTGGAAGTTTCTGAATTTTAGAGTAAATTTGGCAAAATTAGGGTTATTAGGAATGAGCCCCTTTTAGGCCTCTTAGTGCAACTTTTGAATTTGGAATATTGGGAAGGGCTAGACCTGTCAACTGGCCAATAAACCTTGTATAAGGTTAGAGAATGAGATATTAAGGTGTATGGGGACTTAAGATCCTAGATGATGCAGGTGAAGAGAGGTGACTCAATTACACAGTAGTTATTGTATTAAAGAAGGAGGCGGGTTATTAAATCTATTAGAGATTTGTAGCTTTAGTTGGATTACTCTAACCGATGCAATCAAATGTATAAGTGGCATGTTGGCCTTGAAAAATTGATCTCCATCCTTTAGCTTATCATAATTTATCTCTATGATATATATGATTAATAATTAGTGAATTAATAATCACTAATTGTGTATATGTATTTAATAATAGTCATATTATTAAATACATATACATGAACGATTTTATTGACATAAATAATAATCATATTATTGCTCAAGTGCATCGATAATTAATATCGATATATTATGATGTACTGTAGCATATATAATCAATCATAATTGTAATAATGATATCATTGAGTAAGGGTAATCAAACAGTTGTTAATGGTAAAAAATGATAAGTTCATAAATGGCATGTCTCAGGTAGAGACATGTCTCTATGTCAGATGTGGCTCTGTGTTACCTTATTTATTGAAGCCATTCCAATACTTATAAAAGCACACAAATCATTTTAAGTGCAGAGAAAAACAAGTATACAACCATTCAACTAATTATATCTCAACAGCATTAAAGTCACAATAGATCAATATTGATAAATTTATCTGTTAGAAATGCTTTAGAATAACTTGTGGGGGGGGGGGGGTGTTGTTGGGGGTGTGGGTTGGGGTGGGGTGGGGGGGTGTGAATCAATTATTCAAGGTCCAAATGTCCTAATAAAACTTTTTCACTAAGTATAGTGAGTCCATCTAAACTAACCATGCATCCAAGCTAAACATTTATTTTAGCAAGTTACTAAAAAATCATTATGCAAGAATAAGACATGAAAGATGAACACATAACATAGTGATTTACATGGAAACCCAATTTGGGAAAAACCACCAGTAACATGCTACACCTTTCTCACTCTTCTGAAGTGATGCCCTATGAAAGGCCTACCCTATTAAAGGCTACAACACACTGTTAAATGTGTGTCATGACCCCTCCCAAAAAGGGGATTCTACAAATTATAACTAAATAAAATTATATAATATTTTATTATCTAAAATACATATTAATATGTATTCCTAACCAATGGCATTTTCATTATAAATATTTAAATATAAACTTAACAAAAATAATACCAAATCAACATATATTAAGACAATAAACTTAATACAAATATAAAGACAAAATACCACAACATATATAAAGGCAATAAATAAACAAGATACTAAAGAAATCGATAAATATTTCAATACATGTATGGGGCATGACTTCTCCCAAAAGACACATCTTGAGCAATATTTATGAAGGTTACCACGTAGGGGAATAGTGTTAATTTGACAACCAACATGGAACATCATAAAATCCCATTCGTCAAATCACGTCAAGGAAAGTGACGACATCCCATTGGTGAAATCCATGCCAGATATGAAGAACAGTGACCATACATATTCCACTCACAAGTGCAGACGTGGAATGAGGATGTAGCAAAATCATTAAGAATAGCACAATAGGTGAGGATACAAAATAACACCAATTTAATACCAACGAATGGAATAAAGTGTTATATGTGCATTAAAATTTTTGCACATCTAATCAAAGTGAGAAGAAAATGGCTTGGGAGATCGTGGACTCAGCACAGGGGTCAAAAAAGTACAAGGTGTCAAAATAATACAAGCCACAGCAATCCATAGTCAACTATGAGGGACTAGCCATGTCAGTACAGAGTGACATCATCACACACAATGCAATAATCATAAATTCATTACTATTGTTTCAACTTTATCGATAGGAAAGAGAGAATAAAGTTGATTCAAAGGGATATAAAATTATTAATAGGAAAATAAAAGAAAGTTGATATACGAGAGGTCCCTAATTATAAATATAATTCATTTCACATACAAGTTATCAATATATATATATATATATATATATATATATATATATATATATATATATATATATATATATATATATATATATATATATATATATATATATATATATATATATATATATATATATATATATATATATATATATATATATATATATATATATATATATATATATATATATATATATAATTATTCAAAAAGATTTAGAATTTCTTGAAGATAATTACAAAATCTATATAATTCCAAGTATAAAATGAATTTTTGAAGTCTTTAAACTGGAACTAAGAGCAATTAGAGGTATACTTAAAAAGGGGACATTACAATTGATATCATAACCTAATCCTGTTGTCCTAAAAGATAGCAAATGAAAAAAGGAGCAAAAATGAGCGAACAACTATCTAATGAAATTAGGAATTTTATGGAACAGACAAACCAAACTCTAGCAGAGCAGATAGAGAAATCAAACCAAGCACTCCTTCAAGCATTGCAAAGCATGGGAAATTCCATAAACAATCTAAGAAACCATAATGCTAATGGAAGAGATGTAAGTTCAAACCACTCAGAAAATAATGGAGCTTCATCATCTTGAGTGCCCAAACCCCCTTTCTTACCTCGGGAGGACCCCTCGATGGAAGGAGAGGGACAAACAACCAATAATGCTATTGAGAATGCAAGAGCTTATGCTAGCCTTGAACTAGAAATCAAAGAGCTATTAAAATTTAGATAATTATGTGAAGCCAATAGGCAAGAAACTCCTCGGAGAGGAAGAAGACCGCAAAATTGAGATCTTTTGAACACTTATCTTACCCTTAGCTTGATGATAGAAGAGGATGCACTCCAATTTGTGATCCTTCACTTAGAAGGCACGGCACATGATTGGTGGCATCATGGCATTGTTACTCAAGGACACCAACATATCACTTCATATGAAGAATTCTCTCAAAAACTCATTAAAAGGTTTGATAGAAAGCACCCTCAAGAAGACTTTAGAAAGCTCACTCAAATCAAGCAACAGGGATTAGTCGAAGGTTATATAGCCGAATTCCAAAAACTCTCAATTAGAGTTACAGGAGTAGATAATGACACACTCACTTACTTGTTTGTGGAAGGGTTAAAAGATTCACTAAGAGGGTTGGTCAGTGCTCTTAAACCAACATCTCTTGATGACGCCATTGAAACAGCTTTGAGATTAGAAATTTCATCATCAAGTTGTACACCTTCAAGCAACCATAGCAAACCATTCCACAATACAAGTGGAAAGCACAAGCAAGAACTCCCAAAAAGAAAATGTTTTCACTATGGTGAGGACTTTGAAAAGGGTCACCTATGCCAAGATGAGAAAGCTCGAAAACAATGAGAAGACTTAAGAAGGAAGAAATTATCCTTCAAATGCAAGGAATCATGGAAACTAGGACATAAATGCGGGAAGGAAAGTCAAGTTCATAGAATAGAGGAAATACTCGACCCAAAATTAGAAGGGACAACACTGACAAAGATGAGATATGATCAAGGGAACATCAATAACATTCAGTCAATGAATAGAGAGGGAAGCCAATGGAGCTTCGAGGAAGTTCAACCATAATTAAAAATATGAAAGTGTAAGTTTTCTTAATTAATGTAATCATAAAGGTGTACAATTAATTATTTGAGAAATGATTTAGGGATTTCAAGTAGCTTTCCTATGGAGTCTACAATCAATGAAGGTCTATAAGACACCTTATTGTAGTACTAGTTAAGGGAAAGACTATATAGAAACCCTACCATATATAACTTTCTTATGGAGTCTACAATTAAGGGAGGTCTGTTAAGACACCTTATTGTAGTACTAGTTAAGGGAAAGGCCATATCTAACTTTCCTATGGAATCTGCAATTAAGGGAGGTTTGTTAAGACACCTTATTGTAGTACTAGTTAAGGGAAAGACTATAAGGGCATCTATCTTTCCTATGGAGTCTACAATCAAGGAAGATTTGCTATGAAACCTTATTGCAATACTAGTTAAGGGGAAGATAGTAAGGGAACCCTATCAACTTTCCTATGGAGTCTACAATCAAGGGAGAGCGGTTAGGACACCCTACTGTAGTGCTAGTTAAGGGAAAGATAGTAATGGCTCCTTTCAACAAGAACCTTTCTAACCAACCAAGAAATCCACCAAGTAGACCACCTTGATGGATGTCATAGGCTGCCATCAAGGCAAAGAGGGCCAAATTTTTGCTCTTGGGCTTGGTAGGATATTGGCTTAGAACTAATTTATAATGACTAATCTTTTCTTTGAAGCTATTATATACATGTACATGCTAATTATTATTTCTGTGTGTAGGATCCATAATGAAAAGGTGTACTGGGGAACTATATGTTATAAATTTTTCCCTTTACTTCATTGTGACAAATTATAAAGAATGTATGATGTGTCTACATCGTGTATGCTTCATGTCTTCATCTGTTTGCATCGTGTCTACTCCATGTTTTCATTCATTAAAGATGTATATTTCCTAAAATTTCTAGACCTTTATATGAAAATATGTTTTGTGTCTATGAAGAAGTTGTGTATGAATGATATTGCTTGAGGACAAGCAATTTTGAGAAAGGGAGACTATCATGACCCCTCCCAAAAAGGGGATTCTACAAATTATAACTAAATAAAATTATATAATAGTTTATTATATGAATAAAATATATATCGATTATTCTCACAAGAAACATTATTAATGACTATATAGATAAATATCTATAGTCCATGTATTCCACGTAATTATTTATACCATTCATAGTATAATAAATTTATATTATTCCTAATAATAATGATTATTACTAATATATATTAATAAATAGTAATTATTGTGTAAAATACATATTAATATGTATTCCTAACCAATGGAATTTGCATTATAAATATTTAAATATAAACTTAACAAAAATAATACCAAATCAACATATATAAAGACAATAAACTTAACACCAATATAAAGACAAAATACTACAACATATATAAAGGCAATAAATAAACAAGATACTAAACAAATCGATAAATATTTCAATACACGTATGGGGCACGACTACTCCCAAAAGACACATCTTGAGCAATATTTATGAAGGTTACCAAGTAGGGGAATAGCGGTAATTTTGCAACCAATGTGGAACATCATAAAATCTCATTCATCGAATCACGTTGAGGAAAGTGACGACATCCCATTGGTGAAAGCCTCACTAGATACGAAGAACAGTGATTGTACATATTCCACTCACAAGTGCAGACATGGAATGAGGGTGTAGCAAAATCATTAAGTAAAGCATGACAGGTGAGGATACAAAATAACACCAGTTTAATACTAATGAACGGAATCGAGTGTTATATGCACATTAAACTTTTCGCACATCTGATCAAAGTGAGAAGATAGTGGCTTGGGAGATCGTGGACTTGGCATAGGGGTCAAAAAAGTACAAGGCATCAAAATAATATAAGCCATAGCAATCTGCAGTCAACTATGAGGGACTAGCCATGTCGGTACAGAGCAGCATCATTACACACAATGCAATAATCATAAATTCATTACTATTGTTTCAACTTTATCAATAGGAAAGAGAGAATAAAGTAGATTCAAAGGGATATAAAATTATTAATAGGAAAAGAAAAGAAAGTTGATATATGAGAGGTCCCTAATTATAACTATAATTCATTTCACATACAAGTCATATATGTGTGTGTGTGTGTGTGTGTGTGTGTGTGTGTGTGTGTGTGTGTGTGTGTGTGTACATATATACATACATATATATATATGTATATATATATATATATATATACATATATATATATGTATATATGTATATATATGTATATGTATATGTGTATATACATATATATATACATATATGTATATGTATATGTATATATATATATATGTATATACACGTATACATATACATATATATACATATACATATATGTATATATATATGTATATATATATGTATATATACATATACATATATATGTATATATATGTATATGTATATATATGTATATATATGTATATATATATATATATATATATATATGTGTGTGTATATACATATATATGTGTGTGTATATACATATATATGTATATGTATATATACATATATGTATATACACATATATATATATACATATATATATATATAATTATAATTATAATTATTCAAAAAGATTTAGAATTTCTTGAAGAGAATTACAAAATCTATATAATTCCAAGTATAAAATGAATATTTGAAGTCTTTAAACTAGAACTAAGAGCAATTAGAGGTATAGTTAAAAAGGGGACATTACAATGTGACCTGGTTAAAGGATGTTAGAACATTCACTTGGAATGTCACCCTCTTAAAGGATTTACAAATGGTTGTTAAACCAACCTAAGTCCATAGGATTTTTCCTTATCTAATATAATTGCTAGAGAGTAACAATCAGAGCTTTTGATTTGATACAACTTAGAACATAACTTAAAGATTTCAGATCTCAACTTAGCTCACAAATTTCCCTAGCCTCCAGTCTCTACAACTCTAACAACTTGTCCTTCTTTCAATCTTTTTCCTTCTTGAGTCTCCATGCTCGTTGTGCCAATGCAATCACTTATATGGTCACCTATTGAAGCAGAGTCTATGTACTCTATTCCTCCCTCTCGATGCCTTCTCCTTGACACCACACACTCTCTCTAACCACTCTTGCTTCTTGACCTATAACTCCTTAAATAGAGGTCTGGAATATTTTTCTTGCTCTAAGCTTCCCGTTTATTTTTGGTTTGAATGGATTAGGTAAGATTCAATGAATCTACCCCTTATCTTGTTTCTTCTAGAAACATCATGTAGAATCCACCTGTATTCTCCCAAAAATGGTTTACCTAGAATTCTATACCACCAGCTCATCATCCTTATCTTCCATTTGGTTCACAAAATTCAAGGTAACAAACTTGTTGACTCAAATCTAGCAAATCTTCGACTTTTCAAATAATGTAGCAGCTTGACACAATTGAATTTCTAATGATTGGCACATACTGTGTTACTCGACATCAACTAAGTGTTTTGATGCTTGGCAGCTATTACATTTTTGTCTAGCTCGGCACCTAAACTTGCTTGACACCTTCTATCTTACTTGGCACACACTAGATTTTACATTTGCTTGGCATTTATTGATAATCTACTCAACATGAACGAACTTTCTTTGCACCCGCTAATGAATTTAGTCAAGCCTTACAGACAGCTTTGTCACAACTTATTCTTCTAGAGTTTCTAAGTGTAGCCAACCTCTATATCTTCAAGTGTATTATAAATACATCATTTTACCATTGTCTTAACTGATGCTTATACTTCATTACAAAACCATAACTCAACCTTTCCCTTAGGTGCTTTTGTTACATCTTATTGATTAAATCCTCTTCATCAATCAACTAAGTGATAGTACTTGGACCTTATAAGAAATTTCCATTCTAGTAAATAGTAGGTTTGACCTTAGTGACAAAATAATGATTGAAAACATTCTTTATCAACAATCTCCCTTCTTCAATAATGATATTTTCAATCAAATCTTCAACAATCTCCCTCTTTGGCATTGATGGCAAACCAAACTGATCAACCAAGTTATCAAAATGCTAACTAGGTTAACACAGTAAGTCAAATGCCAAAAAGAAAACTTTGTATTCGTATGACTCCCTCTAAATTTTGCAAGTAACTCTCTCTTTCAAAGTATTAGGGATATCTCTTTTGCTAATACACTATCTTCTCCTTTTTGTTTCTTTTGCTCCCTCTCTGATTTGTTATCCTGACTGATTTCTTTGCTTCTTCTTCACCCTCTTAACTTTTTTTTCCTTTCTCCTTCCTTTTTTCTAATCTTTCTACTATTTCTCCCTTTACATGTCTGATCAATTTTTTCTATTTCTCTCTCTTTAACAACAATGCCAAAGACATATTACTTCAGCACCTTATTATGCAAGTGTAGCATTTGCAGGAACTCCAATTTCTCCCTCTATCACCTTGCTTGTGACTTGTTTGGAAGTTTAGTACTTTAATTACTTCAAGAAAAACCTAAAGTAAGTATCCTCTGCATCAATTTATAACATTCCAGCAATCAACTCAGTTGATGTAGTGCAGTCTTGTTGTTACTCAAACAACCTTGGATAGGGGTATCACTCTTAACTTACCTCTAAGATATTCAAATGCATCTTTGGGTAATGGTTTTGTGAAGATGTCAGCAAATTTGTTCCTTTGAGTTGACATACTCCATCTTCACTTGTTTGTCTTCCACCAGTTCTCTTACATAGTGATACTTAATTGCAATGTGCTTTGTTTTGGCATGCATCACAGAATTATTTGATATGTTGATCACACTTGTATTATCACAATAGAGTATCATAGGTTCAGTTATATCTTCCTTCATACCTTTCAATAGGTGCTTGATCTATACAATATTGGTGCAGTTGATAGCAGCAACAACATACTCAGCTTCAGCTATGGACTGTGAGGTACAACTTTGCTTTTTTCTGGTCCAAGTGACTAATCTTCTACTCAAGAAGAATGCTCCTCCACTGGTACTTTTTTATGTCATCAATATTACCTCCCCAATCTGCATTAGTGTAGGTATTTAACTCAAACTTTTCACTCCTCTTGTAGTATAAGCCAAATCGTCTATTCCTTTTAGTTACCTCATTATTCTTTTTACCACCATAAGATGATTGTCTCTTGAGTTTGTAGAAAATCTTGCCACTATTCCAATAGATAAGGCAATGTCTGCTCTACTATTTATAATATACTACAACTTTCCAATCATTGATCTGTACATTGTCTGATTTACTTTAGCTGACTCATCATTCTTGGATAACTTATGTCCTGTTACCATTGGTGTACTGACTGGTTTTGAATCTTCTAAGCCAATTTTTTTGAGTATCTCCTTGATATATTTTGATTGAGTCACAAATATTCTATGTTTCAATTGATGTACTTGAAATCCAACAAAGAATTTGATTTCCTCAAACATTGACATCTCAAACTCATGTTTCATCTAGTCAGCAAAATCTTTGCATAGTGCATTTTTTCCTCCAAATATTATATCATCAACAAAGATTTTAGATATCAAAATGTCTTTACCTTTTTTTTCCTTGATATACAAGTTGTTGTTGTCATCTGTTCTCTCAAATCCTATCTTCACTATATATTTTTGTAGTCTCTCATACCATGCTCTAGGTGTTTGTTTCAAACCATAGAGTGCTTTATGTAGTTTACAAACCATATCCTTGTTTTTTTCATCAACAAACCCCTCTGGTTGTTCTATGTAGACTTCCTCTTCCAACATACCATTTAGAAAATTAGACTTTACATCCATTTGATAGACGTTAAAACCTTTTTAAGTAGCATATGCAAGTAGAGTTCTTACTCCTTCCATCCTTGCAACAGGGGAAAATGTTTCTCCATAGTCCAGTCCTTCTTCCTATGCATAACCTTTGCAGACTAGTATAGCTTTATTTCTTGTGATTTCACCATTCTCATCTAGCTTGTTCCTAAATATCCACTTGGTTCCAATCACACTCTTATCAGTTGGTCTTAGAACTAAAGTCCAAGTTTTGTTCTTCTCTATTTGTTCAATCTCTTCTTCCATAGCTTTACACTAGTCATCACCTTGTAGTGCATCTTTCACTATTTTGGGTTCAATCTTGCTCAGTAGACATGATTCATTTCTTAGTTTGTTCCTTGTCATTGGTCTGGCTTCCTTGTCACCAATGATTTGTTCAGTAGGGTGATGTATTTTCACATACACCATGTTTGGTCTTTTAGTTTCAAAGTCACTATGCACATCTCTTTCAGGTAGCTTAGCATCTCTTTCATGTGTACTAATTTTAGAATCAAAATGTGCATTTTCTTCATTCTGCAACTTGGCTTCTAAATGCAACTTGACATTCACTAGTTGTGACTCGGTTGATATTGAAACTTCTTGTTGATTCCCAACTTGATTGGCAACTTCTTCTTCAACATGCATTCCTTCATAGAAGTATACAAAGGATCTGTACTCTTCTAATTTATTGGATTCATCAACTTGAACTTCTACATGCTCATCAAAGTTTAAATTTGCACTCTCTACAATTTTGTTAGTGTTAGTATTTAAACACTTATATACTTTACTTCTAGTGGAGTATCCAAGGAATATGTCTTCATCACTCTTTGCATCAAACTTGCCATTTCTAGAATCTTTAAGAATACAACATCTACAACCAAATACTTTGAAATGTTTTACATTAGCTAGGTGAATAACCATACCATAAGTCAAAAGGTTTTGCATTTGTACCTTTCTTGATTTGTACTCGATTCAAGGTATAGACAACTATACTTACAGCTTCTCTCCAATACTTTAGAGAAACTTTCTTCTCCATCATTAATGTTCTGGCACAGTCTATCACTGATCTATTCCTTCTCTCTGTAATGCCATTCTATAGGGGAGTTATAGGTGCTAATGTTTGTATCTTCATTCCTTTATTATTGCAAAATGTCTCAAATTCTTTTGATGTGAACTCTCTTCCTCTATCTCATCTTAGGCACTTCAGACACTTTCCTATTTCTTTCTCAAGCCTGGCCAAATACCATTTAAACATTTGAAATACATCAAATTTTTGCTTTAAGAATATGACAGTCATCATCCTAGAGTAGTCATCAACAAACAACATTATATATTTGTCTCCTTTGTAGCTTTGCACTTCTATTGGGCCACATAAATATGTATGCACTAACTCTAATACTTCTTTGGAAGTGTAGGTTTTACTTTTGAAACTTGACTTGGTCATCTTCCCTAGATGACACTATTTGCATATTGTGTTGTTAGGCTTCTTTAGTTTAGGCAAACCTCCAACTTTCTTCATTTTTCTGATGCTAATCAGATTATCAAAGTTCACATGACATAACCTTTTATGTTATAGCCACACCTTATCAAATCTTACAATAAGACATGTAGCATCCTCCATATCTAGGTAAAAAAAATTACTCCTAGTTTGGTCTCCTTTTCCTATCAGATTTCTATCAGTGTCATAGATTTTGGCAAATTTGTTTCAAAATTTTACTTTGCATCCTTCATTGCTTAATTGTGACACACTCAGTAGAATGTAGTTCAATCCTTCAACATAGTATGCATTATCACATAAAATTTTCTCTGTAAGCTTAATGCAACCTTTTCCTTTAATTAGACACGGAGCATCATTTCCAAATCTAACACTATTTCCATCATATTGAGTAAAATTAACAAACTTAATTTTGTTTCCTATCATGTGATGAGAGCACCCACTATCTATGATCCGCCTGTCATTCTTGTTTACATAGGTTACCAATGTTGTTGCCTTGTCTTTATCTAACTCATCCTTCATGGCTACATAGATTATCTCATCATCATTTTCATTAGAATCCTCTTCTTCAACAACGTAGCACTTTTTGCCTTTGTCTTTGTAATCTCTACCATCATCTTCTCTTTTGTTCTTGAACTTCTTGCCTTCTCTGTTGTTCTTTTTCTATGTGCACCTTGCAGCAATATGTCCTACTTCATTGCAATTAAAACAAATGATAGGTAACTTACCTTTGAATTTACCTTTTCCTCTGTGAAATCTTCTGGCCAGTAATGCTTCCAATTGTTCCACATCTTCTTCATCTATGTTGCTATCACTAGATGCATATTTTATCTTTCTTTTCTTCTTCTTTGGTTTCACCTCCTTAGTGTCTCTCAACAAAAGTTTGGCCTTAAAAGAAAATTTAAGATTCTCTAGTCTATAGTTATCAAATTTGGATAACTCAAACGCAGTAAGTCTTCCCACTATACCTTCAAGAGTTAGCTTGTTTCCTAGTACGCATCTTAACTCTTGGATGGCTGAAACTCTAATAGCCCAGATGGGGAGCAAGGTTCTTAAGAATTTTCTATTGAAAGTTTCATCTTCTAAATGACCACCCAAACTTCTTATTGCACTTACTACTTCCTTTATTCTAGAGGCATATTGAGCAATGTTCTCACTTTCCTCCATTCTCATGTCATCAAACTTTCCTCTAAGGCTTTCTCTTTTTTCTCTTTGGACATTCTGATCTTCTCCATAAATATCTATCAAGGCTTTCCACATCTTGAATGCAGTATTACATCCCTTGATGTCATCAAATTCAACATAGTTGAGGGCAGAGGCAATCTCCAACATTACCTGATTGTGTTCCTTCTTTTTGTTCAAATATTCTACAGTAGAAATTCTAGTTGGATCAACATGTTCCACTTCAATTGAGGTTTGTGCATGATCACCTATTGATCTAATATGCAACTTCATTAAACTTTTTCATACAGCGAAGTTATCTCTGTTAAGCTTGGCAACTTCTCTCTTGGACATCTTGATCTTTTTGTTTCTACTACCTTTAAACCAAATTAGCAGACGACTCTGATACCAATTGTTAGAAATGCTTTAGAATAACTGAGAGGGGGGTGAATCAGTTATTCAAGGTCCAAATGTCCTAATAAAACATTTTCACTAAGTATAGTGAGCCTATCTAAACTAACCATGCATCCAATCTAAACATTTATTTTAGCAAGTTAATGAAAAATCATCATGCAAGAATAAGACATGAAAGATCAACACATAACACAATGATTTACATGGAAACCCAATTTGGGAAAAACCACCAGTAACATGCTACTCCTTCCTCACTTTTCTAAAGTGATGCCCTGTGAAAGGCCTACCCTATTAAAGGCTACAACGCACTATTAAATGTGACCTAGTTAAAGGATTTCAACCACCCTATTAGAAGTGGGCCTAATTAAAGGACTTTAGAACGTTCACTTGGAATGTCACCCTGTTAAAGGATTTACAAATGGTTTTTAAACCAACCTAAGTCCATAGGATTTTTTCTTATCTAATACAATTACTAGAGAGTAGCAATAAGGGCTTTTGATCTAATACAACTCATAACATAACTTGTAGATTTTAGATCTCAACTCAGCTCACAAATTTTCCTAGCCTCCAATCTCTATAGCTCTAATAGATTGTCCTTCTTTCAATCTTTGCCCTTCTTGAGTCTCCATGGTCGTTGTGCCAATGCAATCACTTTTGTGGTCACCTATTGAAGTAGAGTCTTTGTACTCTGTTCCTCCCTCTCAATGCCTTCTGCTTGACAACACACACTCTCTCTAACCACTCTTGCTTCTTGACCTATAACTCCTTAAATAGAAGTCTGGAATACTTTTCCCACACTAATCTTCTCACTTATTTTTGGTTTGAATGGATTAGGTAAGATTCAATGAATCTACCCCCTATCTTGTTTCTTCTAAAAATATCATGTAGAATCCACATGTATTCACCCAAAAATGGTTTACCTAGAATTTTGTACCACTAGTTCATCATCATTATCTTCCATTTGGTTCACAAAATTCAAGGTAACAAACTTTTTGACTCAGATCTGGTGAATCTTTGACTTTTCAAATAATGCAGCAGCTTGGCACAATTGAATTTTTGATGCTTGGCACATACTGTGTTACTCAGCATCAACTAAGTTTTTCTAATGCTTGACACCTACTTTGGATTCCCTCATAATCAACTAAATTTACAAATGCTCAACACCTATTACATTTCTATCAAGCTCGGCACTTGAACTTGCTCGGCACCTTCTGTCTTACTCGGCACACACTAGATTTTACATTTTCTTGGTACTTACTAATAATCTGCTCTATAAGAACTAACTTGCTCGACACCCAGTAATGAATTTAGTCAAGCCTTGTAGATAGCTTTGTCACAACTTATTCTTCTAGAGTTTCTAAGTGTAGCCAACCTCTGTATCAAGTGTATTATCAATGCATCATTTTATCATTGTCTTAACTGATCCTTATACTTCATTACAAAACCATAACTTAACCTTTCCCATAGGTGCTTTTGTTACATCTTTTTGATTAAATCCTCTTTATCAATCAACTAAGTGATAGTACTTGGATCTTATAAGCAATTTTCATTGCAATAAATAGTAGGTTTGACATTAGTGACAAAATAATGATTAAAAACATTCTTTATCAACAATCTCCCTTTGCAAACAATCTCCCTTCTTCAATAATGATCTTTTCAATTAGATCTTCAACATTATCTTGGTGAGAATATTATGAATTGAAAAAAATGGTAATTGAAGGTTATAGAGCTTTATAAGGTTCGATCAATATCCCATTTCTTATTACCTATTCTTTTAACCAAAATAACCATTGTATATTGGTATGATTCAATATCTTCAACATAAGCCAATATATTATGAATTGCTTATAAACTGCACTTTCAACAATGATAAGTTGTGAGCTTCTTATCTAAGAAGTCTTAAGTTGTTGATTGTACCCACCCAACCATCTATATCCATCTAGGCTCCTAAAGTTGGTCAAGGGATAGTTTTCAAGTTTGGCAACTAGAGTTGTCAAGTTGACAACACTAAACTAATAGGCAAGACTGACCAAATGTGGTTGTAGGGTAGTTAGAGAGGTTGGTTATTGGTAACATGGGATGATACAAGTCTATAAATGTTGTAAAATCCTAACCATCGATAGAGGAGAGGAGTCAATGTACGAAGTGTTAACATCAATAACATAAAGGTTTCCTACAATTTCTGTCTTTTTAACAATTTTTACAATCATTTGCAACGTTATTTTAGGTATAGATGCTTTCTTTTTGAAGAACACTTATATGATGTGTTAGAGTTTTGAATCAGTAGTATCTTGGCTTTCATGGCATCTTGTCTTTCATGGCACCTAGATTCATTAAGGGAGATATTCAGTCTGAATAAAAGCTACTATAATTTTCTTCTAGGGTAACCTAAGAGGGAAAAAATGGGATATCTTGCATGTAAGTGATCATAGAACCCCCAAACCTTAAAGGAAGAGAGAAGAGGGGATATATTTTATTCCTCCACAAGTGCAAGTTAGCATGCAATAGTTTGCACATGCTTTGAGTCAAAAGAAAGTGAGTGTGTAACTATCTTTGTGTTACCAAAATAGTGACAAGGTATTGGATTAAGGGCTTTATCCATTCAAAGAGTTGGAGAGTGCTATGAGAGTTAGGAAAATAAGATTGGGGAGTCTAATTGATCTTTGAGTGGTTGAGAGTGGTTGTGAACCCAAGGAATGATTTTTTTAATGATAGTTTAGTGGAATGGGTGATTGTCCTATAATGACAATAAAAGATGTAAACAATGTTATTGATTGGGATTTGAGATTGACTGTGTTAGTAGGCATTGAGGATAGAGTGGGAAAATTCCAATATGTTGTAAGGGCTAGATTCCCAAGGGATTAAGGGATTTGGTTTAGGGTTAAGTCTTATTTGTAGTGGTTGATGGAATAGGATAGTGGCAATGCTATGTTAGTAGAGTTTGGGTATGAAAAGAGTCTTTAAAAGAATGGGATATGATTGAGGGATTAGTGGGAATGTAATATGATACTAGGTTGTGTTGAAGATGATGTTATGTGTTCATAGGTTATAAGGGAAGTGCTATGAAATCAGTGGTCATGAAGACAATGAATGGAGTCATTAAGTGTTGTGAGGGAAATTAGCAAGTGTTGATGATACAATTAGTAAATGAGATGCGATCCTAAAATGAGTGTGATCAGAGATTGAGTGTGATTATTATGTGGAGTATAGTGGAAGGGAGAGATAGCCAATGATTAGGCTTTGGCCATTAATAGTTCTTGAGAGTGTGTGAGCAATTGAGAGAATCCTTGTATTGATCCAAGAATTGGGATAGTGTATTTGATGAAGACTAATGATGTGAGAAGTTATATAACACTAAGACTTTGACAATTTTTTCCTAAATTAATATGACTTTTTATTGGGCCCATTATCTTCTACATCATAGTGGTACCAAAGCAAGGGATTAGATCCTTGCAAGGTGAAGATGGGTCTAACAAGGTCAGGGAGGGAAATGCTAGACTTATTGAGTAATGGGAAGAAGAAAAGAGAGGAAGAGGAGAGAAGGAAACAAGAAGATAAAAGAGATGAGAAATGAGGCAAGAGAAATTGAGAAGCATAAGACAAGCACTTGAGGCAAATATGAGGAAGTTGGATGAACTTATGGAGCAGGATAGGAGGAACACTAAGAGATGGGAAGAACAATGTAGACCAACTTTAGGAGCCTAGATGGATATAGAATACAATTACAGAAAGGACCAAAACCCACACCTATCATCTTTCAAGAAAGATAAGAATGTTTTTGGTTGTACCCACCCAACCAACTATATCCATCTAGGTTCCTAAATATATGTTTCGGCTGCTACAAGAGAGCTTATCTGCTAGTCTAAAGTATGAAAAATAATTGAAGGAACCAATTGAAGGGAAGAAATTTCAAAAGTCATATTTAGGAAAAAAAAAAAAAAATTTGCTACAAAACAACTTGGTTGCAAGTCTAAAGGATAATAATCAAATATAAAAGAAGGGATTAACAAGCCAAAGAGTGTGCAACTAGTAGTAGTGACTTTGATGTTTGAAATTGGTAACTTGTGCAGAGAAGGGATTCACAAGATTAGGTAATTACTAATTAGAATGACAAAATTTTATCAACAAGTCAATTGAAGGACAATTAACATGTTTGAAAACATGTGATAGTGAAGTAAGGAAAGTGATCAACGACCTAAGAAAATGAAAAGTTTAATATAAACTTCTAGGACTATGATGATAGTTTATACAGTTGTCTTAACAAATAGGTCAAACCCATATAAGATGACCATAAGGACTCGAGAATTATGAGTTGCTACATTTAAAACCATGATGATCATGAGGAAGCTAAGTCGGTTGAAAAGGTCCACTATCAAGATGGAAAAGATTTTGTTGCACTTAGAAAGATGTCAAATAAAGATTGAATTGAAGATTTAATACCTCGTGATGAGCTCTTTTCAAACTTGAGTGTTTAATCTAAGCATAACACCATGGAACAAATTATTTTGATATTGGATAAAGATAGAAATGAAGATTTAATGCCTCATGATGAGTTCTTGTCAGACTTGAGTATTAAATATAAGTCTAGCACCTTAGAATAAATTAGTTGTTTGAGGCAAGTGCAACGTTAACCCCTTTCGATACAGATGCATCTTTGTTAGGTCCCTATGATTAGTATAAACAAACATATTGGAAGGTTGATCCATGTTTTGAAACTAGCACTAGTGGATGATTCTTGTCAAGGTCAAGAAAAACTAACATTCTATTTTAGGCAACTAGAAAAACCTGTCTTTAACAACACCTAGACAAAAGATGCCACATGTCCTGATATGCACCAAAAACAAATATATAACTGAATGCATTTATATTACTACTGATGAAGAACATTATATAACTACCAAAATGTATTCTCTATCATGATCATTATTTTAATAACTACCAAAATAAGAACATTATACAACTACCAAAATGTATTATCTATCTATATAGAGAATATATAACTCATCATGACTATATTAGTATCGATGAAAGAACGTCCAAAAATGCATACATTCAACAATACATAACTTGAATATCTTTGAAGTGAGTGATAGTGATATGATAGAGGCTTCATACATTACACTTAGTTGGATTTTGTGCAATTATTAACAAGATAACCAATTATAAATGGCATAATATCATTTTGATGAAACCCTTACCAAATACATGCTTTTAAAAAAATTACTTATCGATTTGATGAAACACTTGTGGTGCAGGGGCCCTAAGTCCTGATGAAGCTACTTAAACATGGAGGAGAAGGGTGTGAATATCAATAAGTGTCCAAGATGACACAAGTTAGTTTAGATTTTCTTTTTGCACATGTGATTTCTGGATTGCATAATTTCTAAGGTTTCTTCCAAAGTCAAAGGATGGTCAAACATGGGAGTTGACCAAAAATCATCAATTTTATGTTGCATAAACTTCATTCATATTTTGGTATAGTTTTTTGGTCTTAGTAAAGTTCTTATGTCATGTTTTTGAAAAAAATGTAAAAATTTGCAAAATTGCAAAAAAAAAAGTTGTCATGCAACTTTTTGCAACTTTTGCAAAATTAGGGAAGCTCAATAGTTAGAAGTTTTATTTGATAAGATTGAAGGTATTTGAAGTTGAAAAGGCATATCCCAATTTGAAAGGATTAACAACTCCATGTATGGATCTAAAAATGAATAATAATAAGTTTTTTTGGACAACGGCCTATATACTTGTGATATTGCTATTAGGATTTAACCATGGAGGAAACTTTTTATCACAATAGCAATATCACAATTTGACTTGCTATGGAAATTATCTCCTACTTATCAATTGATGAGCTTAAGGGGCTTTCTAATGAATGGTTCATAAGGCACAACACTTGGTGAAGGTTTTGCAAATGGGGTTGCAAGCTTTGGGTTTAACCATGGACGAAACTTCGTAGTTAAGCGCTCTCAAGCTGGAGTAGTACTAGGATGGGTGACCTCCCGAGAAGTCTCAGCGCTTCACCCTTGTGAGCATCACCTAGATCCAATGAGTGCTAAGTGTTCCATTTATTCTCATTAGAGATGGATTCATGTTGAATCACTACTCATAAAACATGGGTCAATGAGTTTGACTCAAAATCACACAGTTAAATCCTAATAGCAATATCACAATTTGACTTGTTGTGGAAATTATCTCCTACTTATCAACCTATATACTGTTAGCATTTTTATTTCTAATTTTGGTAGATAACAACTATAAGTATCTGCTACTATTTTAGAAATTTTCTTTTACATTGTATGATTGGGAAATATGGTGTGGGTCGAATAAGAGAGGATATTTTTAAGTTTTTTAAGTTTTACCATGCTTGTTGTTTACCATAGAATGTGATAGGGTTTTGAAGGTAAAAATTATGTTTCTCCCTTCTCTAAGAAGGAGAACTCTTGGTTCTTAGTAAAGTGAAGAATATTGATGCATGGAATCCTCCTATGGGATTAGTTTTATGATTCTCTTATGGTTTAGAGACCAAACAACAATTGTTGTCACTGTATTCCCTGTTGGTCACAAGATGACAGTCTAAATAATAGACTTAGAGACCTTTGTGAGAATGTTGGAAGGTGGAGATTTAGAGGGAAGGAAGAATTGATGGTTCCAATAAATTATCAAAAGGAAATTCCTCATGGGGTTCCTGGTTATAGACCTAGAAATCCAAATAGCAACTTCTAGCCTAAAAGCCTAGAAACTAGGGCTCGTTAGGAGAAGGCTTGAAAGTTGAGATCTTAAACCCATATTTGAGATATATAAATGGTTTTTTATATATTAAGAGATTCTTCAATTGGTTTGGGTGGTTGTATAGAAGTTTATGGAGTTTAGTAGTAATTTGGGTAAAACAGGGCTACAAGGATTGAGCCCCTATTAGGTCTCTTATTGCAACTTTTGGATTTGGAATATTGAGAAGAGTTGAACTAGTCATTTGGCAAAGAAAACTTGTAGAAGGCTAGAGAATGAGTTGAAAGGGTGTGTGGCACCTCAAGATCTAGAGGATGTAGGTGAAGAGAGGTGTAAGAGTGATTGTTGTTGAGTGGATGCTCTAGACTACTTGGAAAATAGGGTGAGTTGAGGGTGTGACATTGGTGAGTGGGATTAGTGGACCATTTCACATTTACCCTAAGCTTGAGTAGGTCTTAGGAAGGTTATTTAGTTATTCTTAGGTTTATATACTACTCTTACTTGCATCACCTTGCCAAATACGTTATGTGATAAGAAAAGTTGTATATTTCTACCACTTAGCTATGGAAACTCAAAACCTTTCAATTGTCTATAATGGCAACTCAAAATCTGTCAAACATTTGCAATGGAAACTAAAACTTGTCAAACATCTACGATGACAACATAAGCAATAGGATTTTAAAAGACAAAAATTAATGAAGTTTCAATTTTTGAAGGGCCATTGCATAATACCCTTTCCTTTATTAAACTTGTTATAAATTTATTTAAAATCATAATCACTTGCAATATAAGATGACTCTTTAGTCCATTTTCATTTGCTCTTCCTATTCTCATGTTTTTTTATGAAAGCACACACTTTAACACTTACATTAAGGCACACTAACAACATTTGTTGACAATGCTGGTATTTTCAGTATTATTAATCTCTTGGCTACACATATTTTAGGATAGATGCTCAAAGATTTAGTTCCTTTTATAATCAAAGCTGATATTGCTCTTCAAGGATAAACTCTCTATTTTGCCTAATGGATAGCTTGCCAACTTGTTTTCTTCATGATTTGCCTCAATTTTTATTAAATCTACATAGACTAATACAAAGCTCTTGAGTCTTTTTTCGAAGAAAAAAAGAAGAAAATAATTTAAGTAAGGTATAAGGAGCAAAGGTATGTCACCTACTAGTAGTTTTTGCATTCAAAAAAATTGATAAGTTTCCAGGACAGTGAGTTTTATAAAGGCTTTAGAATATGTTAAGTTGTTAATGTCATATAGATACATGTGTATTTAGGAAAAAAAATATCTCCATCCAATTGTGTCTATCTAGGTAATCTACATCTTGTATTATGAATACAACTCTGTCTAACCGGACACAACATAATCCAATCCATTACTTGCACATATAAAAAATTGTGGAATTACTAATATACATGGTGAGACTCTAGATTGATATAGATTAGGGTGCAATTATTATCCTGATAATAAACTAATGACATATTATCTGACCACTAAGGATCTAGATAGTAACTTCTCTAGTAGAGGAACAGTGGAGGTTAGTTTTATATGTTAAATTACCAAATTTTGTCTAGTGCATTTTTATATTGGTTTAGTTTACAATGGGATTTGAGGTACTTTAGATCTAGCCTTACAAAGCCCAAGAGTTGGGTAACCTCTAGCATTCGTTGCTAAGGAAATTGTTTAGCAATTATCAATAATCCTATCATATTGATTATTGGCCATTTCTAAAACATAAATAATACCCACATGGTGATATGTGTTGCAAGTAGATATTTTTAACTTTAGTTGCTGGTGATTCTAGCACTTAGGCAACTTTCAGCTTTTGTTTAAGAATCTAATCCCATTCTTAGATTCATGGGACTTTAATTCCCTAGTTTAGTATGTTAAGGCTAAGACTATAAGCTATATAAAAAAATATTAGCTATGAAAATGGTACCACGTTTTAAGTTTATTATCAAGTTTAGAAGTATTTTCTACTTGTCCAACAAGGAGAGTCCAATGATTCACTTTAGTGTATATGATGTGATCTAATGTTTCATTTCAAGCTTACAAGTATATGAATTTCAGGCTGATTATGATCAACATTGGTAGTAGGAAACCATTTTATGTTTATTTTGTCCATCAAGCTAAGAGTAAGATTTGTCATCTTTACAATCGTTCATGTAGTGCCCACCTATAGTTTGCTTTTCCATTATATTTACCAAACTACATTTATGCCTATTTCATGTATGTGTTAATTTCAAGGATATTATTTCATAACTTGGACTAGAGATATATCAACAATGATTACTTAGTTGACTATATTTCATGTGTTGTTTAATGATTATGGTTATTGGTGCATTAATGATGCTTTAATGATTCATAGTTAATAAATGTGATTTATTTCATAGCAATGTCAAATGATGCTTTAATGATGATTACTTCATATTTATAATGATGCATTATTTATCTAAGCATTTGATGTTTGACTCATAGTTAATATGGTACTTACCCCATACTTGCATGTGTATGGTGCATGTGTCTGTTTTATCTTGTTGTTTGTCATGTTTGACTTGGTTAAGGGAGGGAGTCATAGTCACCTGCTAGTAGGGATCTATATGATGTACCGCTCCCTGCCATTGCTTGTTTTGTTTAGATATATTTATACATGTCCATGCTTGTATTTTATGCAGGATTATGGGTACCAGCCATCGACTTCCTTGAATTGCTAGGATGAGTGTGCCCTATCATAATAACTTAGTGGTAAGAATGAGGAGATAATGTCTAGGTCCAATCCCATCCATAGCCTAAATATTTATCTTGCAAGGAGGACTCATAACTGACTTTCCACCCATTTTAAACCCATGAGTTTATCTTTGTCTATGTAGTTTGATTTTAAACTTTGGTCTATTTTGGTAATGTTGCTTTTATGTGGATTTTGCTATGTGATTTATTTGGTAAATGATTTAATTATAATATTTCAGTTAATCATATAATATTGAGAATTATTTAATATTATTTGATTAAAAAGAAAATATTAAAGCATGAGAATATTCAATTACTTAAAAAACTAATTAAATATGTGTTTAAATTTAAAATTATTAATTTAGAAGTCTAAATTTAAAAAATTGGTTAAAAAGAAATTAGAATATGATGATATTTAATTAAATATTAATTAATCAAATAAGTAATTCAGTTTAAAAGATTTAATTTGAAAGTTTAATTTAAGAAGTTGGACAAAAAGAGAATTAAAATATTAAAGATTTAATATTTCTTTATAATAATTATTTATTTAATAATAATTAAATTATAGTTGCATTTAAACAATGAGCTTTGATTATTATTATTAATTTAAATAATAAACTATGCTTTAATTAGTGCTTGCACTAATTAATAAACTAAAATAAAATAAAATATAAAAGAATGAAATTTAAAGATAAAGTTATAGTTCTAATTGTGGCGTAATTATATTTATTTAATTTAATGATAATTATTTAGTAGTTTTAATTTAATAATAAACTCTAAATAATATTATTTAAATTAATAAAAATATTATTAAAAATACTTTGAAATTAATTAAAGAGAGAAAACTAATTATTTAAATTAAGATATTTTGTAATTAAATATCTAAAAGAGTTGTGCATGAAAAGGTAAAAGGTAATAAAGTAATAAACATCAATTGATCAATGAGTTCCCTCTCATGATTGCACAATCAAAGCCCCACTTTAGGGGAGAACTCTTTATCAGAGATCTAGATCTCATTTTGCAATTACACAGATTTTGGAGAGCAAAACTCAAAATTGGATCAAAAAAATGTTGAGAGCTTTGGAGGGTTTGAGATTTGCATGCATTCACAAATTGTCTCAGATTTTAGCTGTGGTTTTGAGAGCGAAAATTTAGAATTGGATCAAAAGAATTATTGAAAGTTTTAGAGGGTTTGGATTTGCATGCATCCATAGATTGTCTCAGATTTTAGCTGTGGTTTTGAGGTAGGGTTTGAAAAACCCATTGTAGAATTTTATTAAAAGATATATCTATTTTGTGTCTTCCTGGGTATTTGTATATTGCTTATTAATTTACTATATTGATTGTTGAATAAAGAATTATGTTGTAAATTTTGAAAAAGGGAAAACTTATTAACCAAAAGAACTTGATTGAGGAAAATTATAAAAAAATTGTAAAAAATTATTGTGATTGTATTCTTATAAACCCCCTTTCTAATATAACAAAAATTTGATTATTAAAAATTGAAAGAAAATAATAAATTGAACAGTTCATCTACTTAGTGTTGATCAAAGGTGGAATGATTCTATGGAGCAATGTAAGAATCTCTTCGAGATTTTGTGAAGATTATTGGGAGGGGAATAAGCGGCTAGACTTCAAGAGGGTAGAGAGAAACCTGAATGATCCCAACAAGATTTTGAATGCGATATTCTTAAGCCATGAGGAGGATGCACTGATCTAGAAATTTGACTCTAATGGACACTTCTCTGTGTCTTTGGTGTTTGCTAATGCTTTTGAAGAGCATCCTAAGCCTTGTTGGGCTAAAGTGTGGTTTAAAGGTATGACTCCCAAAGTTAACATATTTTTTTGGATACTTTTGTAAGAAATTTTTTTGACTACGGATAACTTATTGAAGAGAGGCTTCAACATTGTTAATAGATGTTACCTTTGTAAGAATGATGTTGAGTCGGTCAACCATATGATCTTGCACTACTCCTATACTAAAAGGGTGTGGGATAGGGTTTGTGGTCTGCTGAATATTGCTTAGGTTTTCCCTGATACCATTCAACATTTTTTCAATGGTTGGAAGCCACCTTCTAATAATGCCTTAGTTTTGAGATTGTGGGATTTTATTCTCACATTCCTTTGCTAGGGTGTTTGGAAGGAATGAAATGATAGGGTATTTAGGGGAGTTGAATCAAAACCTGATCAAGTTTCCTGTAAGATTAAGAATTTGGTGACTAAGAATATCAAATCTAGTGGAAAAGGTTAACAACCTCAAAATGAATGGGAAGAATTGGTGATCTAGAATTGGAATCTTAATGATATCAGCTTGATGCAAATTGGTCCTAACTTAAGTGATCTAGCTAGATGGGATTGTCCCCCGATGGAATGGTATAAGATAAATTTCAATGGGGCCTTGAAGGGCAACCCAAGAATTGCTAGTTGTGGTATCATTATTAGGAATGTGAATGGAGATAGAATGGAGGGAATGGTCATCCATATTGTTATTCAAACTAATCATGTGGTTGAGGCTAATGCTTCCCTTTATGGTCTTATCTATGCAAAGAGTTTGAATTTGAATAAAATATGGCTTGAGGGGGACTCCCTTAATATTATTAATTGCCTTAAAAGAATTACCAATTCTTTCTGGACTATTAAAAATATCATTTTTCAAGCCATAGATATTATCAATTCCTTTCAAATATGTGTTATTACTCATAATTATAGACAAACAAATCAAGTTGTTGACTAGGCATCTAATGTGGCATGTAAGTGTGAGGAAAAGGTAATATGGAACAATAATGATATAATACCTATATAGGGGTGCTTACTGATCAAACATGATAAAGTTAGAAGTAAGAAAAAGTGCTTCATTAATGATGACTATGTTAGAAAAATTTAATTATTTTATGGACAAAATTGGGAAGTGTCGGGCTTTTGTGAGAAGGATAGAGTATTTTCACTTAATTTCACATGGATTGTGGGTCTTATTTGCCATTGTGTGGCTTGATTGTGATATCAATTACAACATTTAGTTGCAGAGGATTTTTCTGAGAAGATAGGATATTCATTTTTGAGACAAGAAGATGGGAGGAAAACAAAAAAGAATTCAACCAACTAGTTGTAAAGAGTGGAGAAAGGAGAAGGAAATCTATGAAATTCTTGAGCAAGGAAACTTTACTTGTTTTATGGAAAAGTTAAAATGAAATAATCCTACTATTACTAGGCAATTCATTAAGACTTGGAGAGATAGGATTGTTCTAGTGAGAAATCAAAGGATGGAGGTGACTGAAGAAATCATAGTCAAAGCTACAGGTTTGGAGATGGAGGGCATTAATTTTTATCAAGATAGAAAGCTATCTGATAGAGTGGTCAACAAGCTTGCGGATTCAGCGAAAGAATGCAATAGACTGATTAAATTAGGTAATTCCTACTTCAACCCAGCTTCCATTTCATGCCCTTGGAGATTTGTGGTGTTTTTTAATTATTATCTTACTTTGGATGGTCGCTTCACAAATATTTATGGTCACCATTTAATGTTAGTCAATCATTTTAGGCATGGAATTAGGATTAATCTACATTTTTATCTTAGACAATCTCTGGGTAATTCCATTTTGGCCTTTCAAAATGACTCGGATGGAGATCACGTCTATCACGAGGGGTTAATGGTTCTCATTATGAACCTTCTGAAGTCAAAAAAGGTGGATAGGCCCAGGCAGAGTAAGAAAGTGATTGATTATAAGATAGAGGGCAATGATTCAAAGGAGGACTTGGATAAGGACACCGAGGATGAAGGGGATGAGGTGGATGTAAAGCAGAGCATGAAAGGGGATTTTGGCAGTAGTTTCAAGAAGAAAAAGAAAGGAAAGGGGAGTGAGTTAGATCAGGACAGTGATTATGAGGAGGAAATGAGAAAGGGTTCTTAGAAAAGAGGAATTACAGGGAAGGGCTCGGGTAATAGGGGTTTGAATGTGGATAGGGTCTTTGTCCCCTCTGATGATGAAACTTTAATTCAAAGGATGGAAAGAAAAAGAAAATTGATGTCGGCTTAGAATGAGGCCAGTGATGACAATGTTCCAAATGAGGTGGATTTAGGCAATAACAGACAAGGGGAGCAAGAACACCATTTTGAAAATAACAAGGAGGAGGTTGAGAAGGGGTTCCTAAATGGAATCATGGGTAACCAAGGGTCAATTTTGAAGGAGGTTGGGACCCTTAAACAAAAAATGTAAGTGATTTCAAAGGATTTTGAGCAACTCAATAGGATAGCAAGGGGGGAGCGTACACTAGGCCAACATATTGATAGGCAATTTGAAGTCATTAACAATGTTGAAGAGGTTAAAAACTTAATGAAAAGGGTGCCTCCAATTGAAACCAAATATAGGAACATGGAACATGTTAATAAAGAAATCCAAAAAAGGATGGAGAGCCTGGATGCTAGAGTATGTAATATGGAAAAAATGATTAAGAATTTGGCTAACAAAAATTGCAACATCCTAAAGACTATGGTTGATAACTTCAATACATTGCTGAACAAGATGGATCAGGCTAAAGGACTTGACTCCTCTATTGTGAATGAGGACTAGGGGTAGAGAAAATGCACAAGGGCCAACTCCAAGAAGAATGCAGGAAGGGGAGTGAAAAAATTGGATGAAATGAAAGCTACTGCAGAAAATATGAACATTTTGGTAGACCAAGCTAAGAACCTGCTGAAAACTTTATAGTTGTCCAAGTGTTGTCCTTTTGCTTTCTTTTTGCCATCTTTTTATGCATAGTTGTACTTGGCCTCATGTTTCTATGTTTTTTTATTTGTTCACTGAAGTCTTTTATTTTTTGAACTCTTTAGTTAGTTCTACTTTGATACTTTGTTAAAGGTTTCGGGTCCTTTAAAACCTATTTTTACGTAATAAAAATAGTTAGGATTTTAACTTTAAATTTGTTATTAGAACTATGTGATTTTCATGAATTTTCTAAATATAGATGAATATTCTTCTTACATCTAAAATAATTTAATTGCAATATTTATTTGGAAAGCAAAAGATTAATTGAGAGGAAAGCACGTTGTAACTAAACATATACATTCATGTGAAAATAAATACACTAAAAATATAAAGCTAAGTATGGTATGGCTGCATGTGAAAATAAATGTGCTAAAAATAGAAAGCTAAGTATAGTATGGTTACATGAATGTGAAAACAAATATGCTAAAAATAGAAAGCTAAGTATAGTAGGTTTACAAGCATATGAAAACAAATATGCTAAAAATAGAAAACTAAGTATAGTATGCTTGAATGATTTGAGAGATCAAAGACATGAAAAAATATTGATTGCATGTTTATTTTTATTTTATAAAAATATAATTTAGTTTTCAAATTTATTTATTAAAAAAAATATTATTAATTAATTTCAAAAATTAAATTAATACTACTCATTTAGTTATAAAGTGAATGTTAGTATTAGTGATTATTTAAGTCTAGTTAAACTCTCATATGCATATAAATAATTTTATATTTATTAATGCAAAAGAGAGGTTAATAAATAAATATTTATAATTTTATTATATTTTAAGAGAAGTTGTGATAGAGTTCACTTTGTAATCATTTAGTTAATAACTATTTGACTTTATGAGAGAAATTATAAATAATTAAATTAAATTTATAATTTTATCTCTAGTTGCATTATGAATTAAAAGAAAAGTAAATATTGATATTAGACTTAAATAGAATTCATATTAATATTTTAGAACTGAAATTGATATAATTATTTAATCTAATAATATACATTTATGTTATTAATTAAATCATTTATGATTTAAGATTATTTAAATTAATGACATGATAATATCACATGATATTTTATATGCACTAAAAGAGTGGATATTTAAATACTTATTATTTTAACTAAGTATATTAGCATAACAATTTATATTAACGTGTATATTCTTACTTTATTTCTAAACATGTCCTTATGACCCAAACTAAACAAGAGCAATCGGTGGAATTAAATATAATGTGGTTGAAAACTATGTGTTTTCTAATATTCTATTTATAATCTTGTGATGTTTATTTTCTTGATAGTTTTTCTTTGTGGGTTGTTTAGTTTGCCAAGTTTGGATGTGCACTAGAGGCATTTTTGAGTTTTTTTTATGATTATTTGACTGGATGTCATGATGAACTTTATTATTTGACTTGAGATTTATATTTTATGAAATTGATGCTATTGACCATTTATGAGAACTTGGGTTTTGAGAACCAATATTATTTTTGGATTGGTTGTTAAGGAACCAAATTCGATTAATATTACTTTTGCGGTATGGGACATTATTGTGATTTATGATTTTTGGGAAGGAAGTCTAGGTACATGTCTATGGGAGTGGCTTGCAATGGGGGCTGGGGCCCAAAGTGGCTACCAAGGTAACTCATTGTAAGTTATGTAATAAGTGATAATATAGTAATTAAAATATCTTGCCTAACCTTTTACCTTGAGATACATTATAAAAATAAGTTAGAGATTTTTCCTCATCCATGTCTTCAGTGCTTGTATAAACTAAGGATGAGATGGAGATGATACCTTGAGAGGTATGACTAGTTTCCTCATCTTCATGAGAGGGTATTCTAGTTCCTCATAGAGTCACTAGGGGGCCAAGGTCTTGAGAGACTACCAGGGTAACCTTAGAGTTGGCTCATGTGATGACACTCCATAGTATGTAGCCTGAGTCTCCTTCATGCTTATTTTTTTAATATTTGCCTCTAGAGGTTTACTTGTTGGATATTACTTTTGATGGTGCATTTATTGTGAGTTGTTACTCATTGATTGGATGTCATTTATTGTTGATAATTGACTTTTATTAATGAATGATCATTTATTCATTGGTGATGTTTTTATTATTGGAGTTAGTGATTGGTAGTTTACTTTTATTGATGAAAATTGTTACCTATTGGTCTTTGTGCTTGTCACACCTGACATTAATCTCGAGATGGTTGTATATTTTTGGTCTTGGTATTTGCATGTTGACTTGGTATGAGATGTTAGTATTGGAATGAGTGTCCTTTTGATTTTGATTATCTCTTCTTCTTGAGTAGTTTGTGCTACCTTTGAGGTAGTTTTTGGCTATTAGGATTCCTTGCCTAGGATTATTTTATGATTTGATTATATGTGTGTGGATTGTACATTACCTCTCATGGACGGTGGGAGTGGGAGCCTGATTAAGTGACCACACAATCAAGAGGTAGTGTATTCTTACCATTTGGGTCCCCCTTAGATTGATAGATGTTGGATGCTCCTTGATACAATTATACCATTATCATTCTTCTTCTTATCTTGAAGACTTCTATTCATTTGATGTATTTATGTATCATGTGTTTTGAGATCCTATGGGGTATTGTATTGTATATTGATGTACTTGTATCTATTTTCACATACCTTGTGACATGTGTAGGGGATGCTATTCATTAGGTGTGCTTTCATATTGTTAGTTGTACTTATGCATTTTCTTATATGACTATGTATGTGTTTATTCATTTTATGATTATGGACATTGTAATTGAGACTTAAACTTATTAATAAAACTTTCTTAAATGTGACTCAAAGTAAAGGAACCCTTGAGGAATTGAAACTATATTTGTAATTGATTATGTGTTCTTGATGTGTATGTGTATATTGCTTCCACATTATTGTTACTTTGATGTTCTTTAAACTTCAAAAAAATAGTTTTGTAAACTTTGTAACATAGTAAGTTTATTTCTTTTGGGTTCCTAAGGGGGGCATTATAGTGCATATCATGAAATCATTGTATTTAATTTAACAATTATAATGCTGACATATCATGGAATCATTACATTGTATTTTGGCATCACTAGGCATTTTGTCAAACACTTTGTAGTAACCCAAGTTCTCTTCCTGTGCTTCAAAATTTGTAGGCCACTATACTAGTGCTTAAACTCTGTATGTTTGATGAATGTCTATTTTATGTGTATCTTTATTATTTGCATCATTAGTCATTGTATTGAACATTTTTTGTATGCCATCCTCTTCTATGCATTAACAGTTGCAGGCCACTGTATTAGTGCTTAAACTCCTTACGTTTGATGAATGTCCATTTTATGTGTATCTTGCTTATTTGCATCATTAGGTATTCTATCAAACAATTTTTGTCAGCCATCCTCTTCTATGCATTAACATTTTGCATGCAAGTTCTTTAATATTTGCATTACTAGGCATTCAGCCAAACAGTTTGCATACTATCTATATTTGGTTTGCTTCTCTATGTGGATGTCTTTTCTTCACAGGGGAGATATCTTGAAATCATCCAAGGCATTATATGATTTTTAGTATTTTTGGAAGTTATATAGATTGTTCCACATCAATAACAAACTATTCTACTTGGGAATCTCTGCAACAACTTGTAAAGATCTCTCAGGAGGTCAAGTAGAGTTTGTGTTTTAAGGGACATGGGACCCATCATCAACCAAAACATGATCTTGTTGGATCCCATCTCCACAACAAGAATGACCGGACTCAAATTTATGAACTGAGTATGAAGCTACTAAAAGGCGAGACCATGAGTTTATGGAGTGGCTCGACTAAGTGAGTGTATATATAAATATTTATGTCTTTGAGATATATTTCTATTGAAAGTTTTAAGAGTTGCAAACAGCTCTATTGCATTGGGCTTGCTTCATGTATGGTAATAACAATATATAGCCACTTAAAGCAATGCATGATGCTGAAAATATACCAATAAATGCATACCTTGTTTCAAGAATGTTCAAATTTTTTTTGAAGAGCATGCACCACCTGACATTGCCTTTGATTTGTTAGAAGGTCCCCTATGGGAAAATGGAGGAAAAGGGGGATGAACAAGAGGTAAAGGGGTCACCTATAGAGAGTAGGGAAGAATTATGGGCAGGTGTGCCTAGATGGCATCACTATAGCATTCACTATATCAATGCATAACATACACCCCACTGGGCGCAGTTGTGCTCCTTGATCTTTCTTACCTTCCTATTTACATACAAATTCAAGGCCCAATTGATGATGATGATGGAAACTAGGTGGGAAGACAATTTGTAATGGTTGGGACAAGAGACGGTGGTTTTAGAGATCAACTCAATGAACAAACATGCATGAACACGGCACCAAAATTTCTAAAAACTGATTTGCTTTGTTTTACCCATCCTATATTATCAAACCCGATTTGGTAGAAATTTTGAACAAATTGGGAAACCCTAATTTGGTCAAAATTTTGACCAAATCGAGAAAAAATAATAATAATAAAGCATTCATAGGCCAATATTTATATTGGTCAAAATTTTAGGTAGAAAAACAAGTGTTAATGTACCATTGAAAGTAATAGAGGTTATGATTGAAGAATATGCAAAAGAAATACTTGATTCAAACTTGGATGAGAAGAATAAGAGATGGGGAACCTATGAGAAAAAGTTGAGTGAATCTCAATAATAGTCACTAGCAAGGCAACAAGAAAGAAAGTTAGAAATTTGATGAAGAACATATTAAAGGATTCAGAAATCACAAAGGAAGAATTTACTGAGTTAGTGAAGACAGCCTTAGAAATGAAGGCTAGTGGACAAAATAAATTCTATTGGTTAAAGCAATAGTTATGGAAGTAGTTCCTAGCACTCTTGTATTAGAAAGTATATCTTAGACTCCACCACCAGTTGCACTAACACCTACACTTGTTACCCCTTCACCATCAATAGTTTAGCATATAGTAATAGATGATGTTCCAACTACACAAGTATAGACTACACCAATAATGGCTACAAGAAGATTAGCAAGAACCTATTCATTTGTTGTACAAGCAACATTGGCATAGGTTAAGGAAGAAAAGGAGGAGGAAACCCCTAAGAAAGTAAAAAGAGTAAAAGAAATGGCAGAAGGTCCTAGACCAAAGAAAAATCCAAAGTTAGAAATAATATACTTGGGAATAAAGAAGTCAAATGAGACTAAAATTGAACTAGTCAAGACAAGAATGAGAGGTCAAATTTCCTTATCTATAAATCAATCTAAAGTAGATCATCCAAAGCCAAGTAGTAGCAAGAAAAGAAATTGGAAGCCTAAGATTAAAAAAATAAATGAGATGATTATGATAGAATGAAACTTGGAAAAATTGAAGAAATTCTATGATAATTATGATCCTAATTAGAAAATATATTTGCAAATTCCAAATATGAAATATATGATAAATTTTAGAAGCTCATTGATTAGTCTACATGGCACATCTCTTAAAAAGATGTATGAAAAGATAAATCAATCTAGGCTTAGAGCTAAACAATAAGAATCAGCCACGAGGGAAAAAATAATTAGTGAGTGTTGTGTTATTGAGAGTGAAGAGCAATTGGAAAGAATAAAGAAAAAGTTGCACCCACTTTTGAGAGAGAATATGAGAGTTATAAGGATAATGAGAGGCTTGTATGATGAAGTGCAAGTTGAAATAGAACAAGTAGTTTATTAGGTGTTAAGTGAACCTTATATATTAGATACTACCCCTAAAATCATAATAGAAACCATATAGGAACAAACACAAGATGATATTGTAATGGATGCAATGGACACACCTGAGAAACATGATGATAGAATAACCATTAGAGGAGTAATGATTATTGTACATACCTTAGAGGATCCATTTAAGGATCAATCTAATTTTTATGTTGGTGACTTGGTGAAAGATCGTGTATAAAAGTGATGAGGCGCAATGTGCACATAAGAGTCTAGATCAAAATATTTTGCACAGTGAGGAAACATTATAGCCAATTCTTTTGACTTGGTTGCATGATAGTACATAGACCCTAATGTCTCATTCTACAAGGAAATAATCCAATTTACATAGTCAATGGAAAAGCACAAGACAAAAAATTAGCACAATTAAAAGATACATTAGTAAAAACTAAAGTGCATGTTGAAGACAAGGAAGAGAAGAAGGTAGAAGAGAAGAAAAAGGACATGTCAAAGGACAAAGATCAACTACTAGTACAACCATAGGATGAGCTGAGAGCTAAGAATTCCAGTGAAGACATTCAAATATAGTTGGTAACTCTTGCCAAAGGGTCAGACAACTCCTACCACCTCTCAATCACCAGTTAAGATTTTTTTGGCTGGCATCTTTAGAAATTCACCCATAAATATCAGAAGATATGTACATTGAGAAATTATGTAAAGTTGTAGTATTTTCCATGAGGAAAATTGCAAAGAAAACAAATAAACCATGCGAGAGTGCACAAGGCACCCTAGAGAAAGTAACAGATATATTTCAAAACACCATACCTGTACATATCATTGAACAAGATCTGGAGAAAAGAGTAGAGATAGTGGAAAATTTTGAAAGACACTTTTCTACACTTGAGGATGTAGCCACTTTGAAATCTCAAGTAATACATGATGCAATTTTTTTAGCACAATCTCTCATGGAAATATCAGGAATAATTTGACAACATAAGACATTGCATTAAGGAGTTGTACCTTTTAAGGAAACAATTTGTATGGAAATGTGCCTTAGCACATAAATTTACTCAAGACATCTCCAAAATAATAAAGAATAAGCAAGATTAATTGGATAACATGGTAAATCAGTTGAAGAATCCAAAGGCCAAAATTATAGAAATTGACCAAAGAATGAGTATAATTTATGATGAGTTACGATCTCTTGAATTGAATAGAGAAATAATCTAAAGAGATTCTCATTATTGAGTGAGCACCTAACTTTGAAGATTGATATTTTTCAAAGGAAGTTTGACACATGTTTAGAGGCAAAGGAATCATATGCAAAACTTGCCTATTCTGATATCAATGCAGCAAAAGTTGCATCTTATGGGTTGTGTGCTTTAACCAATGTAGCAGATGCAGCAAAAGACTCTTAGGACAAAGAGTTTGACAACTTGAAGATGCATTTTGATGACTACATTACACTTCTTAGCACTCATACAACATGATGAAAACAAAGGTAGAACTACAATTTTGACATGTATATACATTTTTGACTCACCTTTGTCATTGTTGTCATAGGGAAGGATTAATGTGTAAAAAATCTTTAAATAGTACATATATTATAATGGGAGATATAAGTTATATCATAGTATTAGGGGGATTACAATACATATATATAAAAGATGGCAAGATAAATAGAGATGATCCACAAATTTTGATGGCCATATGACATACTTTGTTGATTTTGCAGTTTTGTAGTTTTTGACACTTCACCAATTTTTCCCATATGTTTCTATTAATGCCAAAGGGGGAGATTATTGGAAATTTGAATAAGGTGATGTATCAGATTTTTCATATACGGAATTACATAGTCTATTTTGAGATGGAAAAATATAAGGACAAGTTTGAAGTACATAAATTCATAAAATTGTCTGAGTCTAGTAAAGGGAAATAAATGTACAGTCAAATTATTTTGTTTAGCACACTTCACTAGAGGCGCTTGAGAATGTGCACTCTTACAGGAATATAGTGTGAACCCAAAAGGACATGTGGGTAAAATCATTGAAGTTTTTGTTATGTATGGAAGGAGTTATGACAAATTTACTAAGTAAAGTCTGATAGGATAGAACAAAGTAACATGCAATATAACAACATTTTGACCTAAAGGATTTGGTTTGGTTTACCCAAAAAAAATTACTTGGGAATGTTGAGATGACATCCTATATGTTAACTAACACGTGACAAAATAATATTTGAAGATTTAGCAAAGTCTCAAGCAACAAGGTCAACATGATGAAAATTTTTGGTATAAAGGCAAAACATTTTGTTAAGAAAAGTGTGGCATTGTATTGTATTGATATAATGTTTGTATGTGCACTTTATGTGATAGGTATGGATGAAAAATTGATGCTAGTATAGGGCACTACATTTCTATGATCAGTTTTGAAGAAGGAACTAAAAGCACATATTAGATATTGAAAATACCAACATTGTGTAAGGTTTTTGTATCCATCTCTATTGATAGAATTGTAAAGTTGTGTATGCATGTTTGAGTAGTGGGCTTATCTTGCACTTTGTATTGTAATAATAACTTCTAATAGGGATGAGGCTTCTAACAAGTCCTAATCCTCTAAAAAGGACATATACACTATACATATATAATAGACTCTTAATAGGGTCAATATCTTTCACATGATACTTTTGATTAGTGGATTGTTTTGTGGATACCATCCCCACTGGGTTTTTCCCTTGGCCAAGGTTTCCCTAGTTAAAAAATAATGGTGTTATGAGTTATATTATGTTATGCTTATGTTTACTTTTTAGTTTTATCATCTATGCAAATTTAAAGATTGATAGTTGTATCCATAGTTGGGCAAAATTCCCTATTTCTAACACTCCTCTCTCATAGACTCTTCATAAATCACATTTAAGTGTCTTATAAACACTAATAGAACTTTTGTTTCTTGACTAATCATGGACTATACAACTTTTCTCTTTAAAAATAAGTATCTCTCACAAAGTAAGTATTTATTAAAATATCATTTATTTCACATTCATACAACCCTTGGATACCTCTATGACCATTTTCTTTCTTTCTTTTTCCATATTATTGCATGCCCCGTATTGTTCCAATATCCATCATAGATCCTCCAACTCAAAGTCATTTTTTATAGGTTTGTTAATATCATATATCCTCTCTATCATTATCTCAATCATCATCTCAATAATGAACCCCACTCACAAAAAACTCCTTACCAATCACATTTGAGGCTCTTCCATCCACTGATAATTCTACAAACTCACCAAAGGAGGTTAATCTTTTTCTCTAGTAATTCTATTCCTTGGATAATCATAGGTTATATAGCTTTCCTCTTTAAAAATAATCCTTTCATACAAGATGAGTATTTATTTAAATATTATGTTTTAGCCTTCTCATAATCCTTGAATACATTTTCTACCATTTTCTTTCTTATTTTTAAATGTCTCACGCTGCTCCAATATACACCATTGTTCCTTCCATTATAATTCTAAAGTTTGTATCTTTCTCTATAAAACTTTCATTAGTTTATGGCTTTGTAATATCTTCAGATATTGAAATGCCAAATTGATGCAAAATCTTCTTTAAGCTTCTTCTTTTTTGTTAAGGTAAATTAGGTCTTGAAGGGTGTTGTGAAACCCTATACAAAAAGTGTTAAATATTTAAACTATTACAGCCCAGAAGACAAAACGTGACACAAACAGATGAGGGTGAACCAAAGAGAGACAACAATAAAAGGAGTGGAACCCAAAAAATACAAGACCCCGACAACACAAACCACTAGCCCATATTCTTTAGAATCTCAATAGCATTGAGCTTGAGCTTATCCATCCTCTCGATCATTTTCTTGAGTCTCTTGACCTCCGCAATGGCAACATAAGCCATCATCCTAGTGTTGGATCTTATTCTTTTAACTGGACTCTCTTGGCTATCACCTTGCTCTATATCATATTAAATCTAAACAATGGCCTTGTCCATTGAGGAACCTTCCAATATTCTAATAATATTTTTAATGTAATCATTATAGGCTTTTGAAATTTTAAATCTCTAATCAATAATGCCTCTAAGGGCACTCTCGAAACTAACAACCATGTTGTCAAAGTCTAAAACTTTGGCCTTCAACATGTAAAACTCAGTAGTATCCATCACATAGCCCATGTTCACACCAATCCCTTCATCTTCCCTAATATCCTTTTGAATTGTAACCCTACTCTCAAGGACATAAACCCTATCATTGATATCATTAATTTCATCAAAGAGACCCTTAATGGCCCTAAAGTTATCCAAGAAGCTATTCCTAGTTGTAAATATAATATCTATCGTGGGTTCTTTGTTGGAGTCACTAAGGATAAATATAGAAGGGCCAATAAGCTCTCTAAGATCTACATTACTAGGTCCCTCACCCATGGCAACCAAGTTCACCTTTTCTCTAGCGATTCCCACCGTCATCATGCTCATATCAATATTCATCCACACAGTTCTCTTCAACACTAGACAGGGATCCCTAACAAGGCAATTGGGGAGATTATCCATCATAGGCTCATGGACAGGCTCTAGAGGAGTTACTTTGGAAACATTTTTCCCCTCTTTGGTGCAAGTCTTAGAGACCATCTTCTTCTATTTCTTATTCCTCATAGCAGGGGAATGATAGGTAGTAGTCTTTCTACATCTATTTGTCTCAAACTTATCTGTCTCCATATCATCTTCCTCCTTGCTATACTCCTCATATGAGGGTATAACCATTTTAGAGGTTTTACAATTTTTGCTTTCATCCTTAGCCATTTCATAGGGAAATTTAGAGGAAGAACCCTTGCCCTTAGCTTTAGTGGTAGTGGCCTCAAGATCTTTAGAGTGCATATCATCACTGTCCTTTGTCTCAGAGAAATCCTGCTAGGAGTTAGAGTCATCATCCTTTGCTCCAGACTTACCCTTTTCCTCAATAAGTTTACCAACATAATAGACTTTTATATATTCATAAATTAAAAGCATCAAGTCATCATTTAAAAAAAAGGATTAGCAACCACCTCATCCCTAATCCCACGGATGGTGACATTCATAGAAGTATACATGCCAAAAGGACCAAAATCTTGATAGCATGCCTGAAGTGATTCAAAAGAAAAAAATGATGGGTGCAGACCTAGGAAAATCTCTTATCTAGAGTGACATAATAGATGATACCATGCAAGACAAGCCTCCAAAATTTCTTTATGGATCTAGACAGGTAGTAATTCTTACTATCCTTAACCAAGGCATCCTGCTCTTCATCATCTTTTGAGAACTCCTCAACAACAACTCCAAAAATATTCTTGTCCTTGTAGGATTTCTTCCCCATAATAGGAATTCTTGTGACCAAGGAAATGAGGTCCTTCATAATAGTAACCCTCCTCCCAAAGACATCTAATGTCCCTTCATTCCAATTCCTAAGAAACATCTTGGTAGCATCAGGGTTATCCTTGTCCGACCTATCCATGAATGGCATGAGACCTCCATTGTGCAATATCTCCCAAAACTTGGTTCTTCCTCAACACTTCTCATAGTTGTAAGGCTCCTTGCATCTTTATTGGCCACCCATTCTATTATTATGTAACTCACAAACTAGATATCGAGAAGAGCAACAGAGATATTTGCACATAATACACTGGTTCTAAATTATAATAAAGGAAAGAGTGATAAAAATTACCCACAAAACATGTGAGAAAAAAGGTGAATTCATTACACATCATGTCCTTGCAATCCATCATCTACCTCGTAATCACAAAGCCATCACCTCTAGGTACTATCGATATCATTGAAAATTCTAGAACCTTCTTTGTCATTTATTGAAATCATAATCAATACTTGAAATGACCTCCATAGGGAGGGCCATGTCACCCTACCAACTCACCTTTCTATATAGTCTAACCACCATGTTGGCTAACAAGTCAACAACCATGTTGGACTCCCTATATACATGAGATATAAAATAATTGTCCATAATGCTTAGGATCTCTTTAGTTTCTTGAATTATATAATCAATAGTTTAAGAAGGTTTTGAGATCCCTTTCAAATAATCAATAATATTTTGAGTCACCCTTTGACTACATACTATATCTACCCATGTCCTTAGCCATTAGAATAACCTGAAGAGCTGCCATCACCTCTGCATAATGGTTGATGTGCTTTCCTCAAGGAAGTGCCACTACACAAGGCATTGGCCGAAATGATTTCTTAACACTCCCCTACACCCAACCAACCTAGGGTTTCCCTTGGCTACCCCATCAAAGTTAGCCTTAGACTAATCAATAGGAGGAAAAAACTATATGGTACCCCTGCTTCTATAGCCACTTGAGTTAGCTTTAAACATAGATTCAATCACTAGATTTATGTTAGAGAAACCACTCCCAAAATAGTTAAGTTTTTCTAGGATAGTATTAAAACAATCTTAAAGTATCTAACCACCTTAGAAGAAGAAGATCTATCTCTAAAAGTCCTTTTGTTGTACTCTTTCCAAATTCCCCATAAAATATGAGGAAGAGAGAAGATCAAAAAATGTTTCAAGTCATTGGAAGGGATAAAAGGAAGGGTCCACTGAAGAAAGCAATCATACATGTTGTTGGTTTGATTTTTTGCAAGATAAAATTTCTCCAATCTAGGTACAAAAAATTAGAATTGAATCCATTAATAGAGAATAGGGTTTCTAGTCTCTAGTCTTGCAAATTTGTTAACCTTTGAAAACATTTGTTAAACCCTAGGTCTCGTTCCTTTTTAAAAAATTTGGGTGCAAAACTTTTTTAAAATGTGAATATTCTATATCCAATTCAAATCTTTCGTGCCCCCAAGTGGCCCTTTTGCTTTTCTATTTCCTACTATCTGATCCTTGTAAGATCTACGGCAATTGCATCATCGCTATAGAAAGTTGCTAGTGTTTTACCCTATGTGACATAGTGACTATCGCAAAATTGAAGGGCGGTGTCGTAAAATGGAGGTGTGGTGATCGGAGATTGCATTGCATCAGAAGTGTTTGATCACTTTTTTCATGTTAGAGCTGTTAGAACCAGAAAAAGGACCAGAACAATGAAGTACAAAAGGCATCAGCAAAAATCAAATTTTTTGATTGGTTGCCATGTCACTATCGAAAAAATTGTGTACTATGCCGTTAGCGACATGGTGCCTTAACAGAAAATACAAATGACGGTTACTTTTAAGTTTTTTGGTGACCATAAAATTCTCAAGTTGCATGGTTGATATGTGGTTTTATTATTTTGTTAGAAGCACTAATTAGAGTAATTATGATTTGACATGTATTTGTCTTTTTGGCACCAAATTTTTAACAAGGCACCGGAGGTCACTATGTCACAATCAGAAAATGAACAAGCTTCACCGTTAGCATCATAGTGCCTAACCAAAAAGTAATGGTGCAACAACAGTTTCATAGTGTGGACCACCGACATTTTCTTTGTTAGATATGAGTCATGCAACCTTTGGACACGGTGGCACCTAGTTGGATATGTATTGTGCACCGAAAAAAACTAAGACACTGGAGGTCACTATGTCGCTGTCAAGAAATTTTTGCACCTTGTCGTTGGCGACATAATGCCCAGCTAGGAAATGAAGACATGGTGGGACCTAAGTAACGTGGCAACACCACTAGGATTAAAATATGAATTTATATGCAAGCTGTACAGGATATCCTCACGTCATCAATGACCTGGACCCACACCCCATTCATAAATCAGATGAAAGATTTTGATTGTTCGATTAAGCCTAGATCAATGCTTGTCACTACCTTGCTATGGAAAGATGTGCACTTTTCACTCTATGTGACATAGCAACTAGGGGACCCACCACATCTTATGCACGTCATGTAATTTCCTTACCCTCAAATCAATCTCAAATCTACGGTCGTCGCTATCTCACTATGATAAGTTGCTCAAATGATATGTATAGCAACATAGTGACCATGGGGCCCACCATATTTCTCTTTAATAATGCATCAAATATCCTCCACACGATCAATATAGAATAAAAAATTGTCACTTCTTCACTATAGCAAGATGCTCACTCTTTATGTATAGTGAGGTAGCGACTTGATGACTCGTGTCCTCAGTTATCAATGGGTCCAGATTGAAATGCCAACAATGAAGGAGATATACACATGGCTAAATCTCATTGGGTTGACTGTTAACATGTCAAGTAGAACATGAGTTAGCTCTACTTGCATCCTTGGATCATAGGATTTTTTGAAAATCAAAGGTGTGAATTTGAATGAAGAAGGTGGTACCACTCTATGCATTTACGAGGAATTAAAGCTTCACGTGGAAAAGAAAAACAAAGTATAATACAAAAGATTTCATGAGTTCCTTCTCATGCAAACAAAGATTGCAAATTTTATGAGCAGAAACCATTACTGAGAAGATTGTGTTGAGCCTAACAAGAACGTGAAGCAATTTCCCATTGTTCGTGAGTTGTCGCAAAATTTTAGAGAAGAACAAGCTTACAAGTAAGTAAGTACTTATACATTATAACCTCTATAGCATTTCAGTTTCTGAGAATTAAAGTCAACATGCCTCCAAAGAAGGTGTTTTCTGGTCAAGAGAATTATTTGGATAGGAATGTCCACGATGATTTGCTTGAGCTACTCCCTGACTCCACTATTGAAACTATACAAGTTAAAAAGCTAATGTCATTAAACCCTAGGTTGAGAATAGCAGATGGATTGTATGACAAGGGGAATTGGGTCTAGGATGCTAACACCTCTCAAACTGGTCTGGATTTGTTCAAGAAATGGTTTTCAGAGAGGAACTTGTTTGCCCCACATGCTAATATTTGGAATTTTGATTTAGGGCAATTGGTGGTTCCTAGTGTTTTTATGGACTATGATCTCCTTGAGGCTATGGCAAAAACCTATGACCAAGCCATTAGAGTAGTGAGAAGAACTGATGGTGAGATCCTAATTACAGTTAGCCCAGAAGAAATTAGGGAAGTTTTTTGTTTAGGGCCTCTCACTGATTATCATGTGCCCATTGATTTGAAAGGGTTAGAAAAGGAATACATGTCCAAGAAGGATGCAGTTAGGCAAGGTGCATTGAGAGCACGTATAGGAAAAATTGGAACTCTACCAACAATAACAACATCCTCCAAGGAACCTCTCAAAAGGGCATACTTTAATACCAGGACTGTGGAGATATATAGTACCCTGTGTAGAGTTTTTGGGAAAGATGAAGAGGAGTTTATGCCTGTGGATTTTATGTGCATGGTTAATTAGATTTCCTCTTTTGGTGTAGACATAATTTTTGATTTTACTTCTTACTTAGCTAAGGAAATTCACAATGGACTAATTGAGATCACTAAGGGCAAGGTGGAAAAGACTTTTGGCCACTATTCTTTGATTATGCACATGTTTTTGTTTAAAGGAGAAATATATTTTGGAAAAGAAATGCAGTTGAATAGGGAACAAGATGGGGAAGCACTGCCAGTCCAATTATGGAGTGCAAATATGACCTAGGAAGTAGAGAAGGCCAGTTTTGTCAGATTTGATAGATATTTTGCTTGAAAATTGAGATGTTTATTATTGAGTGACAATCCCAGAATCCCCAAGGCATTGGCAGGTCTTATTAGGCTTCTAGAAAATCTTATTGGTTTGAAGGTTTCACACAATTGGGGAGACATCATCCCATATTCAGTCTCAACTATTATAAGGATTTATGGTTTCAAAGGAGCACCCCGTGTACTACCTTACCAAGTGCCCTTAAAGGTAGGAGTAGCTGAATTTTTGTGGAAGTTGGGAGGGTTGGAGGAAACCTTTTTGTTAAAGAGGGGGAGGGGGTCAATATTTCCTACTTGTATAGTGACCCATCAATTTGTAATCACAAAAGGGGGTTGGCTTTCTCTACACAAGATTTTGGATCCTTATAAGATGACTGTTTCTCACCTTCATTTTTTTGATTCTAAGGGATTTTATCGTTTGGCTCTGAGACATAGAATTAAGCTTGGTAAAATTGACCATGAATTCTATTTTCCTAAAGACATAATAAGAAATGAATATTCCTTGCAAGAGTAGGAGACTAGGAAGGAAAAGTGGAGAGTCTTCTCTAAAGTTTTGCATGTCATTCATTGTTTTGATGCAGATTATAGTCCTTTAGACAATGTCGTTATAAATACAGATAAGATAAATAAACTTATGAATACCTTTCCTAAATAATGGAGGTAATGAATGAAAAGAAGCAATTCTTTATTAAATTTTACCCAGATAAGGCCAAGGAAGTAATGAGAAGACTAGGTTTTACTCCCAATATAGGGGCAGGTCAATTGACTATCCAGAGAAGGCCAAAGTATACTATCATTCAAAATAAAAGGACCACTATGGACAAAGGCAAACAAATAATTGAGTCCACTAGTGCTGTCTTGGAAGAGAGGCCTCTTGAGCCCTCCCTTAAGAGGTAGAAAATAATAAGGGAAGAGGATCCTCATGTTGAGGAATACTCACCTTTACAGACCCCCATGAGAATTGAGGAAGAACAACTTACTAAAGAGCAAATTGAACAGTTGGGATCCCAAGGGGGAGTTTTTGTTACACAATTAGAAATAGATGAAGGAAACCCTCAAGAGCCTCATGTGCCAAGTTTTGAGTTGACCATTGTAGATTATAAAGGAAGCGAATTAGACCCTATATTAGAACAAGCTAGTCAACAATTTCTATCAGATGATAACTTTATCAAATCTAGGGCTTTTTGTCAATTTGCATGGAGAGCCAACATGAGAAAATTTGAAGAAAGATGCAACAAGTTGAGAATAGAGCATCCTGAGCCAGAGGAGGCAGCCCTACAAAATTAAATAAAAGAATAGATGATTCAAGAGTTCCCAAACATAACCCCTGAAGAGGGGAGGCAGATGGTGAAGGCCTCAAATATTTTATTATTACCTAATTGGGATATTGCTAATGCCTTAATTTTTAATTCTATTTCAAATAAGTTGGATTTCCAAGACCCAAACAAGAAGGAATTCACAAGGACTGCATTCAGTGAAGACTAGGCTGGTATGGTTATATGTTCTTTAAGGAATGGATCAAGAGCTACCCCATCATAGCCAGATGAATTTGGATTGATGGGAAATATCATTGTAAGAAGAGTAGCTGATACTTCTCATGTTCAGGTTGCACACATGGGTGTAGATACATCTCAATTTGTTTTAGCCACTGCTAAAAAGGAAGAAAAGGCCATGTTTGAATTGCAAAGTAAATATGATAGTGTTCTAGAAGCTTACAATAAAGAAGTTCAAAAGAAGATTGAACTTGAAAATAAAGTAATGGGGTGAATAACATATCCCCATCCCCTAGTGGAACCTTTTAAATCCACTCCTCTCATAGAGATGCTAGATAGCCCATAAAGGCCACAGTATTACACTGCAAAAGACTTTGAAGAAGAAGAGAGCAAGCTGTGGGCCTTCCATGTAGAATTGAATGTACAATATGAAGATAAATTGAGAAAGGCTCTCACAGATTTGGGGGATAAAATTGAATGGCCATTAGTTTATGATCAATTAGATAGAGTGATATGCACATGGGAAGAATTGAAAGCAACTAATGAGGCTCTAAGGCCTATTGTCAATAAATGGGTAAGAAGAAGGAAGGAAATGACATTTTTATGTTATTCTGTCATAAAAGTCTCACATGATCAAATTGAAAAGACTTTTGATATTTTTTCTGATCTTCTTGATTTTGATAACAAGAGAATTCATTTATAGAGAATAATAGTTGGCTATTTAAATAAATATAAGAGCCAAAAGTTTAGTTTATTTCCTCATGCCCTAGATAGAAGGAATAATTTGAAAAACAAAGATGAATGGGCTAAGGAACTTGATGATTTATTTTGTCTAAGGATGAATAAAATTATCAATGAAACAAGGCATGCATGGTGGGCAACCACAACAGAGGAAATAGTAAAAGCCCAAATATTCTTTGATTCTTTGAAACAAGAATTTGTTGATATTGATAGAGAAGCTGAATATATTATCAAGAAACAATAGGATATTCTGCATTTTTATTGGCCAAATGATGCACTTTATGACAAGTGGATGGCAGATATTGCTTCTGGTGAGCAGCTAGAAGAAGTTGAAAGTGATGATGATGAAGTACATGAAGATGAATTACAAATTATAGATCCACTTCCATCAACACCTGGAGAAGAAAAAGACAAAGAAGGGTAGCCATCTCATGCTAAAGATGCAATGGATTAGTTAGATGACATAGCAAAGACAAAATCAAGAATAACTGTCACCTTGGTAACACATGATGATATGAGTGAAAATGCTAGAGTGGAGGTGAAGTTGCATGAATCAGAGCCCAACACATCACTGGCAAGTCTGATAGCTACATATGATGAGGATTTAGAGTGAATAAAGAGCAATCACGGGATTCCCAACATGCAAGGATGTAACAAGAAAATGGGCCTACTAAAGGAATAATATGATGTTACATTCCTGTTACTTGAAATTTTGTCTTTTTCTATTAAGAAGAATGTAAATATCTTTGTAAAAGGACACCTGTCAATTCTCTACACCTAAAGCTTGTTGCATCTCACATTATTTAAGTGAGATTCCAGGGCTAGAGAAGGGTCCGATTTCTAATGCATTTTAGTATTACACTTAGGATGTTTTCGGTCCAATCTTTGAGCAACTTTATGATATGTCTTCTCTGCATATTTTCTGAGAATACGTCAATATGGAATGGTCTTGGTGTCTCTTTCTACAGTCATTCTAAGTTTACTACAATTGTATACAATTTTCAAGGAAAATTAATACAAATTTTGAGTTGTCCCTATATCAGTTCTTATTGAATTTTGTCTCCTTTGCTGTTACCTGGTTATTTTGAGATTGTAATTGAATGCAATTCATTTAGGTTGTATGTCAGTTCATTATTGCTATTAATTCAATGAATTAAGTAAAAGTTGTGATGAAGTTGATGAGATTGTTGTGAAAATAGAAAGGATGTATGTAAGGATGAATTCAAGTAAGAATTGCTAATAATATTTGTTTTAAGGCAACAAATCAAATCCATAAAATTGCAGTAGATTCTTAATCCCAATGGAATAGGCACTGATCCAATTTATCTAGTATGCAGATAGGTAGATCATAAACGAACATCAAGTCTAAAATCACAATCAACTTTATTTTCTTTTCCTGAAGATCTTCAAAGATGGTCAATACTTGTTTGCATGGAATGTTCTAGCCTTAGCCAGCCACTATTGTTGAGAATACTTGCAAATCTATAGAAGAATTTATGACGAAATATGCTATATGGGATGTATTTTGTTTAAAATATCAAAATTAGGTACACGTTTGAGTGAAGATGAGAATCAAAATGAAACTAATATAGTTCTCATACAACAATGTTCAGTCAAATTGAATTATCCTTTGGGTATACCCACCCTATTTTTGCAGAGCCTAAAGAGTAGAAAACCATCCTTGGTTTTGTTGAAGTTGGTCCAAATGGTTTGCACATAGAATTGTTAATAGGAAGTGGCTAATCCTTAGATTGTGTGAGTATTATCAATTTGGTGTTGAGCATTTTGTTGTTCAGTAGTTTTAAACACCAACACATGCTAGAGGGAAAAATCTAGGGGAAATTGAGCTTGCCAAAGAAGAAAAACCAAATTTCTCTGAAAAAAGGGCGATGGATAAAAAGTTGATTGATAGATTTAACATTATCACAACATAAGATACATATGTTCAGAAGATAGAATCCTCTCTTGCACAAGTTAAACTTCATGTTATTTCTAGAACAATATTTTATTCTATTCATAAATATTATTACTCAAAATAATTTAAAAATATGAAAAAGGTGAAAAGAAAGTATAACATCACTTTGATGAAAAAATACAAATTTTCTTTAGCTCGGTAAAATGGGTCATAACATATAGAAAAATTACTTAAATTTTATTTAGTATAAAAGAACTTACAAAAATTATAACAAATAAATGTCCTATATGCTTTTTAATAGAAGCTTTGACAAACACACCAATATGTGTTATGTCTTAATGCAATTACTTGATTGCTACATGTGCTCAAATTTATAATTCTTAATTATTAGAAAATGATTCAATCTATGACATTTCCTCTTGTCTCAATGCAACTACTTAGTGCAATTTATGGTTGAATGTAAGTAGTTGTATTCTCATACAATTGTTTAAATTTTTTTGATTCAATCTAATCCAGTCTCCCTTCCAAGATTAATTGTCTGTCTAAATGCAACTACTTAAATGAGATTTCTTCTTAAATTTAACTAGTTCAATTGTTTTCTTTAGAATGTTAAATGAATAGCTACATCTTAAGAATTGAAACTTAGCTTTGAAAAAAATGATGATGTAAATAAGCAACAATTTTTATTGAAAAAATGAAACTTTTTTTTTTTTCAAATTGAAAAAATACAATTTAAGATGAACTGAAAATATATGAAACTATCATTTTTTCCCCCTATTCACACATAGCAAGAGTTTTTACCTAAACCTCTTTACTAAGAATAAAGACTAAGGGGTATGCATTCCACCAAATTATTCTAAATGACCATTTAAAAAAATAATAGTATAAATATTAGAACACTAAATATTGAACAAACAAAATCAAACCATCTTAAGCGAAATAGACACAACCCTAAACTATTTTTCCTTATATTGTTATATTCTTGATAATAGGTCTTCCAATTTAATCTGAAACATGAGACAAATAAATTCACAAAAATTCTTCAAAACATAATAACATGGCGAAGAAAATCTTAAACTATTTTTCTTTTTATTATCATTTTGGTTATTTCCTCAAAAAAAATCCCGCAACCTAAAATGCTATATTTTTGATAATAGATCATTAAATTTGATCTAAAACATAGACAAATAAATTCACAAAATTTATTCAAGAGTGTAACATAATGCAAAATTTATTCAAGAGTGTAACATAATGAATTCTGAAAATCAAAATCGTAAACTAATTTTCCTTTTGTTACTATATTAAGCAAATAAAATCAAACCATCTTAAGTCAAAATAGACATAACCCTCAACTATTTTTCCTTCTTTTGCTACATGAGACAAATAAATTACAAAATTGATTCCAGAACATAAGGGCATTGTGAAGACAATCTTAAACTAATTTTCTTTTTATTATTATATTCTTTGTAATTCTTCCTAGTAGATCATCTAATTGATTTTCCTTCTGCTTCTTTCCTCAAAAAATCTCTCCCCGTGATGAACTCTAAAGTTTAGATTTATTAAACCAAATTTGTCTAAACAACCATTTTCACAAATGATAGTTTAAAAATTATAACAATAAATACTAACCAAACTAAACTATTTTTTCTTATATTACTATATTCTTGATAATAGATCAACATAGACAAATACATTTACAAAATTGACTCAAGAATATAACATTGTGAATTCTCTAAAGGTCCATTTGGTTCCTACAAGATGACATGAATCTGTTTTTTCAAAATCTACATTTGAAAATTTCTGTGTTTGTTTCAAAATTGGCAAAATGGAATTAGCATACTAGACTTCCAATTTTGCTTCAAAACTAGGTTTTCCAACTTTCTACTAGCAAGTAGGAATTGAAAATCAAAACACACATCTTCAGAGTAAAACAAACTTAAACATAAAAATGTGTCTTCACAAACAAGTAAAATACCAAAAAATCAAAATGAAGAATTGCAAAACCTCAGAATTTTTAAATTCCATGAACCAAACAAACCCTAAAGTATTTTTTCTTATATTACTATATTATTGATAATAAATCAACATAAACAAATATATTTACAAAATTGATTCTAAGAATATAATAGTGCGAATTCTGAAAATCTTAAGCTAATTAATTTTCTTTATCAGTGACTTGCCACTTCAGTGGAAAAAAACAAACGTGATGAACTCTAAAAACCCCATGCCTACAACCCTAGACCAAGACTGATTTACAAATAGGTAGACCGTAGAACGTAAAAACATTAGCCTCCTCCGTTTTAACTGTGGGATGACAGCTAATATTACCGCAGACATCTCCACCACAATTCTGACCGCGAGTCAATCAATCGTCAATCGGTTGACATCAGCGGCAGCAGCAGCAATGCCCATCGCCTACATATGAAAGCAAACAAGCTTCTCTTTTCGGATGAATTAGAGTGAAAATAGGGACTGTAGCCGTTATTCCCAAATCAGGCCTATATCTGTGGTGGGAAGGAAGGAAGGAAGGAAGCCATGGAGGATGTGAAATGGGCAATCTTGTGCACAGTGGTGGCGGTGGGGGGAGTAGGGTTGTACTGGATCCTCTACGTCCTCGGTGCCGCTGAGCAGCGGGGAAAACACGCCGTCGAGCTCGGCGGCGGATCCCTCTCCCGCAATGAAGTTGCAGACAACTACAAGGAATACTCCACTTTCTTCCAGAAACCCAAGGAGATCGAGAAGGGCGAGAATGTGCCCAAACTGGTGGACACATTTTACAATCTCGTCACAGACATCTATGAATGGGGGTGGGGGCAAAGTTTCCATTTCTCCCCCGCCGTGCCGGGGAAGTCCCACAAGGAGGAGACGCGCCTGCACGAGGAGAGAGTTGCAGATCTGCTCAGGATTAAGCCCGGAGACAAGCTTCTCGATGCCGGCTGCGGTGTAGGAGGGCCCATGCGCGCCATTGCTGCACATTCCGGCGCCAATGTTGTCGGAATCACCATTAATGATTATCAGGTAAGAATTTGGAAATTTGCTTTTCGAATCAGATTTCCTTTTGCCGGCCTTATTTGAGGTTTAGCCCTCTCTGCACAACTCATATATGAATTTTGTTTCATCAAATCTCATTTGGAGCATCATGTGAAAGTTCTCCTCGGAAGCAAAATCTACGTCATTTACAGTAGATTTTCTGTGCAACTGCATGTATTTAGCAGTGAATCCAATATTTTATCTGTATTTACGTCATTTACTGTAGATTTTCTATGCGTATGTTTAATAGTGAATCAGATGTTTTAACTGTATTTACGTCATTTACACTGGATCGACCGCGCAGTTGTTCAATAGCGAATCTGATTTTTTTTTCTGTATTTACTGTCATTTACACCAAATCGACCGTGCGTACGTTTAATATGAATCCAGTGTTTTTCCTGTAATAGTAAATCCAATTGCCATTCATTGTTTACTTCAATTTACTTTTGTGTTCTCTCAAAAATATTTCTTTACTGAAATTCTGGAAAGGTTTTCTGGTAATTCATTCTGTAATAGTAATGGAAAGATTTGCTTCTCAGTTTCTAATTTTATAAAAATTACGCTCCTTGAAAATTTGGAAAGATTCGTTAATAAATTTTAGTCGTTGGCACATTTTTAGTCTTTCTTTCGTCCATTCTTTAAAATTTTGTTCAAATTTTTTAATTTTGGCATATTACCCTTGCTCATATCCCTGGTACTGCTATCAGGTGGAGCGAGCCCGTAGCCACAACAAGAAGGCTGACCTGGATGGCCTTTGTGAGGTAGTGTGCGGCAACTTCCTTGACATGCCCTTTGAGAACGATTCTTTTGATGGTGCATACTCCATCGAGGCCACATGTCATGCCCCACAGTTGGAGGAGGTGTACGCTGAAATCTACAGGGTGCTAAAGCCAGGACACTTTTATGTCACCTATGAGTGGGTCACTACCCCCAAATTTAACCCCGACAACGCTGAGCACGTCGAGATCATCCACGGTATCGAGCATGGCGATGCTCTGCCTGGGCTGAGGAACTATAAGCAGGTGGTCGACATTGCCAAACAAGTGGGTTTTGATGTCTTGGAAGAGAAGGACCTTGCTCTGCCCCCCGCACACCCCTGGTGGTCACGCCTCAAAATGGGCAGGTTTGCTTATTATAGAAATCACATAGTCATTTCATTGCTGTCTTTTCTAGGCATTGCACCGCAGGGTGTGGTGGATGTGCACGAAATGCTCTTCAAGACAGCTGATTTTCTCTCCAGAGGTGGCGAGACTGGCATTTTCACGCCCATGCATCTGATGATCTGCCGGAAGCCAGACTCCAAGCCCAACATTATGTGATTGAACTAGGGTTTCAGGTGCAAAACGAAACCCTAAATCCCTAATGAGGGTTTGCAGAGGCCTGGCTGTGTATTTGGCCGGGATTGCACCAGAGTGGTGCATCGAAGCTCAGTGTTGTTGCTGATGATTTGTGACTACCGGAATTGTTTTTGTTTCCTTGCTTTCCCTTTAATTTAAAAGCATCGTTGAGGCTTTTGTATGACATTTTAAAAATTTGATCCGGTTTGAGGTTTGCTGCTAATCATATCTGTCTTTTTTATGGAGAAATAGTGAGCCTTACAAAAATGCTACAGTGAAGCATTGATAAGGTGCGCTGTTTTCTTTCTTTCACTGTAAAGGCTGTGGGATATTAAATTATGATCAGAGGCGAGGAATTGAATGTCCTCTCTGGATGTAATTTTAATATAATCTTTTTTTTGGATAGCTATTGCTTGAGTTGTTTTTGAATTATTTCATGAGCTTGTTATACTTGTGTTGCTGTGATCTAGCTTATTCTTAAAATAAAATTAGAACTGCCTTATGGGTATGAAGATGAATCAATTCATATTGTGGAGAAATAGGGATGAATCGTTTGCTCTATGCTTAATGTTGAAGTAGATCTACCCACTGAGGTTTTAGCTTTTTGGTAGGTATCTTGATCGTAGAAGTCCATGCAATCATGTTTTTACAGATCTAACTGTCAATGTCCATCATTTTTAGAAACATTACTGACCTGGTGAATATCAATTGGTTGTGTTGCTTGAACTTTAATCATGCGTCAAGGTCAAAGGGCTTCAGGTTACATGGTATGAACATTTCATTAGATGCATAGTTCTTTTTTATCTCTTACTGCTGATATACTTAGCTTACTCTTATTATTGAAGGGGTATGGAGATTGCAGTTTTCAACACGTTTTTTAGAAATAATGGAAAACAATAAAGCATTTATATTGGTGAAAGCTCATTTGTTTCCAAAATAAATATGAAATAAAGGGTTGCCAAGATGTTTGCATTTTATTGTTCAACCCATTGTTCTTCTCATTATAAATCAATCATTATGCTGTTAACAGATCATAAATGCATATCGTTTCAGTGATGTAAACCAATGTATATATTGCTTGTTTACCTTGCCTTTTAAAATCTTCCTTACATTTCTTTGAGGTGAAAGGATAGTCAAAATAATTATAAGTGCATGCTTGGAATTCATTAGCTGTATCTCTAACATTCATTTGTGGCATGTTTTAGGGATTAGAAAGCTTGATTTTAATCCCCAAATTGAAGTCCAAATGTTTAAAAGTTGTAGGTGTAGAATAACACGACTTGAATCCTCAGTACAGGCAAGGAAAATTATAGTCACTAGTTTAAATCTGTCTTATTACAAACATAATAAACAATGGTGGTCTTACCAATAATCCAATCGTGTGGGTCTTTAACATCATAATTCCCGAAACTGCTCATCTTCTTGCTACTACCAGTATACGTTCTGTGTATGAGTGTGTTCTTTGTGCTAGGCATCCACAAACTGAAAGCTGGCTCACTGGCTGTTAGGACAAAAGAGAATTGAGATTCTTTAGAGAGCTTTGAATTTCTGAGACCACATGAAGTATTGATTCCACAGGATTGAATCTTCCTCAGATATCTAGCAACTGAACCACAGATCCTGTGAAGTAGTAGTCTATGGTCATACACCCTTCTGTCCTTTAGGTTCTCACCAACTCTGAAACGTGTTCAAATGAAGTCAACCGCAAACTATTAACTTACTGAACCTATTGATAGCTTCTTTGAGATCAAACCAAAACTCAATTGCTACAGAAAATATAAAAAACAAATGGAAAGCTAGAGCCTTGTTTAGGTCTATGATGCATGGTGCCCTGCCTATAGACTGGCAAGTGGCCTGTAGCATAAAGACAGCATGTACTCACTGAATGGATGCAGCACAAAATTTTAATGAATTAATTGAAAACTTGCTGTCTAGTATGTACTCAGCCAATCTTATCAAACTCAGCCCTTTAATTGCTTGCTTCTTTTGCTGTGCCCCAATGCTTAGAAGCGAGCTAATGATTGGCTTCATTCTTCTTAGTCTTACTATAATTGGGAACCCTTCTTTACACGAATCTTCTTAACATCATTGACATTTGCTAGTGAGACAAACGAGCAATGCCCACTTCTTTAGAGAAGCAGATTGATTTTAAGGGGCAATGCCCGTATCTGTATATAAGCAACTAATCCAATTGCCTCTTTGCATTTCAGATCCCTTTGGCTCCTGACTCGCTTAGTTACCTCTTGAAGTCTGCATCTCCTAGTTTTGGATATTATATGGAGGTATTAAATATTAAACATTTTGCTAAAATAAAATGGAAAATTTTCTAGGTTGTGTTTATTTTCTGTTGTTTATGCTGGTTTATAGAGTGAAAATGATAATGGCTGTGTAATCATTTTGTCTAATTGCCGTCTTTTTAGAAATTTTCAACACATTATTCTTTTATTGACAATTTGCACACAGTAATTGACGAGGAAAATATGTCCTATTTGATTGTCATTTAACTGCAGATCTGCTCTATGATTATGTTTGTATTGAAGTTACGGTATCCAGAGTGGCATCAGAATGTCACTTTCCACAGATAGGTATATCTAACAGTTTGAAAGGGGAGCCGAGATAAATGCATAGGGGAAGCTTTGGCGTTTTAATGTCTAAAAGGAGCCTTAACGTCTAGAGAGAGGGTCCCATTAGAATCCATTTCCACAAGCACAAAGTCTATTCTGTACAGCATACAGGCAAAACTGTAGTGCCTCTCCCATTTGACTTTTGTAAGTCGTTCTGATGGATGCAACCTTGCTGATCTTTTGTTGTGATGGATCATGATTGTGACCCTGAGTGGTCTACACCATTGAGGTGTTTAGATTTATGTTTCTGTATCAGTTGCTTTGATTATGCTTTTGACTGATTTTTGAGATTATGATGTGATTTTTGGTTCACTGAGGTTTGTGCCAGTGGTTACCAGGATCGATGTGGTATCATGAGGTTGTTCTGTGATTACCCTGAGATGTGTGCAGAGATTGCACTATGTACTATTACCATGCTACACGGGACTAGGTTCCTGTAGCAGTGGTTAGTCATGGTTATGACTATGGTTGTTTATATGTTTTAAATGCCTTTTTAATGCAGAGTAATCAATCATTATTAAATGCCTGAGTAATTAGAATGGATTGTTCTTGTTGGATTATTTGGTTATGTGCTGCGGACATTTACCTTGTTTTATTTTGATCTGAGAGATATCTGTTCTTATGTGATGATTTACATTTGAGATGACCTGAGGGTCAAATGTTACTCTTTGATTCCAGTATCATAGATATTAGACTACTATGTTGTTCAGTTAATCATATTGCATGATGATGCTATTTTGAGATGACAGCGTGTTTTATGATGATATCTGGTTATCTGGTATTTGGACATACCTCCGATTTTGTTATGTGATAGATTTAATGCTATGGTTATTTACTTCATTCTTGCGTTGTTATGCGAACGTGAGTGATGTAAATAAATTGTTTTAATATAATTAAATAAATGGTTAAATTAGGTGATTTAACGCATTATTGCTTCGGCTCTGTTATTATATGCAATTGCACTTGATCGTGTTGTTTAGTGTGCAGAATTATATCCCTGGCAGTGGCACATGGAGTTAGTGATTCAGCCGTTCATATTTTACCAATGTTGCCTTTGTATGGTCTACGTATCCTTAATTAAATGTTTAATTTAAACCTTTTGGTGATTATTAAATCCGAACTCATTTGCATTATGTGATTAAACCAATAAGCGTGTCTGTGCATTTAGAAGTTCGCATTGTCGCGAAAGTTATTAAGGAGATTTATGTGTTTTTGTGTTTTCGAGCTTTTTAATTGTTTTATTTTAATTTTTGGCAGCTTTGCCATAGATGAATTCCTATTTATAGGAATAGCCTATTTTCGTTTGGGTCGATTTAGGGTTTAACTGGATTAGCTGGTTAAATGCCCTAATCGATTATTCACCCAAAAAGTGAATAAGTATCCAAAAGGAATTTAATTCCTCACTTCTCACTTTTGAATTGGAAAGTTGAAGAGTAAAATTCAAAATCCTCTTCATGAGGATTTACTGTTTTGTTCGTTGTGGGAGCTACGGGCGTGGGATCGTCGCGAGGTTGGGCTCGTTGGATCAGCTTCGGGAAACCTTGGATTGACGCGATTTTCAGCTACTTCTGCGAGATATTTATTTTATGGTTCAGATTCCCGTTTTGCCCTTTTGCCTGTGAGGTAGGGCTTTCCTGTTTTATTGTTTCTGCTCCGTTTCTGCTTCTGTTTTTTGTAGCTGTTTGTTTGGAGGTTGAGAACTAGTGTTCCCCTCCGTTTCTGTATGTTAGTTCTACCCGGTTGGGCAGGTATGAACATTTCCCTATTTTTCGAGATGAGGGTTTGAGATTTTGCATTGTTATGCTGGCCGTTTTTGCCTACGGTGTTCGTTTCCATTTATTTTTGGATTTTTGGAGTTTTTGAACCCAAAGGCCAAATAGGTTTTAATTTTGAAGTTTTTTCAAAATTTGGGGTTTTTACCTCGTTTTGCATGCCACCATGTTTTCTCGGATTTTCTTGGCACATTGTGGGTCGTGGACTTGGATGATCCGTTTGGGTATCAGTTAGACCACCTCTGCACTTTTATGTTGCATTGGGATGCGTGTTGCATCCGTACTCCCGACATTGTGTTCGGTTGAGTGATTTTATACCTGTTATGGTTTCCTTTAGACCTTTGCTTTTGTTTCGTGAACGCTAGGATTCGTGTAGAATCCATACTGTCGGATTGAAGCCAATTGAATAAGTTCATGACTTTTGGTCTTGTTACATCATTGGATTTCGTGTAGAATCCATACTCTCGAATTGAAGCCAGTTGAGTGATTTTATGATGTACGATTTTATTGGCTTTGGAATTCGTGTAGAATCCGTCCTCTTGAGTTGCTTTCAGTTGGGTGTTTTGTTTTGCATTGTGTTCTCATTCCTGTCCTTGTGTTATGATCTTTGTAATGGTGGTGCGCCACACATGAGTACGTACGCGTACATTTGTTGGGTGACTTGCGAGGCCCGATCTTCTGTGGATTTGCCGTAAGTTATGATCATTAGGGTTGGGATGGGAGTTCATGCCCACGGGCACTTGTCGTAGGATGAGCATGGGTAGGGTAGGGTAGCATATAGAGGGGGCTTCTATCTCGCAGCCTGGTGACCTTAGTCCCATAGGGTTGGCAGAGGAAGTTTTAACTAAGTGATAATTAAAGAAAATGTGTGATTGGTAATAAAACTTAAAATAATAAAATGTGTGTGCGGGGCTCTCCGTTGAGGAGTTGAAATGCACGATCCGAGCTTGGGCTTGTCGATGCCAAGCGACTCTCCATGATGTCAGCCCCTACTTAATAGCCTTTTGAGTGTCTGACCAGGACCTGTACTCCTTGCATTGTCTTAGGTTCTTGGTTGCAGCCATCATACTGTCTGGTGTGAGTGTTAGCCATGGATGTTGTTTTGTGTGTTTGTGGTTGGATCATTATCTCCATCAGCATGGCGGTTGTGGACCTACAGGTGCCACGTGGTTGGGAGGCGTAGCTACCTTCACCACTGCTAGGGATCAGTGTATAGAGACGATCTTTTGTCCTAGTGCGACCGTTGCTAGATGTCTTCACTTGGTACTTCGGGTTCTTGTGATTTATGCTTTCATTGGGATGCTTGTTTATCATGTTTAGATGATGTTATTTTATTTGGCGCATTCCCTTATTATGATGTTTAGCATATAATTAGGTGATGTGATTTGCTTTAGTAGTATATCTGTTGCTTACTGCTGTTTAGCATGTGATAGGTGATGTTATCTACTGTAGGATTATCTTATGCATTATCAGTAGCATGTTAGATTTCCTTGTGCTTATATTGTTGCATGTTTTTAGTAGTGACGTCCCTATTATGACAGTACCGACGATTTGGTCAGTGGCTTAGGATGTTACGCGCAGAGGATGGCTAGGACCCATGATGGTCTTATGATGCTATTGACGGTTGGGAGGAACCGCGCATTTACTTGGTTGTTTAGTTTTGAAATGTATTTTGTTCATTGCGATGTTTATTTCAGTATGTGCTTTGCTTTTATGTTTTAGATGGTTAGATGTTCCTCTTTCCTTGCTGTTAGTGCTCTCGAGTGTTCATTCCTTGATTTACGTGGATCCGGTACTCCCCGGTGTGGAGGTTTCCTTGTTTGTTTAGCTTTTTGTTTGCATTTTGTGTCGCGCTGATTTGTTTCCTCGCGCGAAATTGTATTTTCCTCGCGCGAGACTGTTTCTTCCTCGTGCGAAAGAATACACTTCCCGCGTGAGAATGTAAATCTTCGCGTGGCACGCAGGGAATCCTCGCACGAGAATGTGAATCATTGCGCGAAGCTTCGTAGTCCTCGCGCAAAGTGCGCACTTTTTCGCGCGAAGCGGTGAAAGATCTCGCGCGAAACTCGAGACCGGTTTTCTTTCTCGCACGAGAAACAGGGGCTATCTAGGCTTGTCGGATGAAAGTTCAGAAGTTGGTTTTGGACACCCTTTTGGTTTTACACCTTCCTAGTTCAAAACAGATTTCCTAGGGGTTTAAAATATATCGTTTAAGTATTAGTTGACGTATATTTAATTCTTAATTCTTATCATTTAAGTATTAGTTGACGTATATTTAATTCTTAATTCTTATACTTAAGATATATTTTAATATATGCGACAAATCGTTTGAGATAGGTTTCAGACCTCTCAGAGATAAGTTATGGATTTTAGGAAATTTCAGGGCTTCAGAAATCCAGACTTAGCCAATTTTCAGGGCTTCAGGATTTTAGGCTTAGCCAAATTTCTGGTTCCTGCATTTTACCCTAGCTTGGTGTTTTGTTGATGAGTGGTTGTTTCTTGTGCCCTCATCAAGTGCGTTGTCGTTGTTGGTTTTGTTTGCATGTGTCAATTGGGTAGTGGCGTTTGGAGATTCGCTGGTTGTCGGGATTGTGGCGAAGTCTTCTGTTGCGATCGTTGTGATCCCTGTATGATGTTGTCATGTGCATTCATACTTGTAAAAAAAAAATATCTTGGCTTGATTTGAATCCTTGTTTCCAAGTATCTTCGGGCGGTGCATTACAAAAACTATCAGATTTATATAGCAGACACAATTTTTCCTTTCTCAGAAGATGAGTTAGTGCACTTTTGGAAGTGACGGCATTTAATTTTTCGTAGCAACTTTTTGGACCACGCTGAGTGATCCATCATTAGGATGTGGAAAAAAAAAGGGAGCATAAAGATGGAGCATTAAGTGTGATCCAAACATTAATGCAAAAGGAATTATATTGTTAATTTCAAAAGCACACCTAGTACACTAACATCATATCTTCCAAAACATTGATGCACAAGAAATCACATAGTTATTTTTAAAAATACCTAAATACACTCATATCGTATCTTCCAAAGCATTGATGCACAAGAAATCACATAGTTATTTTCAAGAGTACACCAAATACACTAATATTATATCAAAACAGTGATGCACAAGAAATGGCATAGTTATTTTAAAAAACACACTAAGTACACTAATATCGTATCTTCCAAAACATTGATGCACAAGAAATCACATAGTTATTTTCAAAAGCACACTAAGCTCACTAATAGCATATCTGCTTTTATCTGGTTTCATGCTATAGTAAACCTTTGAACCCTACTCCCAGCTGTGGATTTTCTTTGTGTCAGGTAGCTAACTTTACTGTTTTACAGGTCACACTATCACTAGTAATTGTCCAGCAGGCCAAGATAGCCATGGAATGCAACGAACGAACAATACTGTTTTGCTTTGAATTTGAGTAAGGTAATTTTCTACTGTTTCCATTAACTAAATGATGTTGACCATGCAAAGGCGGGTCCTTTTCCACTATTGTCTATTCAGCAAGGTCATAGTTGATTCCAGTGTACCATAAATAACATCTTATAGTAGTTAAGATAGTAACATCATAAAGGCACATAGTTCGCATTGTGCCATGATGTCACCGTCCACATTTTGAAATCTCACTCTTGATAGCCATTGAACTATTGTAATCACTCACTTCATTGTAAACTTAAACATAAAGCATACAGATTATATATTGTGAGCGTCCACAGAACTGAACTTTGTTTCATGAGACCAGTGGCCAGGAGCTCCCTTTTTAACATTTTTTTACTACATTTGAGAAATACTTTAATAATTTATTCTAAGTTAGAAAGCATTTTTGTTAGAGGTGTAAGTACATAAGCACTTTTTTCAGACCATTAAAGTATAAGAGAAAGGGCAAATATAATTTTTGAATTCCTTTTTTGCTGGATGTGTTTTGTCTAGTACAGATTATACACGCTTTCACAATAGTGGGGTTTGTGTGCATTGCCTTACCATGCAATACGGTTGCCAATGGCATAAAAATGCACTTCACTTGAGTGTTTTCCAAATTTATTAATTAATTTAAAAGTTACACAACATCTATTCTGTGAGTTTTAAATTAATTAATAAATTTAGGAAATGGTCACATTAGATACATTTTTCTGCTGTATAACTATCTTCTTCCGTATTGAGGTATTTGGGAATGGTGTGGGACCTTCAAAACTTTTAGGTTTTAATTTTTTCTATATATCCTTGTACTTGACATTCTTTCATTACACCCGAAACTCTTGCAAACCTGGACACTAGAACATTGAGACTCTAAAGGTTGACCTCCTGGGCCAGGTCAACCTATTCTAGCTAGTTCAACCCAGGTTGATCTATTCTAGCCAAGTTGACCTATTCCAGGAGATTCTTGTGGGGTTGGCTCTAGTGTCATTTTACTCTCTTGATAAAATCTCGCTCATTGTAGTTAGCTCTTCTGGGGTAATTTTGGCAACTCACTATAAAAGGACATCAAACTCCTCATTTTGTGCACATGAACAAAGAAAACAAGCAAGAGGCAAGCATGCATGGACACCTTAATTTGGTAGGGAGAAATCACAAGGTGGAAGCAAAGGGCTAGTTTCTTATTCTTCATTACAAAGTGGGGCTATCATTCTACATTAAGCATTCAAACACAACACATTATCATGGAGATGCAAGGGGATCTTGAAGATGGTTAGAGTGTTGTAACCTTGGGGGCTTGGTATGATTTCTAAACTATATTCAAATCAAATTCTTTGTACCTTCATACATTTACATACATTGCACACTAGATGCTTGTTTTTTACTCATAGAGTAGATTCTTAGCATTTTAGCATATTTATATTCTAAATCTACAAATCTAGGATACACACACACTACATACACACACATTTTGCTTAATGGCTATTCATGGAGGTGGAAATCACCAAAGTAGGGGATTGAGTAAGGCAAACATCTTTATAGCCACCCACACACCAAATCTATCATAGGGTTGCAAGATATCGAATTGGTGATTACAGATATGGAAACTACTCCTCGAGAGATTTCTAGAGAACTTGGTTCAACTTCATTACATTGTCCCCAGAACACGTCAACCTTGCCGAGAATCATTTTGTTAGGATTAATCACAGACAAAAATAACATTTACATGCAAATATAACTAATATCATAAAATAATAAATCACATAGAAGAGAACACAAGACACAGTGATTTAACGTGGTTCACCCAATTCCTGGGCTACATCCACCAACAACAAATCCTATATTATTATTATGCAGTGATTACAATCTGCAATCCCTTACAACTCAATGCCGTTACAGGAAGCTACAATATCATTATGCATTATGAAATCCTTAACCATAAGCCATTTTATACAAGCTTTTGCCACTTATAATATTAGTGCTAGAATAAGTCATTCAATAGAAAAATAGCAACTGATGCCTTTTATAATAGTGAGTCATTTTTGGCTTTGGGAGCGCTGCCCTTGAAAATCTCCACAAGGGCATTCCCCCTCGACCCTACCATGTACTGCAACAGGGGACGCACTTGGGGTGCTGCCCCAAAACCCTGTCTTGGGGTGTTGCCCCCAAACCCCTATAGAAATAATATAGGGGGAAATCACATTGAATAAACCTCTGAGTCTGATTAGGCTCCACATCACAACAATCTCCCACTTGGACACTGATCATACCACTGCTAAACATGTAGCTCCCACTCAAATATCAAAACACCCTAGACTTTGTTGTTCTTTTATTCTGTTCAGTTTAGAAAACCAACCAAAGCTAAAGAGGAGTTCAACTTCTCCCTTGTTAATGCCTTGGTAAACATATTTGTTGGATTATCATCTATATCTATCTTCTCCAACTTTAATTGTCCATCATCCAAAACTAATTGAATGGAATTACACTGCAATTGTATTTGTTTTGTCTATGAATGTAGATAAGATAAGATAAGATAAATTTATTAATGTCCAACATGAGACCAACAAGGGTCTAAGGGACTGGAGCAAGTACAAAGGGCAAATGCCAACAAGGGGGAGCACCAAATGGTGTTCACAAAAAGAGTGAGCGTGAAAGCAAAATAACAAAAGAACCAAGAAAAGGAAGAGCAATAGCTAAGAACTCACAGGCGAGAAGTAGTTTAGAATGGAAAGGTGTGCATTAGAGCAATTAGGTGCTCTGGAAGGTCACCTCTGAGGTCTACAGAAAGTGATAGTAGTAGTAGAGAGACACTGCCGAGTGTGATCTCTACGGAGTCTCACGGATTTGGTGTGAACCGAGATAGTGTAGAGTAGAATTCTTGGCATGATGAATGACACTTTGGCTATCTATCAAAAAATAATTATCCATGTGTGGATGTAACAATTCTTCCACGAAGAACTGAAGCCATATCATCTCCTTGGTTGGCTCTATAGCAACAACATACTCTACCTCTGTAATGGATAAAACATTCATCTTCTGTGATTGAGAAACCCGATTCATTGAAGCCCCACCAATAGTAAATACATAACCTATAGTACTCCATCTGGTATCAATATCTCTAGTCAAATTTGAGTCAGCATAGCCCTATAAATCAGTAGGAGAACCCCCAAAATGTAAACACTTACTGAATGTTTGTCTCAAATATATAAGAATCCATTTAATTGCATTCCAATACTCAATCCCTAGATGACTCATATACCTGCTAACAACTCCCATTGCATGTGCAATATCTAGCCTTATACATACTGTAATACCCCAAAATTGGCTCATTGCCATTATACCAATTCTAGTCTATTTTTAATAATTCCAAAGTCCTATTCTAATAGGCAATTCTCATTCTGCTCTTCGCTACTTGACTTAATTGTCAGATGCAGAAAAACCCTAATCTGCATTCATCATATTTTTTATTTAATTCCTATAGTACATACTCATATTAGTTGCATTAAACGTACTTGATTAATATTTAATTTAATTATTAAGTATTTATACTTTAATTAAATTAAATTATATCCTAAGGCTAATATACTATGGAATTAAATTTATTTAATTTAATAAATATGCCTATCTTAATTAATTAAATGTAATTATTTAATTAAATGAGAAAGGTATTTCTAATTAATTAAAAGAAATTATTTAATTAAATAGAGTACTTACTTCTAAATAATTAAATAAAGTTATTTAATTAAATGGGAAGACATTCCTAATTAATTAAATAAAGTTATTTAATTAAACAAAAGTGTCTCTAATTAATTAAAGATTATTTAATTAAATAGAAAAAGTAAATATGAGAGCATATTTCATTTTATTAAATTAAATATCTCAACAAAATCTCTCTTCAGTTCAAAAAACGGGAATTTCCAGTTCACTATTGATAAAAAATGAGTTAACACAGTTAACTCCTTTTTCTACTCAAATTAAAACAGTTAACTCATTTTTCTACTCAAATTAAAACAGTTAACTCTTTATTTATCTCAAATTAAGTCTGTTAACTCCCTTTAACTTGGGAATCTCCTTTTATGACTGAAACTCATCTTCAATCCTGACCGTTGATCTGAATCGATCTCAACCGTTGATGGATTCCATGAAACTCTATTTAAGAGACCCTCATCTCTTCATTTGAGAGAGGATGAATTGATTTGCTATCGAATTGCTGTTGAAATTCATGCTCATATTTACTTCCATTTCTTGCACACATTCTCATTTTTAGTTTAATCTCATTTTAGTTTAATCATGCATATGCTTAATCTAGTTTGCTTCATTTGTTCTTAGATTACATTGCATCTTTCATTTTCTTAGATTAATCCGTATACTCATTCTTAGCTTAATTCCATTGTCAAATCCTTCGTTCTTAGAGGGTCTGGTTGCCTACACCTCGATTCTGAGGATATTAACAAGAAAAATCCCTTTAGATAGAAGGCAACAGGTCGCTTTGCAGGGCAAATTTTGGATGTACAATTCAATGTTCATTCCGCGATGAATCCGCAAATAAGGACCGTGTTGAAGTGTGTGTGTTAGTATAGGCCGCATTTTCACGCATACATTTCTGACGCCCACCGTGGGGCAGGGAAAATCAATTTTTCTGGCCTCTTTTTGTATTTTTTAAATCATTTTTTTGTTCTCTGTCCGTACTGTTCCGTACAGGTTCAAATCTTTGCGCGAAACTGTTTATTTTCGCACGAGGATATAGAATCTTCGCGCAAAGATTCTTTCTGCATCGCGCGAGAAAGTTCTTCGGCGCGCGAATCTTCGCGCGAGACTTTATTTTTTTGCACGAGCTAAATTTAATCTCGCGCGAGCCGGATTTGATTTCGCGCGGGCTGTAAAACTTCTTCGCGCGAACTATCAGGAATTTCGTGCGAAACTCTGCTGACAGAGGCAATTTTTTTGCATTGATTTGCGTGTTTTTTTCTAATTTTTCTGTTGACTGTTAGCAGTTTCTAGTGTTTCTGTGTTTTGTCTTGATTTTTTTTTAACAGCATAGTAGCGGTTTCAGGAATAATGGGAAAAGCGTGCTAAAGTTGTCAGGAACAGGTAAGAATCTACTAAGCACGTTGCGAGGATCACCAGGTAATCTTCATTAGCTGATAACATTTCATTTGGATCTAAAACAAACATCTTTCGTGTCGAGCTTGTGTGTTTCCTTCTGTACTTCCGTTTTACAACACATGCATAAACTCATACTAGGGTGTAATCTCTGTTAGTATTCATTTAGCAGGCTTAGTCTTTAGTGATAGATCTGATTAACTATCTTGGGTTATTGGACTCGCTAAGTTGCCGGCCTCTCGTTCCACCCTGTGGTTGCAAGCTTAGCGCCACGTTAAATAGGGGAGGGGTCTACAGGACATAAGCGTTGAAGGCTCCACAAGGCAACCCTTTTGTGCTTTTTAGAACTCACTAATTTCTGAGTTGTGGACTCGTTTTGGCTTGTGTGAGGGGTTAAATGTTCCACATCTTTGGACTCACCTCACATTAGTTAAAGCGTTAAGTGTACCACCTTGTGCTTTTTGATTACTTTTAGATAGATTTGCTTTCGGGAATTAACATTTGTACACACATAGTAATTAAGCCCCCATGAACACTATTTGTGGATCTTGAGGGAGTGGGTTCTTAGTGAAACTCCTCTCTAAGACGGATTCCTTATGGGTGGGGAGGATACTTTGAGCATCTCGTAGATAGATGAATCTTTGACTTGTTGATTAAGGCATCCTTTCTCCGGAGAGGTTGATAGATCACAGGAAGATGATATCATAGATCTTTAAGGAATAATCTTAGTCTAGCGTGTCGGATTAATCTATTTTCTTTGATTGAGCTAAAGGTGAAACGGTATCAGAACCTTGAATCTGGAAGCTAAGTCCCCTTGTGGTATACTATTGTGAGTCGGTCACCTTTAGATAGGGTTAACCGTAGCAGACAATCCCTCTACAGGGAAAACTGTGATGACGGAACCTCAAGCGGTAATAGCCATTTTCGCCATGGTAGTGACAACCGCTATATAAATGTCCTTGTGGAAGAAATCTCCACGGGTGTGGTTCACTGTGGGTTGTCAGATCTCCCTAGCAGCTCTTGAAGATTAAGTTCTCAGACTGTGTCAAAACCTCGGTGCGCCGGGATTGGGGGTCACCCCTGTGAGCTATAAAAGTTGCAGAGTCAAACCATTATTAAATGCCTTAAAGAAGCCAACTTTTATTTTTCTAAGGAACATGTGCGATGATTGCAAAATTCTTTGAAAATGTACACAAATAGCTCTCTTATGGATTAAACACAAACTAAGTCACTTGATTGTTCATGCGCAAGGTTGCTTTTGCCCTTGCTCATTGTCTTCGGACATGCTTGAAATCACTTGCTTGCTGTTCTACGTGCCTGTTTATCTGCCTGGTTATTGGATCGATAAAATTTTTTGTCAAAATTAGTCGCTGTTGTGAAACTGTTCTGTCCGTTCGCACGAAATCATTTTGGTTTCGCGCGAAATCATTTTTCTCTCGCGTGAAATCATTTGGATCTCACGCGAAGCCATTTTGCCCTCGCGCAAAATTAAAATTCTGTTGCGCATCTTCGCGCTATACAGAAACATTCTCGCGCGAAATTAAAAACTGTTACTGATCTTCGCGCGGGCCGTAAAACTTCTTCGCGTGACCAGTAAAGGTTTTTCGCGCGAAGTTTTGTATCAGCATTTACAATCTGGGTCTGTTTTAGCTATTTGTAGCCTGCACGCTGTCCTTTTTTGCATCCATTTATCGCTCTCTGTTTGCAAATAGTCCTGGAACAGCGACACTTTGCTTAATTGAAAACTTGTGTCTTATACCTTGACTAGTCTCGTCTCATACATCCTCGTCTTAATGCTTGCCATACTTTGTGTTGCAGTGGTCATAATCTCTGGCTGTTTTAGCCTTTAAATCAGACCATTTGTGCCTTAGTGAACAGCATTCTTGTTACTATCTTGTCCTTTTTGAGACTCAGTCTTAGTATAGTCCTTGTCTAGGTTCTAGCTTCGTGTCCTTGCCTATGACTGTCACAACCAGAAGTGGCAACGTGTTTTATCCTGATAACATTAGACGTGGTCGTGCTAGGGGTCGTAACCGCAGCAAAGGTAGCTTACCTTTCGCTACGCAATCCATATCTAGTTTGGCTAGTGAGGCGTCTTCACGGTCTTCCTCACCTGCAAGGTCATCTCAAGATCAACGAACATTTCCCAATTTGCAACAAATTGGGAATCTTTTTTACCAAAAGGATACTGAGACAGGTAGGAGTCCTGCATTCTCAAACACAATGTATGACCCTTTCTCCACGGACCCTTTTCAAACACAACATACGGAAACTGAACAAGTTCTTATAGTGCCTAATCGTGAACCTGAACGGGGTAGCCATAGTCGATATCAAGAACAACCTAGGGATGACAAGGAGAAAGAGAAAGAAAATGAAACTGATGAAGAACAAGAAGAGGTGGAAATCCTTCCTGAACACATAGCAAGATGTTGACGAGACAAAAAATTTCAGAAGGTCATGGGAATCCTAATCAATGAAGAGAAAGAAAAGTACTTTCTCAAACTCACCCAAGAGGGAGCTAAACTGCCCACACATTTCGATGTGGAGACCATTATCACACGTGAAGAAGAAACCGAGACCACTAAACTCCAAAAAAAACTGAAAATTATGCAAGACCAATTGGCTTAGATGATGCATGAGAAAGAGAAACCTAAAAAGACATACACATTGGACACTATTTGTTCATTTCCATTTGACAAAAGTATAAACATGCCGCCTTTCCCAAGAGGTGTAGAACTACCCAAATATGACAAGTACTTTGGTACTACTGATCCCCAAGATCACTTGTGGGAATTTTGTGCTTTATCTATGGAGTTTATACACAATCAAACGTACCTCATGTGTTTATTCCCTAGAAGCCTAGGTGGTCAAGCTTTGGAGTGGTTTTCACATTTACCTCCTGGCATCAAGACGTTTGACAAAATTGCTAATTCATTTGTTCAGCAATATTCTCATAACATTCAACACCCTGTAAATATTCGAGATCTATGCAACCTTAAACAGAAGGTGGGTGAGCCTTTTCTCACTTTCCTCCAACGGTGGAGACAGCTTTATACCAAGTACTCCCGTAAAATCCCAAAAACGGAGAAGCTCGACATTTTCACCGATAACCTCTTACCTGATTTCAGGTATAGAGTTCAACTACAAGGTTCGCGTACCTTTGAAGACATGGTTACGCAGGCTATCCATATCAAAGAATTTATGGTCAAGAAGGGTGAGCTCACTCTTCAGAGAGACTCAAAACAAAGTTCCACTTCCAACAAGGATAAAATCAAACATGTCAACAAGAATCGAGAAATTGTACATGATGGGGTTGTTGATAATGTCACACCAAAACCTGCTAAAGCAGCATTTAATCTCACAAACTGCTTCAAAGCGGCCAAAAGTGCTGAGAAGCCTCCTCCTGACAATAAAATGTCTAGGAATAAACCGAGAAACTCATGGGCAGCACGACCCAAGCGAGAGTATACGCCTTTAGGAGAACCTTTGGATATGGTTTACAAAACATTGCTACAACACAAGCTTATCTCACCAATGGATAACGCTCGTCCCTATGATCCACAACCACGTCCACCATGGTGGAATGAGACCTCATTTTGTGAGTATCACCAAAACAAGGGTCATAAAACCATCAACTGTATAAACTTACATCATAAAGTCCAAGACATGATTGATGCTGGTGAACTTGTGGTAGATGGACATAACAAAAACTCGGACCACAAGGCGTTCAAAGATCCTTTCCCACCTTATGAAAAGGAGAGACTTCGAAACCAGAACCCTATAATAAGGTCAACTATACGTATTCCAATGATGACAATGTCATTCACATGGTTGAACCTGTAGATTTTGAATACTGTGACGTTATTACCATAAAGGGGAAACAAGATAATGATAAACACAAGACACCATTTGTCTTGAGAGGCCCTACTTTCAATAACATGGATAATACGTCTTCGCAACACTGTGCTAATGCTGTTACTCGCTCTCATGCGAAATTGGTGCTCAAGGGTCCTACATCTCCTACTTCAAATCTCGAACAACACAAGGACAAAGCCCTTGCTGGTCCATCCGGTAAAGGTGCAAAACACACGACGAACTTGACTGTAACCAGTTATAGTGTTCTAGATCAATTGAAACGAACCAATGCTCACATTTCTATATTTGAGCTGCTTAAAATCTCGCCCGCTCATAAGCAAATTCTGGATAAAGCCCTCACTGAGACAAACGTTCCTCAGGATCTTGATCTTGAATGATTTCAATCCATGGTAGGTCACCTGACGTCACCTTATCTTATGACCTTCTCCGAGGAGGATGACAACTCACTGAATCACCCACACAATCAGCCTCTACACATTGAGGTTATGATCCACCAGACACGTGTTCGTCGGGTACTCATTGACAATGGCGCTGGCCTAAATATTGTTTTTGCAGCTCTGCTTAGACAATTGAGTTATTCTAAGGACTCTATCGATCCTCGATGAAAGATCACTATTAAAGCATACGATGAAGTAGAACGAAAGTCACTAGGTCTTGTGACTTTACCAATTCGTGTCGGTCTTGTCGAAAGGGATGTCACCTGTCAGGTGCTCGACATTCCCTTAGCCTACAACATTCTGTTAGGACGGCCATGGATACATGAGATGCACGTTGTGCCATCCACATACCACCAATGCATTAAATTCCCATTTCATGGCTCTGAAGTTACTATTCCAACAACTACTAGCTACACTTGCAATATGCTCAAAGCTGCTGAATCTTTCGTCCCTGCTAACCGTGAGTCTACTGATTGTCACAACAATAAGCTGAAACAAATTGAGCAGTCATTTAAATTGAAAGAAAATGGTATGGGAGAGTACCACATGGAACCAGTGTTATCATTAACATCAATTCCAGAATCCCCTCGACATTTTGGGAGACCCTCACTAGCAAAGAAGCCATTCGTATTGACACCTCATACCAAGTTTAATGGTTCTTTTGTCAAAGCTACAGTTCCCTTGGAAGATGAAAGAAAAAACAAAGCCATTGCTGCATGGCTTTACAAAGAAGAGTCTCCAGTAGACCTAACAGAACAAGTTCGAGAAATCATTCCTAAGAAGTATGGACCTGGTCTTAAGCTTATGAAGCGTTTTGGCTACAAGGGAACTGGCCCTATTGGGTGCAATAACAATGGTTTAATAGATCCTGTCAAAGCAATAGCTCGAAGCAACAGTGACACAAGTGGCCTAGGGTTCAAGAAGGTCCCTTTCCATTTGGGATCCAATAAATTCATACCTGTACCTGAGAGTTCATCTGAAAATGAGTCACAATCTGAATCAGGTACTCAAAAGGAAGAATCTAATGATGAGGATTCTTACCCTCATCCTATTCCTTATGATCTTGCTAAATTCTTTGCTGAGCCAGATGACTTTGTGCCACGTGTTAGCACTCTGGATGATACTAGTGATTCTTCTGAGGACAATACTGAGCAACTCGAATATCATTCAGAAAAGGGAGAATCTAGTCAGTCATGTCATGTTGAGTATTTGTGTAAGAATCCAGAGGTTGAAGGAGAGTATGTCCCTATCACTGTTGGGGAGTTCTATAGTCTCTCACCATGTAGCACCGATTCTCATGAATATGAATTTGACAATCTTTCAGAAGCGACTACTGATAAAGACATTGACCAAGTGCATGTCTATGAAAATCAAATCGAAGTGAGTGAAATGTCTAGGGATAGGTCACAGGGGTCTGGTCCAACTAGTGTCTTAGATTCATCAATTACTAATGTTCGTACTCCGAGACATTTGAATATACCTGTGGGTGAGGTCGCCGTAGGTCTCAAATTTTTGGTCCACACATTTAATAACTATACTGTGAACGCAATTGAACCAGCCACTACTCTCTCACTTGCACATCTTGAGCTTATAGACTGGAACCCCAATGCATCTAACAAAGTCCCCACGTTCCAGAATGACTATACTCTTGCCTGTTACCTAAACGCTATCGAACCTGTAACGTCTTCCACCAATGAGCAGAGCGTCAACATGACTGAGGCCGACATCAAATATCTTAGTCACATAATTAAAAAGAAAAATTGCAAGAGGTCGGATGGTGAAAACCACATTGTGGCAGTGTCGGATCCAAAAATAGTAAAAACAAAAGACGTATCCAAGGGTGAAAACCTCTTTGAGGCGCTTGCAGATGAGATATTTGATGTCCTTCCCAGTCACTTTCAGGAGAGATCATCAGTGTTAATAGAGCCAACACAACCGATTAACCTAGGCACAGAAGAACATCCTCATGTGATACATTTGGCTCAGTCATTGTCAACTGAAGAAAAGGAACAATTCATTGCCTTTTTCAAGGGAAAGAAAGTAAATTTTGCCTGGACATATTCTGACATGCCAGGATTGGATCCTAATCTTATTATGCACCACTTGTCCATAATGCCAGGCATAAAACCAGTTAAACAGAAGCTCCGCAAAATGCATCCTCATGTTGCATTGCTAGTCAAAGCCGAATTGGAGAAACTTCTGAAGGCTGGTTTCATTTGTGCAATTGATTATGCTGAATGGATATCCAATATTGTCCCTGTGTCCAAGCATGATAAGTCTATCAGAGTTTGTACAGATTTCCGTGATCTTAACTTGGCATGTCCTAAAGATGACTTCCCACTCCCTAATATTGATATGATTGTGGACATGATAGCTGGCTATGAGATGTACTCACTTATGGATGGTTTTTTTGGATACAATCAGATAAAAATTGCACCAGAAGATCAAGAGAAAACAACCTTCACATGTGCATGGGGAACCTTTTGTTGGAATGTAATGCCATTTGGTTTAAAGAATGCTAGAGCTATATATCAGCGGGCTGTTACTACAATCTTCCATGACATGATGCATAGAACTATGGAGGACTATGTTGATGATACTTTGGTCAAAAGCGCTAACGCAATACCCATTTGCACGATTTGGGACCAATCCTAGATCGTATGGAAAAGTTTAGTCTTCAGCTCAATCCTAAGAAGTGTGCATTTGGTGTCACATCAGGAAAACTATTAGGATATATTGTTTCTGCAAAAGGAATTGAAGTAGATCTAGAAAAAGTACAAGCAATAATGGACATGCCACCACCTCGAAACATCAGTCAGATGAGAGGACTACAAGGAAGGCTTCAATCTATTCGCAGATTTATTTCACAATTGGCGGATAAATCACAACCCTTCACAAAGACTTTACATAAGGGTGTGAAATTCAATTGGAGCTAGGATTGTGAGCAAAGCTTAACACAGATTAAACAATATCTTGTCAATCCACCAATCCTGATGCCTCCTATGCATGGGAAACCTTTTCTTTTATACATTTCAGCTACTAAAACATCTTTGGGAATCCTGTTGGCTCAGGAAGACAATGATAACAAAGAAAGAGCTATTTATTACTTGAGCCAAACATTGGTCTCTTATGAGAAAAACTACAGTATTATTGAGAAAGCTTGCTTGGCAGTTGTCTTTGCTTCCCAAAAGTTGAGACACTACATGCTTTCCCACACTACACGGCTTGTGGCTAAAATAGATCCCTTAAAGTATTTACTCAGTAAGGCAGCTCTCACAGGAAGATTGGCTAAATGGGTCATGATACTAAGTGAGTTCGACATCCAATATGTTGAACGCAAAGCTATAAAGGGACAGGCAATTGCAGACCAGCTAGCTGAGGCACCCATACCGAGTCTCCTACCAATAAACATTGATTTTCTAGATGAGTCAATTCTAACACTCACTCACCATACATGGGTTATGTTCTTCGATGGATCCTTCACACAACAAGGATCAGGTGTTGGATTTCTTTTCATCACACCACAGAAATACTCATTGCCCAAAGCATACAAGATTTTGTTTCCTTGTACAAATAACATTGCTGAATATGAAACTTTGATCAATGGTATGTAAATTGCAGCTGAATGGAGAGTAGATCAATTGGATATCTTCGGTGACTCCCAGCTTGTCATCAACCAAGTAAATGATGTGTATCAAAAAAAGGATGAAAAACTAATTCCTTATAAGCGCATGGTTGATGACTTGACGAAATATTTTGCACACATAACCTTCCAACAGGTTCCACGTACAGATAATAAAGCGGCTGATGCCATGGCCACTCTGGCTTCCCTTCTACAAATGCCAGAAAATGATCTCCGACACGAGTTCCTTGTGGAAGCATTACACTACCCAGCCTATGACACACCTGATTCCAAGATGATCTATTCTATTATAGGACAAGAATCATCCCACTACCATCACATCTATTCCTACCTTCGTAATCAAACCATTTCGGAAGGTTTGACTCGGAATGAGAAACGTTACCTAATCTGTAACGCTTCACATTATGTCATTATTGCTGACGATCTATATAGGAGGGGTCTCGACGGAACACTCCTTAGGTGTTTAGAACTCAACGAGTCCAAACGTGCACTAATTGACGTTCACGAAGGCATTTGAGGATCTCATTCCAATGGCCTAACACTAGCTCGCAAACTCCTTCGTGCTGGTTACTACTGGCCTAAAATGGAGCAAGAAGCTATTAAATATGCTAGGTCCTGCAAACAGTGTCAACTACACAGGAATCTCATTCATGCTCCAGCTAGAGAGTTGATTCCCTCTACTTCAACATGGCCATTTCAACAATGGGCCTTTGACTTGGTAGGATAGATTCACCCAACCTCTTCTAATGGACATAAGTTCATTATCACCGCTACAGATTATTTCACGAAATGGGTAGAGGCAGTCCCTCTCACAATTGCTGATGGCAAAACTGTAGTGCTTTTTATCAAAAACTACATCATCTGTAGATATGGTATATCGTCCTCAATCATTACTTATAATGGAGGACAATTCAAAAATAAAGACCTTAAGGAACTGTGCAAGAAATTTAAAATTACACAACATTGGTCTTCCATTTATTACCCCTGGGGTAATGGGCAAGCTGAGGCATCAAATAAGGCAATTCTCAAAATTCTTCATCGCACAGTCAGTAAGTCAGGGCGAGATTGGCATCTCTAGATCAATCCAGCCCTGTGGGCATATAGAACAAGCATTAGAACTCCAATGGGCACGACTCCTTTTGCGTTGGTGTATGGGGCAGATGTTGTGCTCTCGATAGAGATTGAGATTCCTACCTTGAGAATCTCTATGAAAGGCCTTATCACAGATGATGATTGTAGGATAGCCCGGCTTCAAGAACTTGTGTTGCTGGATGAACGACGACAAGTGCCTGTGATCATCTACGAGCATATCAACAAAGAATGGCGTGAAGCTACAATAGGAGGATTAGGCCACGTGACTTCCAGCTGGGTGATCTCGTCCTAAGAGAGAATCCTAAGAATCAACAACAACGAATGCAAAAGGGAAAGTTTGAACCAAACTGGCTAGGTCCTTACATCATTACTGCAGTATATGGATCTGGCGCCTATCAACTTTCTACAACTGAAGGAGAAGTGCTTAAAGAGACTATGAACACTCTCCACCTGAAGCGGTTTTTCAGTTGATTCAATCTCAGCAAGCTCTCTGTACATATCTAAATGTCTTGAAAAAAATCCCAAAAATCAGAAAAAGTCCTAAAAATTAAAAAATAAAAATAAAAAAATCCAAGAAGGTGAGAACCTGGTAAACAGGCGCCTCTGTCTTGCTCATGTATCCATGGACTGAGTTTTGTCATAGGTCAAGGGCATTCCCCTCTAGTGTCACTTTTTTTGAGATTTTCCTCATAGAATCTCCTTCGTGACAGTCACCAGTTGTTCTAACTGTGTCTGCCTACTGTCACCAGTGTCACTCTTTTCGAGATTTTCCTCATAGAATCTCCTTCATGACAGTCACCAGTTGTTCTGACTGTGTCTGCCTTCTGTCACCAGTGTCACTCTTTTCGAGATTTTCCTCATAGAATCTCCTTCGTGACAGTCACCAGTTGTTCTGACTATGTCTGCCTACTGTCACCAGTGTCACTCTTTTCGAGATTTTCCCCATAGAATCTCCTTCGTGACAGTCACCAGTTGTTCTAACTGCGTCTGCCTACTGTTGTCACCCCACTGAAGAGATTTCTTTCTTACATATTCTGGACATTGACACTTGACATCATCTCGAAAACATTAATCTCAATGATATACTTGTTTGGATCTTCTGAGAATTTTCTCTTATTGCTTTGTTTTGCTTTATCATATCTCCTCGAGCAACATCGATGATGTCATCTCCGACTAGAGAAGTAATGACTGGGGGCATGATCTTTTCATATGTTTTCTATTTGCGGTTTAGTTCCAATACGTTGATACATTCCTATAAGAGGGGTGTCCACTATAAGAGACTCCATTCCGTATTGGATGGCCGTGTGTACCTTGACTCCTTTTATACAGATATGTCAACGATATTGGTTCTTCTCCTTGTTTGTTGGAGTGAACTCTTCATGCTATAGTACATACTGATACTCGTCCTATTAAGTGAACGTACGGGTCACTGCGAGTATATTTAGCACACTTCTGTCTCAGGTTACGAACGCAAGGGTCGTTGCGGACAACATGAATATTGAATACTTTGCATAAGAGGAATCTCCCATGTGTTTGGTGTGCCTGTCATACAAGCAACATTCAGGTCATCCTAGCATTCATGCTTTGATGCTTATGTTAACTTGTTACATTAAAAGGGACAAATGTTCTGGTCATTCTAGCTTCTTGTGCCTCGAATGCTTACATTTAACCCCGACATTCCAATAACGTATGTTACATTCATATTTTCATGATTGCAATGTCAGTGGAAGTTGTGTAACATACGAGCTTTGTTTTATATCCAATGATGATAAATCATCGAGGCTTGGTGACCAAACCTAAGGCTGCATTTATCATAGTCTTGCATACTTCATTGGCATTAGCACGCAATTCAACGGTAATCCTATTCATAATCCACATGCATCAGATTCCTCCATGGCTGCACAAGCGTTTGGTTCATCGATTCTCATTCCTAGATGGAATACTTGTGACTGTCAAATAAAAAATGCACAAAACTATGTCAGATGTCAGTTCATACATATATGTTCTATCTAAACATACATCTCATGAACATCAGAGCAAAACAAAATAGACAATGACATGTACACAGGAATACTCGGCTCAAAATCTCGTATATGTATATATCAAAGAATGGGTCAGTACAAATAAAATGGGTGCTACTCGAGCGCAATCGATCAAAAATGATACATCTGGTGCTGGCACACCAATCGATACATAGCTAGAGATCAAAATAAAAGTCAGGCACAGAGCATCTAACTCTGTCCCGAACCCTCGCCTCTGGGAGGAGCAAGAGGGACAGGGGCAACAGGTGGTGGAGGCGGTGGTGGCATATCCGGCCTGATAGGAGGTCGTGCACCTCCGGACTCTCGTGCATACTGAGAGAATCGCTGCACCTGCAATGTCTCATCAGGTACTGCACTAGTGTATGCAGCATAATAATATGTGGCTCGAGCAGACTGGAAGCGGATCTCATCCTGTGCCAACTCTAGCCTCCGCTCTGCAGCCTCCGCGCGCTCTCTCTGGCGATCTGTCTCTCTCTGTCTCTCTACCAGCTTTGCATCCCTGACTGCCACTGCAATCTGCAACTCTCCCAACAATTGGGAGGCTACACGAATGCGCTCTCGGTACCGCCATACCGCATCTTGTACTCCACCTATCGGCTGATCCGACATATCCTCATCGACCATCTCTGGTGCATGCTGAGGTGGAGGTGCCTGCTGCGATGGAGGTGCCTGCCGCTGTGGGACCTCTTGCTGAAGAGCCTGCTCCTCTGTCCTCTGCCTCCTCCGCCGACTGTGTCCCACTCCACTACCCCCAGCACCTGGGTCTGATCCCATCTGTCATGGGGGAATAGGCATCTGTTGTACCCGGTGCTAGACCTGTGGTGGCACCTGTGGCTGTGCCTATTGTTGTTGTGATACCTATCCCTTCCCCTATACCTGCCCTGCCATCCCTAATGGATCTGTGAAGCATGGGAATGGATGGCTCATCAAAAATACCTGATATGCAGGCGTCATCCCAGCATCTACTACCTCTGGCAGGTAGTCCCACTGAACTGCAACCAAACTACGAATATCTATCATGGATCATCCTAGATCCATCCGTGGAGGCCATCCCCTCTCTATATCCTTCTGTACCCTGGCATAGGCACAGTACTCAGCCGCAATGTCTTGTGGTCTACCATACTGTCACCACACTCGAGAAATGACAAATCTCTCTATGACAGATGTCGTCCTGCCTGCCAGCGGTCGAGAACTAAACATCCAGGGCAGCTCTCTCAGGGCATCATCCCAATCCTCTGTCTCTCTCCAGGGTCACCATATAACAGACACCAGGTCATCGAGATGTGCTCGCTAATGCTTAGTCTTACCCAAGTGGGCCTGGGTAATATGCCCTCGATATCTGCAAATGTAGGGCTCCATGGGCTCCCGAGAATCCTCAAAAATTGGTCTACATACAGGGAGATTCTCCCAGGCCCAGATCTGTAACACATAAACACCTGATGCCATGGTCTTCTTCTCGTGGAAGATGACCTCATGCATCTCATGAAAAAGATGGGCCAACATACACTGACCCCACCCAAAGATCTCAGGTGCCTCAACCATCCTACGGAGCATGACACCCCATCCACACTCCAACCCATGTTGTCCCCTATCAGGACATAGGAAGCAGCTCAAGAAAATACCCAACACAGATGCTAACCTGTGTGTAGGTCCATAAGTATGCATCAACTCATCCCAGCTGATGGCCCTGCCCCTCGGTAGCTCTCTCTCAAAAACAATGGATAGTGCCTCTGTCCCTAATCGAGGCACTGTATCATATACAACCCGGGCACCGTGAAAGGGAATCCTCAAGATCCTCCATATGTCCTTTGGTGTGATGGTCATCTCACCCATCGGCAAATGAAATGTGTTCGTTTCCGAATGAAAACGCTCTACCAATGCAGTCAGTAAACCGTGATTCACCATCACGACTGGAATCTGGCATAGTGAAGACAAACCCAATCGGGAAATGTGTGCCTGATCTGCGTCATCCAAACTCCGTAATAACTCTCCATAAGGCGGATAATGAGATCTAAATGATACGTCTCCGAATACCTCCTGCACGCATAATTTAAAAAAAATGATAAACAAACGATCAGTATCAAGTCGAATCGAAGCATCAAAACAAAATACAATGCGATTTCTAAATGCAAAAATTACAAAAATGGCACAGAATTTCGCGCGAGATTGCTGAAATCTTGCGCGAATACATATGGTTTTGCGCGAAATAGTTCTCTCCTCGCGCGAAGAAACTCTCCTTCGCGCTAAAATAGATCTCCTCGCGCGAAGATAGATCATCTCGCCCGAGAAAAGAGGTTCTCGCGCAAAATAGGATTTGCCACGCGCGAAGAATCTACATCTTCGCGCGAAGCCAAAATCGCCTCGCGCGAAGATATTCCGACCGTGCGCGAAGAAACAACACATCCTGTTTCTTCGCGCGAAGAAAGAATATCTTCGCGCGAGAAGAGATCGGTCTCGCGCGAAGAAAGAATTGCACATCCTAAAACATGCTAAAAATGTGCATAAATGATCTTGAAAAATGTGTAATCAAAAGTACGAAGATGGGAGATCGATGACTCACCGGTGGTCCATAGTCTGCTGGCCCGCTGTGTCGTTTGGAGCGCTCAAAATGATGATATCTCAAGTTCACTGCCATGTCTATATCAGAGCTCAAAATCACTAAAAGACAAAAGCACAAATGAATTGAAAATGACCCTTCAAGCCATTATATAGGTGTTGACCAAAATTTTCAAAGTGCTCGAATTTGCGCAAAAATCGTACCCTTGGCTAATTGGACCATTCTGGATCCATTTTTGGGATCAAATTCGAGATCTGACACACCCAAAAGCCTTAAAAATGCATTTTAAAATTTTAGGGACCAATGTGATCGAACGCTTGTGCAGTCAAATCTTTCTGATACTTTATAATTCTTGGAATCTTTTCAACTTTACATTCTCCATATTTTCAAAATTCATTTTGAAAATAGTCAACTGAAGTCAACTTTACTACTTCAAATCATATTTCTGGTGTGTCATCTTTCGATTTTGCTCCCAAGGGGGCATGATGATTACATCATTAAATACTATTTTCTTAGGGCATTTAGTTCCCATCTTATGTCCTAGTCACTTGGGGCATCTCGTCACTTGGGGCATCTCATCACTTGGGGCTTTTTGTTCCCTTCTATCTGACATTTCTGCCATCTATCTTATCTTTTCATCAATTGATCAACCTTATAACAACTCTTCTCAGAGTTCGATGGACAGGTATTGGGACAGTCTAAACCTTGACTCCTGAGGATCAAACCTCGTTCTGGGGATGATTCTATGACTCTAATGAGACCTTGTTATCTTTTATCAATTTCGGGTATCTAGGTGTTCTATCTGGATCCTTGAAGGTTAAGCTTCGTTCTGGAGATAACTTTCTAAATGCTATTAACTTCGGGTATCTAGGTGTTCTATCTGGATCCTTGAAGGTTAAGCTTCGTTCTGGAGATAACTTTCTAAATGCTATTAATTTCGAGTATCTAGGTGTTCTATCTGGATCCTTGAAGATTAAGCTTCGTTCTGGAGATAATCTTCTAAATACTATCAATTTCAGGTATCTAGGTGTTCTATCTAGATCCTTAAAGGTTAAACTTCATTATGAAGAAACTTTTTAAATGCTTATCAATTTTAGGTATCTAGACATTCTGTCTAGATCCTTAAAGATTACACTTCGTTCTGAAGATAGTCTTTTAAATGCTATCGATCTTAGGTATCTAAGTGCTATGCTTGAATTCCTTAGGATTAAGCTCTTCTCTAGAGAAGGTCCTTAAAAAGCTTATCAATTGGTCTCCGTGTCATCACCTTCGAAACCAATCTCATGTTCACATCATGCTTTCTGATTAAAATACTTATTGCTTAGGGCATTTAGTTCCCATCTTATGTCCTAGTCACTTGGGGCATCTCGTCACTTGGGGCATCTCATCACTTGGGGCTTTTTGTTCCCTTCTATTTGACATTTCTACCATCTATCTTATCTTTTCATCAATTGATCAACCTTATAACAACTCTTCTCAGAGTTCGATGGACAGGTATTGGGATAGTCTAAACCTCGACTCCTAAGGATCAAACCTCGTTCTGGGGATGATTCTATGACTCTAATGAGACCTTGTTATCTTTTATCAATTTCGGGTATCTAGGTGTTCTATCTGGATCCTTGAAGGTTAAGCTTCGTTCTGGAGATAACTTTCTAAATGCTATTAACTTCGGGTATCTAGGTGTTCTATCTATATCCTTGAAGGTTAAGCTTCGTTCTAGAGATAACTTTCTAAATGCTATTAATTTTGGGTATCTAGGTGTTCTATCTGGATCCTTGAAGGTTAAGCTTCGTTCTGGAGATAATCTTCTAAATACTATCAATTTCAGGTATCTAGGTGTTCTATCTGGATCCTTAAAGGTTAAACTTCATTATGAAGAAACTTTTTAAATGCTTATCAATTTTAGGTATCTAGACATTCTGTATAGATCCTTAAAGATTACGCTTCGTTCTGAAGATAGTCTTTTAAATGCTATCGATCTTAGGTATCTAAGTGCTCTGCTTGAATTCCTTAGGATTAAGCTCTGCTCTAGAGAAGGTCCTTAAAAAGCTTATCAATTGGTCTCCGTGTCATCACCTTCAGAACCAATCTCATGTTCACGTCATGCTTTCTGATTATCTTTGAATTGAACGTGTTGCTCGCACATTCATTCAAAGAGGGGCAAAATGTAATACCCCAAAATTGGCTCATTGCCGTTATACCAATTCTAGTCTATTTTTGATAATTCCAAAGTCCTATTCTAATAAGCAATTCTCATTCTGCTATTCGCTACTTGACTTAATTGTCAGATGCAGAAAAACCCTAATCTGCATTCATCATATTTCTTATTTAATTCCTATAGTACATACTCATATTAGTCGCATTAAACCTACTTGATTAATATTTAATTTAATTATTAAGTATTTATACTTTAATTAAATTAAATTATATCCTAAGGCTAATATACTATGGAATTAAATTTATTTAATTTAATAAATACACCTATCTTAATTAATTAAATGTAATTATTTAATTAAATGAGAAAGGTATTTCTAATTAATTAAAAGAAATTATTTAATTAAATAGAGTACTTACTTCTAAATAATTAAACAAAGTTATTTAATTAAATGGGAAGACATTCCTAATTAATTAAATAAAGTTATTTCAGTAAACAAAAGTGTCTCTAATTAATTAAAGATTATTTAATTAAATAGAAAAAGTAATTATGAGAGCATATTTCATTTTATTAAATTAAATATCTCAACAAAATCTCTCTTCAGTTCAAAAAACGGGAATTTCTAGTTCACTATTGATCAAAAATGAGTTAACACAGTTAACTCCTTTTTCTACTCAAATTAAAATAGTTAACTCCTTATTTATCTCAAATTAAGTCTGTTAACTCCCTTTAACTTGGGAATCTCCCTTTATGACTGAAACTCATCTTCAATCCTGACTGTTGATCTGAATCGATCTCAACCGTTGATGGATTCCAGGAAACTCTATTTAAGAGACCCTCATCTCTTCATTTGAGAGAGGATGAATTGATTTGCTATCGAATTGCTGTTGAAATTCATGCTCATATTTACTTCCATTTCTTGCACACATTCTCATTTTTAGTTTAATCTCATTTTAGTTTAATCATGCATATGCTTAATCTAGTTTGCTTCATTTTTTCTTAGATTACATTGCATCTTTCATTTTCTTAGATTAATCCGTATACTCATTCTTAGCTTAATTCCATTGTCAAATCCTTCGTTCTTAGAGGGTCTGGTTGCCTACACCTCAATTTTGAGGATATTAACAGGCAAAATCCCTTTAGATAGAAGGCAACAGGTCGCTTTGCAGGGCAAATTTCGGATGTACAATTCAATATTCATTCCGCGATGAATCCGCAAATAAGGACCGTGTTGAAGTGTGTGTGTTAGTATAGGCCGCATTTTCACGCATACACATACCATAGCATACATCAAGTTTCCTACAGCTGAAGCATAAGGTACCTTGGACCTCTTAGCCTCCTAGTCTTCTTCTAGTGTTTTCGAACACATCTCCTTAGTCAACTTCAAATGACCAGGAAAAGGTGTGCTAACAACTTTGACATTCTTCATAGAAAAACGTTGCAACACCTTCTCAATATAATCAGCATGAGATAATGTCAATTTTTCGTGCTTCTTATCTCTAGAAAATTTTATACCAAAGATTTGTTTTGCTGCCCCAAATCCTTCATAGCTAATGAATGTGCTAATTGTTCTTTTAACCCCTTAATGTGATCCATATTAGACTTAACTACAAGCATATTATCAACATAAAAACATAAAATAATGTAGTTGTTATCATTTAACCTCTTAAAATAGACACAATGGTCAGAATGACATCGACTATAATCATGCTCATTCATAAAATTTTCAAATTTAATATACCATTGCCAAGGTGCTTGCTTCAAGCGATTTGCACTCTAGATTCTCCTTACCTTTGACCTCAAATCCATGTGGTTGTGCCATATATATTTCTTTATCCAAATCACCATGGAGAAAAGTTGTTTTAATATCAAGTTGCTCCAAATGCAAATCTTTAGTAGCCACAATATTTAAAACAATGTGAATAAAAGTCATTTTAACATGAGAGAATATCTCATCAAAATAATGCCCTTTTTTCTATGCAAATCCTTTTACAACTAACTTAGCTTTAAATCGTTTCTTATCTACATACAACTTTCAACCTATAAACCCGTTTATTATGTAAAACTCTTTTACCTGTAGGCAACTTGCATAAATCTCACATCTAATTTTTCAACAAAGAGTCCATTTCTTCTTTCATTGCAAACTCCCACTGAATCTTTGTATCCACCTGCACAACTTTATCATAACATTCAAATTCAACAGCATCTGTTAATAAAATAAAATACAAAGAGGGAGAAAATATTTTGGAAGTCTACTTAGCCTTGTTGATCATCTAACGTTCACTGGGGTGTGGTATTTGATGTTGCAATTGTTGCAGAGCATGAGGGTTTGCTAAAACATCTTCCTTTTGAGTATCATCCAACAGTATATAATCATTTTATTTCTTCTCATGTTGGTTCAACAAATCTGTGTACAATACTTTCTCATTGAATATGACATCCTTGCTTCTTACAATTTTATGGTTTTCAAAATCCCAAAGCCTATAACCAAATTCATCAATGCCATATCCAACAAATACACATTTCTTTGATTTAGCCTCTAACTTGGTTCTATTTTTAGAATCTATATATGCAAAAACTTCACAATCGAAGCTTTTGATAAGAAAATAACTCACCTCCTTACCAGTTCATGCTTCCTTTAGAATACCACAACTGAAAAGAGCAGAGGGACCTCTATTAATCAAATATACAACAATATTAACAACCTCCACCCACATGTTCAAGTGAAACCCAACATAAAACTTCATGCTCCATACACTCTCCATAATTGTCATGTTCATGCATTTAGCCACTCTGTTTTTGTGTGAAGTCCTTGCAATAGTTTTTTGTCTACGAATACTATTAGAGGAACAATAATCTTCAAATTATTTGCTACAATATTCACCACCATTATCAGATATGAAACAATTTAGCTTTTTACTAGTCTCATTCTCAACCGAGTATTTCCATTTCTTAAAAGTTATAAATATATCAGATTTATGTCTAAGAAAATAAACCCATACTTTTATGGTCATATCATCAATGAATGTAACGTAATAATTAGTCACCAGGGGAAAATATTTGAGTTGGTCCCCATAAAACTGTATGCACAAGCTCTAATTTCTCATTTTTATTTTCCTTCCCACTCTTCACAAAACTAACTCTCTTTTGTTTTCCATACACACAACTTTCACAAAAATTCATATTGACACATTTTAGATCTGGTAAAACCTTTTTTGAATGAAGTAATTATATACTTTTCTCACTCATGTGCCCAAGTCTGTTGTGTTATAGTGATGTATTAGATTCTACAACAATTGTTTGTTCTCCCTGCTCAACTGCAACAATTGTTCCTGAACATTCATTTTTGTCTGAAATAATTGAAGTAGAAGGAACAAGATGGTTTGTAGAAAGATATAAGGTGCCTACTTTTACATCTTTTGTAACATTCCAATTTTTATCATTAAAATTAATTATGCAACCCTCATCATCGAGTTTTCCTACTAAAATTAAATTCCTACTCAGCCTTGGAACATGTCTTGCCTCATATAGTAGCCAATGATTCTCTTTTTGCAACTTAATCTTAACTTTTCCTTTCCAACAATCTAACATGGTTCATTATCCCCCAAATAAATAAGCCCAAAATCCCCTTGGACATAATCAATAAAATAACCTCTATGATGCGTAGAATGAAATGAAGCCCTATAATCTAAAATCCAAGAATCCTTAGTACTTTCTAAATAAAGAAGGAAAGCATCATCTTCAGATTTATTACTTACAACATTTGCCTCCTTGTTCTCTTCCAATTTATCTCCTTCATTGTTCTCTCAACTCCAACAATCTTTCTTCTTATGCCTTGGTTTACCACAATGCCTACAATCTCTTGGTCCTATAGATTGATACCTCTTTCCTTTTGATTTTCCTCTTGATTTCCCATGATTTCCATAATTATTTCCTCTCTCGTTCGTTCTGTCTCTGCTTTGTACGTTGAAAGTACTTCTTGATGTAAATCCACCTGAGGTTTTCCTACAAGTTTCCTTACTCAAAATAACACCAATCATATCATTAAATTTTAAGGTATTAAATCTAGGACAAGAATTACTCATAATCATTACCAAGCCATTTCAACTTTCTGATAAAGAACACAAAATCAAGAGAGCCCTAATTTAATCATCAAAATTAACATTCACAAAAGATAACTGACTAATAAGCGTATTAAACCCATTTACATGATTTGCAATAGATCCATCTTTTTCCATCTTCATATTAAATAAACACTTCATGATAAATACCTTATTTGAAGCAAGGGCTTTTTCATACAACATTTCTAGGGTTTGCATCAACTCTTCCATCATCTTTTCTTTTGTAATGTTAAATGTCACCAATGGTGCTAGGCATTATTGAATATTTCAAGTGTCTTTCTGTCTATAATCTCTCAGTCTTCATCTATCATAGTTCCTTGTTTCTTGGCTTTTCCTTCCAATGGCTTCCATAAATCCTTCTGATAAAGATAGTCCTCCATTTGCATTTTCCATAACTGAAAGTTATGCTCATTAAACTTCTCAACTTTTAGCTTACCCTCATCTATCATCGCTCTCTCTCAACCACGAGACTTTCACTCAACCTTGAGACCTTCCTATAGAGGATAACTAAACAAAAAACAAAAAAAAAATTGACGACAACCTGGCTCTGATACCACTTGTTAGGATTAATCATGAACAAAAATAAGAGTTACATGCAAATATGACCAATATCATAAAATAATAAATCGCACAAAATAGAACACAAGACACAAGGATTTAACCCAATCCCTAGGTTACATCCACTAACATCAAGTTCTATGTTATTATTATCCAATGATTACAATCTGCAATCCCTTACAACTCAATACTGCCACAAGAAGCTACAATATCATCATACATTATGAATTCCCTAACCCTAAGTCATTTTATACAAGCTTTTATCACTTACAAAATTAGGGCTATAATAAGTCGTCCAATAGAAAAATAGTAACTGACACCTTTTACAATAGTGAGTCATTTTTTGCTTTGGGGGAGTTTCCCCTTGACCTCATCTTGGGGGTGCTACCCCCAAACACTTGTAGATATAATTTGGGGGAAACCGAGGCAAATAAATCTCTAAGTATGATTAGGCTCCACATCATAACACATTTTGCATAGTTACCACTAGGTTGACTTGTCCCTTGTTGCTTTTCTAGACAATTAGTTTCTAGGTTTTTCTTTCCATTCAAGAACTTGTAGACAGATCATCAAAAACAAGCTAGGATTTATTGTTTTAAAAGTAAAAATTCACTCTTCCAAGTGCATTTCAAGGTGACTCCATCTCTTATTTTGTCTCTTAGTATTTACTTGTTTTCATATCTATATTGGGTTGTTTGTATACATTTTAGATCTATAATCATCTTCCATACATCACTTAGATCTTATTCCCTTCTAATTAATCTCACAACATTGCATGAAAGAGGTCTTCCTAGTGTACTTCCTTAATAAGTTTCTAGATTTTGTATTGGCATCCCCTTATCACATTTGAGTTATCACTAATCAAATCTAGGGCTTGTTGAGATTCATGCCTAGAAGTCCTTTCTCTTGTATTGAATGGCTTAAGGAGAAAGTGTTAAATTTGTCATATCTAGTTTGCATTGTTATCATTGGTGTCATTTTCCCCTTAAACATTAATAAAGAGGCAATAGTGGTAATATGTAGAAAGTTTTTTGTGAGAAGAAACTTAGAGGTCTTGAGTATGTTATCTATGTCATTAATTGAAGACATGCAATCCCCTTACCATAAGTTTACATGAATGTTGATCTGGGAATTTTGATTGGGATAACCCACATTTCCTAGTATCTGATCATGATATTTATGGATATGACTATCTTTGATATCCATTGGTAAGAGATTAAGCACAATATTCATTTTTTGTTGTGTAGGAAAAAAGTGATATAGACAACTAATAAAGATTGGCCCATTTATCATCTTGAGGCAAAAGGTTATATTATCCCACAGACTTTGAAGAATCTAGATATGAACAATATGTTGACCTCACAAGTCTCTTTGGCATAAAGATTGAAAAAAGCATGTTGTCAATGATGGCCAAAGACTTTGATTGGAAAATATTTGATAATCGATCGAAGGAGGAAGAAGATGTAAGGAATTTGGATTAGTGATAGAAGAAAAAATTGATATACACTTATGTGCACCATGCCAACACAAGCAGACAAGTATGCAAGTTGGCTGATCTAGATCACCGACGAAGAGTCACCATGGATGTGACAAGCGAGTAATGGGCATAGTAGATATGATATTTAACAACACATACAAGTAGGGACAAAGGCTATCATTGGTCCATAGACAAATTGACAGGGCTACCAATCTAGACCCTAGGTGTAGGGGTCACAGGTTTCTTGTGAACGGACTAGGCAATATAATTCAAAACTTGAATAAAAAAATGAGCAGGATAATTTGGCTATGGGTAACTGTGTCCTGATGATGCAAAATGAATTTATGCAATTAAAAGGAGAATGTTGAGAGAGTTGTCAAAGTGGTTGAAGGTTTTGGTTGATGGAGAGTAGAGAATAGAGAGGGAGAAAAATGTGCAAAAGAACACACAATGCAAAGACTAGCAAGAAAACCTGTTGTGAAGAAAATGAATACAACTAGAGGCTATTACAAACAACCAAGGGAAGAGGTGAGACAAGCAAACTCACCAGTTGAACGAGGAGATTAGTATGTTGATGTTGATGTATCCTTAGAGATATCAAGTGGAGATCTACATGACATACAATACCACAATTCAGGTCTATCACATTAGATTTTTTCTTACCATTGCATCTAGTTGTAGCTCTTAAACTGGCAAGCTTCAATAGCAAGCTTATTGTAAAATCCTCTACCACAACATCTCTCAGAAGAAGACTTGTAAATCCTTTAACAAGGTAGCTCTCATAGGCTTTTGTAACCTTGATATGTTACAAACATTCTTAACTAGATGTGTTTCCAAAGGAAACAATTGCAGCTCCTAATAGGGCAACCCTTTACATGCATTATAAGGGCTAGTGGGTATATTATCCCCACTGTGGTTTTCATCCTCTATTCTAGTGTTTCCACGTATAAACCTATGTGTCACCTTCTTGAATGCTTTTGTGTATGAATCTACTAATACCTCACTGCTTTTATCTTAGTGTTAGCTATTAAGATATTTGTACTTAATGTGATTAGAGAGGTTAAATGAACAACTGATTGTGGAAATGGTACTAATTCACCACTCCTCTCAATACTACTTGGGATCAACAATTGGAATCAGAGCTCAGATCTATGTAGCAATGTGTTTAATAACTTGAGGGAAGATCCACTGGTGTAGCTAAGAAGACAATTGGAAGAAGCTGTAGGCACTATTCAAAACTTGAATGAAAAAGTTAGAAAGTCCTTGACAAAGAGAAAAGATGATGAAAAAGCTCAACGAGAGTCAAGAGGTCATAGAAAATTTAGAGGAGCACAATAGTTCAAAGGAGTTAGAAGACATTATCTCTATTTAATAACTAAAAATGATCAGCTAAAGCGAACCATTTCTCAGTTGAGCAAGGAAACATAAGAGCTAACCAAAGAGGTCATTAGAGATCAAGTTGAAGCTGATGTTGTCATCAAAACAAGAGTTGAAGTCAAAGCAATAGCAAGGAAAAATGATGAGCTAAAGACTGATGAGATCAAACATCCTAATATGGAACAGTTCATTGGACTAACTAAGTAAGTGCTCAAGCTCACATAAGAGCTAAGAAGCATGAATGAGCAGAATGAAAAATTAAGGAGATTCAATGAGAGCTCAAAGAATATTGATGAGCAACTGAAGGCTCAAAGAAGAAATGAGCACAACCAATCTTGGTTACCAAGAAAACAATAAAATTAAAGGAGGAGAGACCTCTAGAGAAAATAACTTGAACAACAGTAGATCAGGAAGCACATCTCCAAAAGGTAAGGGTACTACTAAACACTCTTGTCATTTATGTGGTAATAAAGGATGTACATCTAGTGTGTGTTGGTTTAAATAGATCACACTTGTTCAACAATGTACCTTCGAAGGGTACTCCAACAACTGCCATCTTTATGGCCATAGTACATAACAATGTATATCTCATTTCAATGAGAAGAGGATAGATGGACATTGCTTTAACTATTATGGACATAAAGCAAAGAATTGCAAAAAAAGTGCCGAAGAATCAAATATCTTCCAAGGTAGTAAGTCCCACCAGAAGGGATAGGTTCTCAACAATGGTCTGCATGACCTATGGAAATGATGGTCATGTTGTTGCACAATGAAAAATGAGGATGAACCCAAGGAACAACACCATACCATGGAGATGTACTAGAATGACTTGATACATCTTTTAAAATATTGGTCATCTTGCAATAGATTGTAGAAGCAATAGGAGACCGAGAAGAACATCCTTAGCCAAGAAATAGAAAAATATGATAATGGAGCAACTAGATAAAGAATTCACCACCAAGTGGTTGAAGAAGAGTGAAGTTGTTCAAGTAACAAAGAAAGATGAGGTCACCAACTCACCAGTTAGCGATTTGACCTCCCAAACTGACTAAGCTCTTGAATCTTGGAGGGGTTAGATGATAAAAGGTAATGATCATAAATTGATCCCCTAATCTAAACTGGTAAACACACAAGAGAGGAAGAGATGTTGATACCTAGAGAAAGCATAACCTATTGATGAAAGATCAAGAGGCAAAAATAATAAATATTATAGACAAATTGAGAGCATTAATGACATATCTACTATGGTAGGCAAAATCTTTTGCTGACCATTGTTACCCTAGCATTACAATTTATTGACATAAATATGAGGATTGAGGATCACTTGACACTTTTCATTATCAAAATCACTTGTACTTTCATATTGCAAAACCCTAAAGGCTCATAAGAGAATCAACAAGAGTAGAATTTATGAAAAGAATCTTTTACAATCCTATACAATAATTAATTTGAAATCAAGTAGGAAAATAGAAGAAGAAATCAACAAAGTCAATCTAATCGACAACCAACAAAGTAACCATCTAGACTATGATACCATCATTAAAAAAGGGAAAGATATCGAAGATGAAACCACACTATCATCTCTTCATGATGATGTACTACTAACAAAAGATGTAAGAACATGCCTGAAAGTTGAGATTCAAGACTTACACAACAAGGAAATACTAGAGTTGTATAACTCATTCTTCTCTAGACAAAAACTTTGGCAAGGGTGACCCTAGCAGTGTTATTTTTCCTTGGGAGTCATTTGGCGGAAACTTTAGCACAAGTTTTAACAATAGTATGGCTTCTAGCAGGCAATTTGTTTTCTTCATCATTGAATAGTTTCAAGTTTGTTTTTCGACAAGCAATGATGGGGATTTGATTTTCTGTTGAGGGAGGAGAGATGAGAGAAGCTTTGCATCAACAACAGATCTATTGTATTAGCCTTATGTCTCTTTTTATCTTTGTTGACATCCTTTTGTAGTATTTTTGCAAACGCACTAAGATAAAGTGTCACTCTATTACATTTCAAGATATTGGACATCTTTGTGTTTTCTTGTACTTGCACTACATTATAAAGTGCCTTGGGGAGTTTCATGTTGTCCATATTTGCCATCTTCCTTTGTCAACTAAGTGTTCCTTCCATAGCCTCATGATGTGTTGATGACACGTGCCTTTATAGGTGTTTGTACTTCTTTTGTACTCTCAATGTTCCTGATTCTTCTTTCTACAGGAGATATTGCATTTAGTTTAGGTGTTCATGTCTTACCTCTTAGCATTAATAGGGGTTTATGTTGGTTCTATTACTTTCTTGGTTTGATGGAGTGAGCTATGTATTCAGTATTTGATCCTATGTACTAGGCAATTGTAGTGGTTGGATACTTATGCAATTTAGTGAGATGGATCATTTACCATATATATATATTCTTTCATTCCTTTTTCTAGAGGCCATGAAGATACCTTTCATCTTCGATTGATCAGCTCTTTAGACTTAGTCTTCTCTACTTGGTCATATTCTACATAGTGGAGGTTCTTCAAATCAATAGTTTGGCAGTGTTTGCAGCTTCATGCTTCAATGACGTTCTTCATGGTCATCTTTTGTTCCTATCTTCTGGGGTTTGGAAGCTTCTTCAGTCCTCACTAGTTCTTTTTAGCATTGTTTCCATCTCTTTTTGGAGTAGGGCTTTTCCAATGTGGATTTCTCCATTTCTCCTCTTTTCAGAAACTTGATTGTGCTTGGGTACCTTATCAGGCCCAAATTTTCTTTTAGCAGTAGTTTCTAGGTTTTTAGCTACTCCCTAAGTTTATCTTAAGGGGGGTGTTAGAGTAATAAGATATTTCCTTATTAATTAAATCATTTTGATTTAATTATTAAGTCACTTATTATCTCTAGTTTACTTAAGCTAAACTTTAGGCATATAATTAATTATTTTATTAAGTATTGTCATGCAACCTAAGTTTTACCCTCTTAGGGTTTTGATCTCCTTTTATAAGGCGTTGGTCTGATTTTTCACAAGTTAAAATCTTCCTAAGACTTAGGTATAAAAATTAGATAAGTTATGTGTCCTGCTTATTAGGGTTTGGTTCTCTAGTTTTGCAAAAAAAATTTAACCCTATGTAAAAGCCCACTAAGTTTTGTGTCCCAAATAAATGTGTTAGGTCTAGTGTATTTTAAATTTTAGTGAGCAGACAGTTGTTATGAATCTAGAATATTCTCTCAGATCTGTTTTCCACTTTTCCACTTCTTATTCCTGAAGTTATGTACATCGTTAGATCTTTGCAAGATCCACAGTGGTCGTTACGCCGCATAAAGAAAATGTGAGGATCTTAGCCTATGCAACGTAGCGACTACCACAAAATAGAAGCATAGTGTCATAAAATGGAAAGTGGGTGCCGAACTATTTAATTGCTCTGAACTTTTCAGTGATGTGACTGATGTCAGAACTATCAGTACCAGAGAAGGGACTAGCTGGAGTTTGCTATAATTTGTGTCACCGCCATTTGAAATTTTTCAGTGGGTCACTATGTTGCAACCAAAAATTTCTTGTTTTTTCTGGTAGCAACATAGTGCCTTGCCAGAAATTAAGAAAGGTGAGAGATTATGAAACAGAGGGGGAGCATAAACTCCATATTGTTAATGTGGTTGTGTGACTTCAATTCTTTGTTAGACATATTGATTGCATTAATCATGGTGGAAATGTGCATGTTTTCTCAGTTCTGAAATTTCAAATTTTTTAAGGTCACTATGTCACAATCGAGAAATGAAGGAATGCCACTGGTAGCAACATAGCACCTTGACGAAAAAAGGGAAATGTGGTTACAATTCCAAAAAAAGGTGGGTCCCCATGTATTTTCTTCCTCAATAGTAAGCCGTATAATTACCTTGACACGTTGGCATTATTTAAGCACGTGTGTATCTTATGCGCCATAATTTGCAAGAAATCTAGGAGGTCGCTATGTTGCAATCGAAAAGTTCTTGTTTTCCACCGGTAGCAACATAGCGCCTTACCAAAAAAAATGAAACATGGCGGGGCCCAGTTTTATGGTGTTACCAAAAGAATTAAAATTTGAATTAATTTGCTAGTCTACCAGAATATTTCCATGTCACATGTAATATAGACCCACACTCAAAGTAAAGGGCAGATGAAGAATCATGATTGTTGGATTAAAGTTAAATCAACGATTGTCGCCAAGTTGCTATCAAGAGTTGCACGCTATTTATTTAACATGACATGGCAACTAAAGGAAAGAATGCATGGACCCACAATAATTAAAGTAAAATAAATGTAGATTCCTCACCATCAGATCAAGTTCATAGCAATGGTGGGCGTTGTGTCACTATGAGGAGTTGCTCTTTCTTTAAGGGTAACAACATAGCGACCAAAGGAAGAGGAGGGACCCACCATAGTTATATTAAAACACTGATCAAATGTGTATCATCAGATTGAAGTAGAATCGATGACTATCGTTATGTCACATAGAAAAACTACTCATTTTTATGTATGGTGATGTAGCGACATGGCAACACGTGTCCTCAAAGTGCTAGTGGGTCCAGTCTAAGTTGCCACCAGTAAAAGAAAAGCTTATGTGGAGAAAGCTTATTGGATTGACTTCCAGCTTGACAAGTGGAAGACAAGTCATCCTAGGGCTTTATTCCTAGATCACCAAATTTTTGGAGATCAACGCCATATTTTTAAATTCGAATGTGGTGCCACCATATTTTCCTTACAGCTTATTTATGAAGAATGAAGGCTCCTCATGCGAACTAGTAACAAGATATATTGTAGAGATCTTGCTATCTTTTCATACACAAACAAATTTTCAGGCTTTCAAAAGAACTCAAAGCTATTAAAAACTTGTGCTTAAGGTGATCAAGACATGAAAGAATTTTTACTTGTTCACATAGTATCACAAAATTGCAAGAAAAGGGTAGTAGAAAATCAAGTAAGTCCCTATTCTCACTGTTTAGACTATAGTTTTCAAGTTTTGTGCAAAAACGTTCACCATGCCTCCAAAGAATTTTTTTTTTGGGTCAAGAGGATTATTTGGCTAGGAATGTTAATGATGCTCTTCTTGAATTATTGCCTAAATCCACAAAAGAGACTGTCCAAGTGAAAAATTTAATCTCCCTAAACCCTAGACTCAAAATTGTTGACAGATTGTTTGATAAGGGAAATTGGGATAGGGATGCTAAAACTGCTCAAATAGGGCTTACCCTTTTTTTTAAATGGTTCTCAAAAAGGAAATTATTTTCCCCTCATGCCAACATCTGGAATTTTGACTTGGGAAAGCTAGTGGTCCCTAGTGTCTTCATGGATGTTGATTTATTAATGACTATTGCCAAGAGCTAAGACCCAGCAATCAGGGTAGTAGGAAGAACGGATGGTTAATTCCTGATCATAGTAAGCCCTAAGGAAATTAGGGAATTATTTGGCCTAGCACAATTATTAGACTATCATACACCCATTTACCTACAAGATCTAGAAAAAAAATATTTTTCTAAAAGGGATAAGATCAAGCAGGGTGCATTGAGGGCACATATAGGCACAATTGGAAACTTGCTAGTGATTACAACCTCCTCTAGGGTGCCTTTCAAAATGAAATGTTTTACTTTTGGGCTATAGAAATATACATGACTCTATGTAGGGTTTTTGGGAAGATGAATATAATTTTATGCCTATAATTTTCATGTATATGATGGCTTAGATTTTTTCTTTTAGTGTTGATATTATTTTTTATTTCGCCTCCTACTTAGCAGAAGAAATCCATACAGGCTTGGTTGGAATTGCCAAAGGCAAGATTAAAAAAAAAATTTGATCATTATTCTCTGTTGATGCACATGTTTTTGTTCAAAGGAGCAACATATTTTGGTAAAGAGATGAAGTTGAATAGAGAAAATGAGGGAGAGGCTCTGTCAGTTCAGTTGTGGAGTGCAGACATGACTTGGGATGCAAAAAATGCTAGCTTTGTCAGGTTTGATAGATATTTTGCCTCAAAGTTGAGGTGCCTTTTATTTAGCGACAATCCCAGAGTTCTTAAGGCATTAGTAAATTTTATTAGACCCATGGATAACCCATCTAGTTTGAAAGTATCTCATAATTGGGGAGACATTATACCATACCATGTTTCTACTATTATTAGAGTTTATGGCTTTCAAGGGACTCATCATGTTTTGCCTTACTAAGTGCCACTAAAAATAGGAATAGCTAAGGTGTTATGGCAACTGGGAGGACTGGAAGAAACCTATTTGGTAAAAAGAGGTAAAGGCCCAATTTTTCCAACTTGTACTATAGCCCATCATTTTGTTACTACAAAGGATAGTTGGTTATTTTTATACAAAATTTTAGATCAGTATAAAATGGTAGTGTCTCATGCCTGTTTTTGTGATACAAAGGGTTTTTATAACCAACTTTTTAGAATAAGGGTTGAATTTGGTGCCATTGATCTTGAACCATATTACCCTAAGGATGTAATTAGAAATGAGTTCTCCTTGCAAGAGCAAGAGACAAAGAAAGAAGAATGGAGGGTTTTCTCAAGGGTTTTAGAATTTATTCATTGTTTTGACAAAGATTATAAGCCTCTTGGTAATGCAAAAACAGAGGCAAATACAATCAATAAACTCATGATTACTTTTCATGAGACAATAGAAGCCATGAATGAGAAAAAACAATTTCTTATTAATGCATCTCTGGACAAGGCCAGAGAGGTTATGAAGAGATTGACATTTACTTCCAATATGGCAACAGGACAATTGATTGTCCAAGAAAGGTTAGGTTATAATGTGATATAGAATAAGAAGACTGCTATGGATAAAGGCAAACAAATAATGGCATCCACTAGTGTTGTCTTAGAAGAAAGACTTGATGAGCCTTCTCCTAAGAGGCAAAGAGTAATGAAAGAACAAAGTCCTCACATTGAGTATTTACCTACCCAATCCCCTTTGTAGATTGGAGAGGAGCAACTCAATGGGGAACAAGTTGAATAGCTAGGGTCCCAAGGGGGGAATTTTTATAAATCAGGCAAAGTTGGATGAGGGAAACCCTCATGAACCTCCTATGCTAAGCCTTGACTTGACAATGGTAGATTATAGAGGAAGGGAATTGGACCCTATAATAGGACATGCCAACCATGAATTTTTTTTTGATGATAGTTTTGTTAGAACAAGAGCCTTCTACCAATTTGCATGGAGAGAAAATATGGGAAAATATGAGGAAAGGTGCAATAAGTTGAGGACTAAGCACCCAAAAATGGAGGAGGCAACCATGCAAAATCAAGTGAAAGATGAAATGATCCAAGAATTTCCAAATATAACCCCTGAAGAGGGGAGACAAATGGTGAAAGCATCAAATATTCTACTGCTACCTAATTGGGATATAGCAGATGCCCTAGTTTTTAACTCTGTTTCAAATAAACTAGATTTACATGATCAAAATAAGAAATAAATAACAAGCACCACCTTTAATGAAGACCAAGTTGCCTTAGTTATTTGGTCATTGAGGAAAGGATCTAGGGCTATCTCATCACAGTCAGATGACACTGGTTTAATGGGGAGTATTATTGTAAAGAGAGTGGTAGATACTATCCGTGTGGAGGGTGCACATTTAAATGTTGGTATATCTAACTTAGTTTTGGCCATTGTAGAGAAAGAAGAAAAGGCAATGTTTGAATTGTAGAGTAAATATGAAAGGGTTCTAGAAGCCTACAATAAAGAAGTTCAAAAAAGGATTGAACTTGAAAATAAGATATTGGGATAGTCTACTAGACCAAGGATCACATACCCTCGCCCACCAATGGAGCCTTTTAAATCCACTCCTCTTATTGAAATGCCAGATACTCCATAAAGGCCACAATACAATACAGCTGAAGATTTTGAAGAAGAGAAGAGCAAACTATGGGCACTACATGTAGAGTTAAATGTGCAGTATGAAGAAAAATTGAGGAAAGCTCTTATATATTTGGTTGACAAAATTAAATGGCCATTGTTCTATGATTAGTTAGCTAGGGTAATAAATATATGGGAAGAGATAAAGGAAAATGAAGAGACTTTGAAGCCCATTGTCAATAAGTGGGATAAGAGGAGAAAAGAAATTACATTTTTATGTTACTTTGTCATAAGGTCTTCACATGACCATATTGAAAAAACTTATGATGTTGCCCATGATCTATCAAACTTTGATGGCAAAAGAGTTGGATTACAAAGGAAAGTTGTTAGTTGTTTGAATAAGTATAAAAGTGAATTTTTTTACTTATTCCCATTAGCCTTGGATAAAAAGAATAAATTGAAAAGTAAAGATGAGTGGGCCAAGGAATTAGATAACTTACTTTTTTTTGAGAATGAATGAAGTTATAAATGAAAAAGGGCATGCATGGTGGGCAGCCACAACAGAAGAAATAGTGAAGGCCCAATTACTCATTGATTCTTTAAAACAAGATTTTGTTAGCATTAATAAAGAAGCTGAATATGTTATTAAGAAGAAAAATGATATCCTACAGTTTAATTAGCTAGATGACATAATTTTTGACAAGTGGATGGAAAATATTGCTTTTGATGAATAGTTGGAAGAAGTTGAGAGTGATGATGATGAGATACATGAAGATGAGGTACAGATCATTGATACACTACTATAGGATCAGAGGAAAGAAGAGAATAAAAGTGAGCAACCAATTTTCATTGTAGGTTCAAAGGCCCACAATGATGACATGGATGAGGAAGAGACAAGAATAAAGGTGGTTTTATTAGTTCATGATGAAGCCAACAGAGATCATAGAGTTGAGGTTGATTTGCAATTATCAGAACAAGACATATCATTAACTAGTTTGATGGCTACATATTCTAAGGAATCAGAGTAGCATTTGGAGATGTAATAGAATTGGGACCTACCAAAGGAATACTTTGATGTATAAATTTCTAGTTACATGCAATTTTATCTTTTATGACAGCAAAATGTAAATATTTTTGTCTTAAGGGATAGCTGTCATTTTCTCTTAGCCTAAAGCTTGGTGCATCTCACAGTATATAAGTGAGATTCCAAGGCTAGAGAAAGGGTCTGATCTGTTGTCTTTCAAAATTATTGTTAAGTCTATTAGTCCAATTTTCTTGATGAACACTCGATGATATATTTTCTCAGCAAATTTATAAGAAATGTGTCAGTGTGACAAGCTTTTAATGCTTAGTCTTGAGTTATTCTAAGTATTGTTTAAATGTATGCAAATATTTCAAAAGAAATCAATACAAAGATGAGCTATCCTTGCATCTTTTCTGATTGAATCATGTCTCCATTTGTGTTATCTGGTTGTCTTGAAATTGTATAAGCAAGTCTTATTCAATTAAATGCAATTAAATCAGATTGTATGTCAAATTACTATTGCTCTTAATTCAAAGAGTCAAGTAAATGCTTCAGTAGAATTGATAAGATTACCATGATAATAGAAATGATGTTTGTAAGAATTAGTTTTAATAAGAATTGCTGATACTATTGATTGTAATGCAATCAATAAGGTCTAGGAATTGAGCAAACTTTGGATCCCAATAGATTAGGCACTGATTTGATTATTTTCTCTGGAGAAGGGAATATCATGAAGAACCATCCAACTTAAATTTGAAATAAATTTTATTTTTACTATAAAAGATTATCAATGCTGGTCAGCACTCATTTGCATCTAATTTTTGAGTCTTAGATAGCTACTATAGCCAAAAATACTTGTAAACCTAAGGAGAATTCTGACCAAATATTTCTTCTTATAAGGGATGCACATCATTTTAAAACATCAAGGAATGAATAATCTATGTATATGTTAGAGCTAGGAGATGAGAATCATAATGAAACTTAAAAAAGATTCTCATACAATAGCATTCATTTGAACCATCCCTCACATATACCCACCTTGGTTCTGCATAGCCTAAAGAGTAGAAAACCAGTCTTGGTTTTGTTGAAGTTGGATCCAAATAATATTCATACATAATTGTTAATGGGAAGTAGCTAGTCCCTAGATCTGTGAGTATTATCATCTTGGTATTGAGCTTTTGATGTTCAGTAGTTTAAAAAAAAAACACCAACATAACGATTGATCTCTTTATAATTTATTCATTCACTTTTGGTAATAGCAATCTTTCTTTTTACTAGTCAAGAATGTCTCATCTATGGATCTAACAATTTTAGCCTCCATAACCTTTTGTTTCTCTCTTCTGTGACAGGTGTTCGCATGCAGGTGATTCTTGGGAGTTGTAAAATTGATCTTTCATCAACTTCAACACATTTGAGTAAGTTCTCATTGCAGTGGTTCCACCATCCTCTATTTTCATTATTTTGGTTCCACCATTCTCATTGTATAGGGTTGGTTCCAACACTTTGAGCAAGTTCTAATTGTTGTGGTTCCACCATTCTCATTGTATAGGGTTGCTTCCAATACTTTGAGCAAGTTCTCATTGTTGTGGTTCCACCATTCTCATCATTTTCTCCTTGAATACCTTTGTATAGTTTTCATAGAGCATAGTAATGGATTGTCGTTGAGTCTTTGTAAGATTTGTGTGATTTTGAATTGCATCTTACTTTGTATGATAGAGATAAAAGAGATTTTCATGAATAATAAACTCTATTTCAGATCTCTCCATTGCAAAGGTTTATCAAGTTTCAAGTGAATAAATCAAGGGTTTACTTCATTTGGTATCTTGTTATGAGATATACATGTTGATCTCATTTTGGTTTTGACAAGGTAGTGACAAAACAATTAAGTCATTACTTATTAGAACTTTGTATGTGCCAAGTAAATAGTGTATGCCGAACAATATATACAGCTAGTGTCTAGAAAATGGTATGTGTCAAGTCACTCAAGTGTCGAGAAAGAAATATATGCCAAGCGACACATATGTCGAGTAAAACAGTCGATGCGGAGACATTCAAGAGCTGAGTTCTAACATTGAAGATGTAGTGAATGCCAAGCATCAACGCTTTTAAGTGCCAAGTAAATAGTTCTAGAAATAGTTTTTTTTAATGACACAAACTCCTATGTAAACCATTTTTGGGCTAACTTAAGGATTTTTTTATGATTCTAGAAGATATATACAAAGGTATATTGAGAATCCCTATGCAGTGCATGCAACCAATCAGATTAAGGGATGTTCTAAGTGAGAAAATGGGTGAATTACAATCATTAATTCCTACCTAACCCTAGCTCACCTAAGTCTTCTTAAGGAGGGAAAACTCTAAAGAGTTTGCGTGTGCAGATGAGAAGATAAGGGTGGAGGTTATGATCATGCTATAATTGAAGAATCAATTAGAGAGAACAAAACAAAGCACTTAAAGGACATAAGAGATACATCTGATTAGGAGGATCAAGTACACATTATGAAAAAGAAGATCTGATATCTAGCAGAGAGGTACTAACCGAAGGATCAATACTGAAACATTCTAACAGGTGAATTAATGATAATATCTTAATAGAGTAGCATTGACAAGTTTCAAGTCCTAACAGACCTTTTTGTAAATCTCTTAATCGAGTGCTTATTTTATTGCAAGTTTAAGTCCTCTAACAAGGCACACTTCTAACAGGGTGTTTAAATCCTTTAATAGGTTGAGACCTAATAGTCTTTATAAGCCTTTAATAGGGCAGTCCTTTCATAGGAAAGATTATATTTTGTGGTCAAACTTAGTGTAACCTTAATTGGCTACACTTTATAGTTGCAACAATAAAGATTTGTGGGTATCATCCCCACCCCAGTTTTACCTTCTCATTGGAGATTTTCTGGGTAACAAACTTATTATGTCATGTTTTATTTATATCATGCTATGGATGAACATGTGTAGCTAGCTACTTCAATTTACATCATAAATTGTGAGATGGATGTGTGGTGAATTTTTTATGGTTAAAGTTTTGAAGTACTGATTCCCCCCCACTCTCAGAGTTTACTTTTCCATTGTTAATTCCAACAATATGTTTCTCTATTTATTCTCCAATTTAAGGAATTGGTTAAATGCTTTAATTGATAAGATATATTGATAGGATTTTACACAGATTAGTTAAGAAAGCCAAAATATGAATGCTGGTAAAGAATGTTGTAAGGAAACATTATTTAGATCCAATGTTATTTGAAGATCTATTGTGCAAATGTTTTTCTTCTCATGACTCCATAACCCAAATAGGATAATGCACTAATCTTAGCTATTGGATTTTACATTTTCTTGTTATTTGATTCATGGGTTATGCTGAAATCTTCATTCAAAAAAATCATTTCCTTTTCATGTTTAAGAGCTTAAAGTAGACCCTCCCTTAGCTTGTGGATTCATAGGTTATGTTACTAGCTATTTCATACCTATTTAATTGCATAAGTGTAGAAGAATAAATGGTATTATCTACTTCATTAGATTCTGATTTATGTTTTTGCACTGGTCACATGGATGAATGTAAAGGTCTACTCACCTAGGTTTTGTAGAGCCTAGAGTGTAGGATTTTTTCCTTGTTAGTTGGTCTAGTTTCTATCTATTGTGTATTGATCATGGGAATTAGCTATCCTTTTATGCATTTTGTTTCACCTTCCTAGTAGTTAAAATCCTATAAAATCAAGAGCCAACATGTGCCTAGAATTTGAGATTCAAGACTTAGTTGACAAGGAAATATGAGAGTTGTATAGCTCACTCTTCTCTAAAGGGGCCATAAAAGATTAACACAAAGATCTAGAGAGTTATATGCTAAGAAAAAGCAGTGGACATAACCAACTTCTTCCATGAAGAAAGGGTAATATTCATTCTGAGAAAAATACATGAGCAATACATATAGTTGGATAGACCATACAGGATCACTAAGGCCCTAATAGAAAGGGTAACTAGATTCAATGCATTTGGAATTGACCTATCCATGAATGTCATATCGTCAAAGCATGTTGCTTCAATAACTTGAGGAAAGAAAACCCAAGATGGAACATGCTGTACAATGAACAAGATTCTTCATCTGAAGGTAAGATTCATGGTGATGGTAACGAGATACAAGTTGTGTCACACCAAAAAGGTAAACTACATGCCTAGAAATGTTGTATACGAAGTGGGTCAAGCCATCCACAATAAATTAGAAATTGACATATGTGATCATCTACATCGGTAGATAATGGAGACCTGAGGAAAGATAGTCAACAGTCATAAGTATCAAACCCTATGGTTTGGATCTATACCAATGTGTGTTTTTCTATTTGAGAAAAGAATTTCCTAGATCCCCACACATCAAGTGGAGTGAAGACCAACTGGTCATGGCACAAATATGTGAACTATACAAGAAATTGGAAAGAAAAGGGAATGCCATGCTATGGAAGTACTTCAAGAGTTTCTAGAAGGAGATGACTCAAAGAGAAAGGATACACAATTTTGGTGGAGAACTTCAAATACCGAGTTTCTTTCCTAGCAAGCACAAGCAAGTGCATCCTATGTACAACTCAACCAAGAACTCAATGGTTGAAAAAATTTGGTTACGAAGTGAAGAATGAAGAGGCATGACCCTATATAGAATAATTATTATCATCAAAGAAAAGTTATATCATGCCAAGTTTTGGTACTTGTATAGAATAAGAAATAGGTTTCTCATAGAGAAGAATAAATCTGAATAGCCAACTCCACAGAGGGTAACCAAGAGTCAGGAATCTAAACCATTCAAAATAAGACTTCAAGGTGATAAGAACCAAGGAAATAGAAGAAGAACTAGCCACTCCCCCAAAATGACTCAAGTTAAGGAGGAAGAGGAATCCCCTCATGGTCAATGAGAGGTAGAAGAGACCAAATCAAAAGATGATATAGTTGGAGAAGTTGTAATTACTAAAGTAATTGAGGAGGTAGAATCATAAGTAAAAAAGACACCAAAGAAAGGCAAAAAGAAACCTAAACTAGTGAAGAAAAATATGACTTAGGGAGAGCCAATTTCACCCAAGACAACTGAAGAAGTTTCATTTGCAATTGAATCTATAAAGGATAAACAACATGTAGTTGTCCCACTGGTTATACAGACTGATGATGAGATCATAGAAGAATGAATCAAATCACTTGAAAGTATGACTCAACAACATATTAATGAGACCATCATAGTAGTCACTGTCACCATTGATTCTTCACTAGAAAAAGACAAAGGAGAAAAAGAAAGGCCACCTGAAACTGTACAAGTACCAGATGAAGAATCCCCAAAAGAAAATTCCCCACAATTGGAGGAAGAATTGGAATCACCACCAAAGGGAGGTGGAAAGCCTAAAGAATAAGTAGAGAAATAAGAAAAAATAATGAGGTATAGAAAAATTCTATACGTCCTCAAGATCGAGAGTGTCATAAAGGACACATGGATAGATAAGCTAAAAGAGAGCACCAAGCATGTCAAGAATGACATGTGGTGAGTACTCTAAGAAGAATAGAAGGCTAGTTAGGTATATAATGATATATTTTTTAGTGTTGTCATCTATTAGGATTTAAAGAGATTGAAATAGAAATTACATGAAAATATATGCAATATTAGAAAATAATAATACACACAGAAGAGAACACAAGACACAAAGATTTAATGTGGTTCACCCAATCCCTAGGCTATGCCACCCAAACAGTGAGTCCAATATTTTTATTATCCAATGATTACAATATGTAATCCCTTGAAACTCAATAATATTTTAAGAACCTACAATCACATCACACCTTATGAAATCCCTAACCCTAAGCCCTTTTATACAAGATTTTTTCCAATTACAAAATTAGGGTTAGAATAATTACAACATCTTGACCTAAGGGAAAAAAGTCGATAAAATAGGCCCAAAAACTTGTGTTCAATCTAGTCTCTAGATTAGTAAGTAGATACTTTCAAACATCTTTCATCCCATTTGGCTTTGTTGTTATCTTCAATTTCTTTCTTTGACACAACCCTAATTGTTTTGAATTTTTTGGTAATGGGATATCTAGTAACCATGTGAATGACATCTCTTGTGATTTTCACTGGCTCATCTAGCCACATTTATGTTATGAACCCAACTCAACACAATTTGTATCCAATTTGTTTTGAATAATTTAGGAAAATGCAGGACATGAGTGAGTCCTTTTGTTTCTAGGTGCTTGTGTTCTTCCTTTATTTTACCATCCACACACAATTTTTGATAGGCCTCGCGCAGTTCATAATCACCTACCTCACCAATTTTGTAGTGGTAAAAAGCACAAATATCTTTGACTAATCAAACCCCAGGGAGAATTGATGATAATGCTCCAATATTATCAATTTAAGTAGCCACCTTGGGATATAGTTAGTATTTGGGTTCTTCACAATCCTCATTACAAATTAACTTGACTTTATTGACCTTTCTTTGTGGTTGTAGAAGTAGATACAATTTAATTAACTAGGGTTTTCATGAATATCTTCAAATTTGCTCGATTATTTCTTCCTTTACACCAAATTTACCTTCACTCATAAGTCTTGAAAAAAATCACACTCTCAAGCACACAAATTATAAAAATGAATACAAATGGCTCAAATTTACTCAAATTGCTCTTCACACTATAAAATACAAGGTGAAAAAATGAATCGTTCAAACCCCATTTTATTGTTTGTCAGGGTGTAATAGATGTTCCATACCATGAACTTTGTTAACATATTGTCTTTCCCATCTTTACTCAATTACCATGGGATACTCAGCTAAGTAACACTTCCATCTCAAGCTTCGTTAACATAGTAAACATACCATCCACTTTACTTAGTCGATTAACATTAAGCTTAACTTCTCTTCTTAGTGTGTCTTTTCACCAATTGCACTAACTTCTAATTTTACATAAGTTGTCCTATTGCATCACACATTATGTTGATATGGATTTCATTTCATTAAGTTAAGGAGAATGTAAGATATGACAATACTAATGTAGTTCCATACCTCTTTGCATGATTCATTTGGTGGTAGAGGTTTCACATTATCCATTGGATGAGGTTCCATTGACTATAGCATTTGATGATTCACTCTCTTGTGTCTTCCTTTTGCAAGTCTTTCCCATTTGATCATGACTCTCATCAACACTCATTTTTATTTTCCTTGGGTATCCCTTTCCTTAGGTGTTGATGATCAATACCTACAATCTCTTCTTAAATGACCAACCATATGAAAATGATGACATACCATTCTAGTGTTCCTTTAGTTGTCAAGTCACTCTCCAAAATGCACTCATATAGTTAGCAGCAATGTAAGTAATATTTGTGGTGTAATTCCAATTAACAACAATACCTTTCTTGTTACGTACCCAATTGGACTTCTTTTAAGATCTACAATTTTGTGAGAGTGTATAGTACTTCCCTAATCAGTCACCACAAACTAACAATCTCCCACTTGGGAACTAATCAAGCTTCACACTAGACAACAACCTCCCAATTGGAGATTGATTCTATATCGCTACTCTGTGAGGCGCCCACTGGATTGAACAATCCTAGACTCAAATGTTTCTTTATTCTATTCAATATAGAAAACCAACTGAAGTTGAAGAGAAGTTCAACTTCTCCCTTATCACTACCTTTGTAAACATATATGTTGAATTATCATTTATACGTATAATGTCCAACTTTAACTATCTATCATCCAAAACTGATCGAATGAAATGGTACGAAAACTATATGTGTTTTTTCTTTGAATGCAAAGAAGAATTCTTGGCAAGATAAATGACACTATGACTATTAATTAGAGATAATTATCCCTCTATGGATGTCTCATTATTCTAAGAAGAATTGAAGCCATATCATCTTTTTAGTTGCCTATGTAGCAACAACATACTCTGCCTCTATAGTGGATAAAGCATTTACCTTCTATAACCAATAAACCCAATCAATGTTATCCCACCAGCAGTATATACATAACCTATATTACTCCTATTAGTATCAAGATCTACTACCAATTATGAGTCAACATAGCCTTGTAAATATTTAGTAGAGACCCAAAAATGTAAATATTTACTAGATGTTCCTCTCAAATATCAAATAATCCATTTGACTACATTCCAATGCTCAGTTCCAAGATGGTTATTATACTTGCTAACAACTTCTACTACATGTGCAATATCTGGCCTAGTACATACCATGACATACATCAAGCTCCCTACAATTGAAGACTAAGGTACCTTGGACATCTATCCTCCTCTTCTTATGTCTTTGGACACATCTCTTTAGTCAATTTTAAATGGCCAAGCAAAGGTGTGTTGTTAGCTTTGGCATTCTCCATAGAAAAATGTAGCAACACATCCTCAATGTAATTAGCTTAAGATAGTATCAATTTTATATTCTTACCATCTTTCCAAATTTTCATACCAAGGATTTGTTTTATTTCCCCCAAATCTTATAACAAATGAATGTGTTAACTAGTTTTTAACCCCCTAATGTGATTCATGTTAAAACCAACTACAAGCATATCATCAACATATAAACATAAAATAATATAGTTTTCATCATCCAACCTCTTAAAATAAACACAATGGTATGCATGACACTGAGTATAACCATGCTCATTCATAAAATTGCCAAGTTTAAGAGACCGTTGTTGAGGTGCTTGTTTCAAGTCATATATTTTTTCTTCAATTTGTACACTAAATTATCCTTATCTTGACCTCAAATCCCTATGGTTGTGTCATATATATCTCTTCATTCAAATCACCATGAAGAAAATTTGTTTTAAAATCAAGCTACTCCAAATGCAAATCTTCAGTAGCCACAATATGTTAAAAAGTGCGAATAGAAGTCATTTAACAACAAGAAAAAATATCTCATCAAAATCAATGTCCTTTTTCTATGCAAATTATTTTACAACTAACTTAGCCTTAAATTTTTTCTTACCTCCATCCTCTTCTTTTAACCTGTAAACCCATTTATTTTGTAAAGCCCCTTTACCTATAGACAACTTACATAAATCCCAAGTTTGATTTCTTTTAGCAAAGAGTCCATTTCTTCTACCATTGAAGACTCCCATTGAATTTTTGTATCCACCTACACAACTCATCATAACATTCAAGTTCACAAACATTTGTTAATAAAATAGAATACAAAGAGGGTAAAAATATTTCTGGAGGTCTACTTAGGCTTGTTGACCATCTAACATTCATTGGGTATGTGGTATTTGTTGTTGCAATTGTTGTGGAGTATAAGGGATTGTTGGAACATCATCCTTTTGAGTATCATCCAACATTGTATAATCATTTTCTTTCTTCTCATATTGCTGCAATAGATCTTTGTACAACACTTTCTCATTGAATATGACATCCTTGCTTCTTATAATTTTATAATTTTCAAAATCTTAAATCCTATAACCAAAATCATCAATGTCGTATCCAAAAAATACACATTCTTTAAATTAGCTTCTAGCTTGGTTTTATTTTCAGAATCTATATGTGCAAATGCTTTACAACCGAAGATTTTGAGAAAAGAATAACTCACCTTCTTTCTAGTTCATGCTTCCTCTAGAATATGAGAATCCAAAGGAGTGGAGGGACCTCTATTAATCAAATATAAAATAGTATTGAAAACCTCCCCCCATATGTTTAAGGGTAGCCCATCATGGAACCTCATACTCCTTGCACGCTCTATTATTGTCCTGTTCATGTTGGAATTACAATAGGAAAGGTAGACTTTTGAGGCAAGGGGGTGAGTTGGTAGTTTAAACTTGGACCCATAAAAATTTCACCACATATCCATCTCATGCATTCAATAAGTAATTTGAAATAACATATAAAGCATATACATCTAAATCATATAAACATGTAAGCATTCACACACATAACACTAGATATGATTACCCAAAAACTCTCCAAGTGAGAAGGTAAAATTGGGGTGAGGATGACACTCACAAATCTTCACTACTTCAGTAATAAAGTGTATCCAATGAAGGTTACAATGTTTTGACCATGAAACATGATCTACCCTATGAAAGGTTTGCCCTATTAAAGGCTTACAAAGACTGTTAGGTCTTACCTTATTAGAGGATTTCAACACCCTATTAGTACACCTTGTTAGAGGGCTTCAACCTACAACTAAGTAAGCACCCTATTAAAGGATTTCATATAGCCTATTAAGACTACTTTGTTATGAGATTTGACTAAAATCACCTGTTACAATGTCTCAACATAAATCCTACAATTGGCACTTGCTTGCCTGATAATAGATCACCTCTATACAATGTCTTCTTTATCCTTCTTTATCATATGTCTCAATGTTGTAGAATTTTTCTCTATCCTCTATGCTGCTCTAATTGATTCTACAATTCACTCTCTCTTCATAACTTCTAATTCACCTTGAATGCTCTGTCTGCACATGAAAACTATCCTCTTCACTCCTTAAACTCTCATACACTCGATAGATAGTTTAGGGTTTTCATCCTCCTTAAGAAGACTTTGGTGGCTTAGCGTTAGGTATGAATCTACGGTTGAGACTCATCCTTTTCTTTGCTTAATCCTTCTCATTTCTTGATTGGCTGCATGTAATTGCATAGGGAATCTAACTAGAGATTTGTTCTTATCTCCAAAATATCGTAATTTACCTTTAAGTCGGCTCAAAAATGGTTTACATAGTTATTTGTGCCATTACAAAAAAAATGTCAAAACTATGTCACTTGACATCTAAAGTCTCTAATGCTTGGCATGCGCTAATCTCTCTGTTGTGACTTAGTATCTACATTGCTCGACATCCATTGTTTACTCAGCTCCTGAATCACTCAACATTATCCATCTACTTAATGCTTGAGTGACTTGGCACATGAGTGGCTCAACACTCATTATAGCTCGGCATGGTCTAATATTTACATGTTGTTCTCCACATGTATTACTAGTTTGGCATGAACTAAGTAAATAGCTTAAGTGTGTTGACACTCACTTGTTAAAACCATTCTGAGATTAACAATCTCCCCTTTTGACATGAGTGTCAAAAATATTTGAATATACATTAATACCCTTGATCTCTCAAGCATAACATATCCATGACTCGGCTTATATTCAAAACTTCAAAATTTTAAAATTTTGCAATAACTTAGATACCTCAAAATTTAATAACTCCCCCTAAGCTGATATGTTTATTCCGTAACCAAAATTCTATGCTCCTTCTGAGTAAATGTGTCTCTACTAATACACTTTGACTTCAATGCCCTATTTTGTTGATACTCTCTAGGATGCTTGCTCTTCCTTAGCTGATATCTCACCATTTTGATCTTTATTTTTCTCCCCTAAAAATATTTCTCCCCCAACGATGTATCTCCCCCTTTTTTCTTATTCTCCCCTTTTCTTATTATTTTATTCTCCCCCTTTTCGACACTTATGCCAAATGGGCTATACACTTATTGTGTGTTTGTCCAAAAAGAATTTATGGACATCCAACATGATCTTGAGGGCTTCATCCCAATTATCACATGCAACATCCAATGACTTGAGTTGGATGGAAAGCTTAGTAATGAGGTGGACTAGACCATATAAAGTAGAAAGATTGGGGTCTTTCTTAAGTAGAGTTTTAGCATATCCTAGCTCCTTGTGTTGTATTTCCATATGTGGGGTGAGGGTTGCTTGTATTATAGTTAGTTTGGCTCTTATGTTAGCCTCATTTTCTATCAATATAGCTAGCTAACTTTGTGTTTGAAGCAATGTTTTGAAATGCTTCTCACTCTAAGCTAGATTTGTTGGTAGTCTTGCACCTGATGCAAAAATTTGGCTCTCCGGACTCATAATGTGACACCTGGTCTCTTGGGTGAAAAGTGATGGGTTGCATAATTTTGTGTCTAATGAGAATATGTTCTCAAGTACCTTCTTCGCATCCTCAACCTTAGTTGTCAATGAAACTTGTGTTAGTGCTATCTCATTAGATATTTTCTCATTCACCTTATTTTGGAACTTCTTTTCTGACCATTCTAATATTTTGGCATTAGTATCAAGGTCTTCATTACTAACCTTCTCCATTATATCTTTCAATTATTCCATTGGTCCCTTTGGGAGTTTGTAGACTAAATGCATCTAGAAAGATGTCCTTAACGTCTTGTAGTGCCTGCTTGTGCCTATGTTCTCTCCTAAGCATTTCTTGATGCTTTTTCCTTTCTAAGGCCTACTATAATATGCCTATTTTTCTTAATGTCATAGTATCATAATCATATTTTGGTACAAAAATTTCTTCATCAATGCTTATGTCTCCATAGTGAAAAACCTTTTCAACCTTTGATGAACTTGGTGTTGGCATTGAGATTTGCAATGGAATAGCTTCTGTACTCAGATTCTAAAGAGTTTGTGTGGAAGGAGTGCCAAATGTTGGTAAAGCTACCAGGGCTTGGATGGCAACTTGTTCCTTCACCTTACATGTTTTCTCACTCTCTTTAGGCTTGCCCTAATCTATCACAATGACTTGACATGCACTTTGCCCTTGTGTTGTAGGTGTAGATAAGTCTATCTGACTTGTTTCCTATTGTCCTATAGTGGTGGCTTGTTCTTCTACTATTTGTTTCTCAACAATATCAATCTTGAAAATTCTATCAACCTTGGTAGATATAGCTTCTATCATTTGGACCAAGGGTTGTATATTAGTGACTGAAGGGATGATAGAAGGTGGTTCTTGTGGATTCACCTTTTCCCTTGTAACATTAGTCATAGACTTTTGCAATTCATCTACACTTACCAAAATGGGATTGCCACAAGGTTTGGCCTACAATGTAGATTGATCTAATATCTTCTTTACATGTTCTTTACTAAGAGGATTGATGTTCTAAGCTGATAGATCAGAAACATCCTTTATAGTTATTGTTTCAATTATCTTAGTTGTGTCATGTGGAGGACTGACACTTGACAATTGTGTGTTATGCACACTTTGTTCTTCTTGTTGCTTAGCCTCAATTGTTGCCTTGTCATTTACTTCCATTTCAGTTCCTCCTCCAACTATGTTATCTTTGTCATTATTTTCTTTATCATCATCTTTAACCTTACAAGGTTCAAGTTCTCCTTTCTTCACTATGGTTAACCCATAAATGAGTTTCCATATCTATGTTGACTTCTTGACAACATCTTCAATATTATTTTGTAAAATGCTAAAGGCTTTGTATTTAGGTGTGAACCTAACTTCATATTTCTTTATAGCCTTAGAAATTTGTGCCTTTGTTAATTCAGGTATCACTTGGGCCAGTGTGGTCTCCCTAATTTGTCCTTCCACATTTAGATAGTGATGCCACTTTTTCTCAACTATGTCATAAAGACTCTTTGGTATAGAGTTGGAAAATTCTAGAGGTGTTCTCTTGAATTTTGACATCATGGCATATAGGGCCTCTTCCACTTGGTTTTTCTCCTCTTTACCAAATTTATCAAAATCAACATGACTAAAACCTGATAGATCTACATTATTTCTAACATTTTCACATAAATTTTCAAGATATGAGAGAGGATTGTGACTCACCACCTTGAATTGGCTTTTTTCATCTGACTCTATTTTCTCCTCTTCATAATCTGGTTGTGCCACATACTTTCTTTTGGATCTCTTTTTTTCTTGACCTCCTTGTTCAGTTTGCTTTGTCTTTTCCTTGGCCTTTTGTGTTGTAGCACATGTATTGGCTCTTGTAGGTGTAGTGGGCTTTCCTTGGCTTGATTTAACAATTTTCTTAGCCTTTTCCATAAGTTGTCCCTTGGCCTTCCTTTTCTTTTGCTCAGTAGGGGTAGGTGCTTCCTTAGCTTCTTCTCCCTTGACACCTTCAATTTCCTCTTCTTCTTTATCTTATCCCATGCCTTGTGTAAAAGCTAGAGTTTCTTGAGCTTGAGTTCCTTCTTCCTCTTCATCATCTTCTTCTTCTTCCTCTTCCTCCTTGGTACCCTCTCCAAATTTGGCTTTTAGCTTCCTTACTAGCTTTTCCTTTTTCTTCATGAAAGAGGTATTCTTTAATTCCATGGTAATCTTGGACTTTACTATTTCATAGCTTTCAAAAACTTTAATAATTTTGTCTAACTCTTCTACTAGTAGAGTTGTGATGGTTGTAGAGGCTTCATCCACATTGATTTTATAGCCTAAGGGTCTCAACCATCTTACCCTTGGTGTGGTAGCTTGTACAAATGTATAATCAACATCCAAGAGAAAACATACATCATTATAATATTTTTCAACTAAAGACACTAGCATTCTTAGTCTCTCCTTCATTGACATTTTGAAATCTTCAAAATAACTAGTCATTAAGGATTCAAAATTCTCTCCTAGCTGCTCAATGTACTCACCAATCTATACTGCAATTGATCTGTTGGTCTTCCATCCAATAGTACCAAATGAGAGGAATTTTTTTGTGCATAAAAGAATATACAAATCAATATAGAACCAAATTTTCATAGTGCACTCTTTGTTTTTCTGATTGCTCTAAGATTCTCCATCAGTTGTAGTTGTAGCTTTGCTAGATCATATGTATGATCTTTCTTGACAATCTTGTATCTAACATCCAAAGCTATATAGGGTACACTATTCAATCTACTGGATTGAAAGAACTTTTGTGATATAACCCTTACAACAAGGTTAGTAAAAGGATCAGTGATTGTGTCTATTGTCATACCTCTTTTAGTCTAGACAACTCCAGTATTCTTCTCAATTACTTCCTTTGAATCACTTCTAGTGTCTTAGGCCGATCTAGGGTTGGGTAGCTAGTAACTCGATGGATTTTTTTCTTGGTAATTTTGATAGGTCCACTCTCTAGCCATAAGGAACCATCATGAATTCAGCTAAGCACTATTTGTATCCATTCTGTCTTAAATACATTCGGATAATCTAGGGCTCGTGTTAACCCCTTTCTCTCGACGATTTCAAGCTCTTCCTTCAAAATGCCATTATCACATAGCTTGTTATATTCCTCCCTAATATCCATGTCACCAATGCTACCAATATTGTAGTTATAGCATTTTCTCACATCTTGAACCATTATTACATTCGGTGGAATCATTCATAATGAGCTAGAAGGGTCTTGTTTATAAGAAATGTCAGGGATGGCTTTGAAGATGGGTTGTTTAACTTCATTACTCACTAATTGAATGTTTAAAACTTCTTTCCCTTCAACATTCTTTGAACTCAATGCCATTGTGTAAAACTAGGGTTTATAAAAATTAAACTGCATAGCTCAGCTCTTGATAAATACCTTAAGAAATATGATGAACTGGATGTGAGATCACTGCTAAAGTCTTTTGCAAATGTTTTGAATGTATTTCTAGATCACCTTCTACTCCACTCACTCTTTCTCAAATTTGAAATGATGAAGAATGAGCTAAAATTGATCAAATACCCTTTAAAACCCTTGCATTTAATGTTGAGTGCTTACACAACTCTAAGCTTAGCATCAACCAATTTTAGGCTCACTTATTATTCACTAATATTTTCATCACTTGGCAACCACTACAAGCTCAACATCAACTAGCCAGATTGCTAGCTCAGCATCTTCCAACATTCCACTTAACATACGTAGGAAATATTTCATGCTCGGCAACAACATGAAAAACTCAAATATTTATCTTGAATTTTTAACAATATCTTCATCTTTTTTCATGCTAATATAGTCTTTTCAGTACTATCTCCTTTTGGAACTGATGTATGATATAGCATTTAAATATTATTCCCACATACCTCTTCATTTCCTAGTTTGATGAGATGTGAACACCTAACCCATTGGGTGAAGTGATCCCTTCTCCATTTGATGTGTTGCAATCAACCTTTCTCTTCCATGTCTTGTTCATATCATCTCTGATGTGTTCAACTTCTACCTTGTCTTTGCCTTTATCAAATTCACAACTAGGTGCCTTTGACTTTGTTGGACAATACCTGTTGATGTGACCAGTCTTCAAATAGCTAAAACATGTGGTTTGACTCAACCACCTTTGGTAATTGCCTCTGAAGTGTGTCCTAATACAATTCTTAGGAACATGTCCATATTCTTGACAATAATGATAGCTATATCTTGTATTATAATCCCAATTATAAGAGTTTCCATTGTTCCTTACCTTTTTTTTCTTATTTGATGACCACATGGGTTTAGATCTACATTCAAAAGCTCTATGCCCATACTTCTAAGAATTGTAGCAATATCCTTCAAATATTTGTGTATACATGGTTCTGGTTATTCATTCATGTACCTAATGACCTTGCTTGCTACCCTTGTGACAGTGAACCATGTTCTTATGCTTGACATTCTAATTTGTAATCTTGCTCCTACACACATTAGCAGTACATCATTTCTTACCAAAATTATGACAAGTGGGTTTAGAGTTCTTACCTTTGTTGATCCTTTTTTTTGCATTTTTGGATGATTCTCCTTCTTTAGTGTTTGTATAACCCAGTCTAGATGTATCATTATTGGATCTAGGGCATCTCAATAATTTCTCAAAGTATTTGATGGCTTCATTTGGTTTGTTGAAACATTCAGAAAATTCCTTATCCCTATTTAGGTCACTCTGTAATTGTTCATTTTGTAGCTTCAATGTAGTTATCTCTATGTCCTTGAAATTTAATTCATAGTTGGCATTCATCATTTAACTTAGAGTATACAATGGCATGTTGGAAATCTTGGCTAGCTCTATTGACTTTTCTTCTAGTCTATTGGCTAGAATTATTTTGTCTTCTTCAATCATGTCTTTGTCTTCCATAGCTTTCTTCTTTTGTTCAACCATTTCACATAGCAGTATGGCTTGTGATTCTTGCTCTAATTTGAGATTTTTGATTTCCTCAGCTTGGACTCTATTCTTTTCCATTAGATCTACAACTACTACATCAAATTCATTGGAGTCTCCATCTACAAATAGCTTAGAAGTGTCTATCTCTTTGTATTGTATGTCATTCTCTGCAATAGCAATTTCATTCCTTCTCTTCAAGGATTTCTTTAGTTCCTCTCTTGCTTCATTCAGTTGATGTAGTATGAGATGTATTTAAATTTCCTGGTTCTCAATGCTTTTTCCTAACTTATAGAGTTCCAATTCAAGATCTTTCCTCAAAGCTACAAAGCTTCTCTTTCAAAGAACTAGGCTCTAATACCAATTGTTGGAATTACAATAGGAAAGGTAAACTTTTGAGGGGGGGGGGGGGGGGGGGGGGGGGGGGGGGGTGAATTAGTAGTTTAAACTTGGACCCATAAAACTTTCACCAAACATCCATCTCATGCATTCATTAAGTAAATTGAAATAACATATAAAGCATATACATCTAAATCATATAAACATGTAAGCATTCACACACATAACACCATATATGATTACCTAGAAGCCCTCCAAGTGAGAAGGTAAAACTAGGGAGGGGATGGCACTCACAAATCTTCACTACCACAACAATAAAGTGTATCCAATGAAGGTTACAATGTTCTGACCATGAAACATGATCTATCCTATTAAAGGTTTTTCCTGTTAAAGGCTTACAAAGACTGTTAGATCTTACCTTGTTAGAGGATTTCAACACCCTGTTAGAAGTGTGCCTTGTTAGAGGACTTCAACTTACAACTAAGTAAGCACCCTAATAAAGGATTTCATACAACCTATTAAGACTACTCTGTGAAGAGATTTGACTAAAATCCCCTGTTAGAATGTCTCAGCATAGATCCTACAATTGGCACTTGCTTGCCTAATAACATATCACCTCTATACAATATCTTCTTGATCCTTCATGATCATATGTCTCAATGTTGTATCATTTTTCTCTATCCTCTATTCTACTCTAACTTATTCTACAATTCACTCTCTCTTCATAACTTCTAAGTCACTTTAAATGCTTTGTCTACACATACAAACTATCCTCTTCACTCCTTCAACTCTCATACACTCAATAGATAGTTTAGATTTTTGTCCTCTTTAAGAAGACTTTGGTGGCTTAGGGTTAGGCATGAATCTATGGTTGAGATTCATCCATTTTTCCACTTAATACTTCCCATTTCCTAATTGGCTACATGTAATTGCATAGGGAATCCAACTAGAGATTCGTTCTTATCTCCAAAATATCATAATTTACCTTTAAGTGGCTCAAAAATGGTTTACATAGTTGTTTCTGACATTAAATTTTTCTTGTCAAAACTGTGTCACTCAGCATCTGAAGTCTCTAATGCTTGACATGCACTAATCTCTTTACTGCGACTTGACACTTGCATTGCTCGGCATCCACTATTTACTCAACTCTTGAATCACTTGGCATTGTCTATCTGCTTGGCACTTGAGTGACTCAGCACATGAGTGTCTTGGTGCTCATTATAGCTCAGCATGGTCTAATATTTACATGTTGTGTTCAACATGTATTACTAGTTCGGCATGAACTAAGTAAATAGCTTAACTGTGTTGACACTCTTGACAATATGAGATTAGTAGTTCATGCATTTAGCCATTCCATTTTTATGTAGAGTTCTTAGAATAGTTTCCTTCCTATGAATACCATTAGTGGAACAATAATCTTCAAATTCATTGTTGTAATACTCATCATCATTATCAAATATCATACATTTTAGCCTTTTACCAACATCATTTTCAACCAAGCATTTCTATTTCTTAAAAGTGATAAATACATCATATTTTTGTCTAAGAAAATAAATCCATACTTTTTCTAGTTGCATTATCAATAAATGTAACATAATAATGAGAGCTGCCTAAAGAAGATACCTTATCTGGTCCCCATACATTTGTATGCACAAGCTCTAATTTCTAATTTTTCTTTTCCTTTCCAGTCTTCACAAAACCAACTCTTTTTTATTTTCCATACACAAAACTTTCACATAAATCCATATTAACACATTTGAGACTTGGTAAAAAAAAATTTGAATGAAGCAATTTCATACCTTTCTCACTCATGCATCCAAGTCTGTTGTTCCATAGTTTTGTATTAGAATTCGAAACATCTTTTTGTTCTCCCTACTCAACTATAGCAACTATTCCTAAACATTCATTTTTTCTAAAAAAAAATCAAAGTAGAAGGAATAGTATGACCTGTATAAAGATATAAGGTGCCTAATTTTACACATTTTTCTACTACAAGGGAACATTTGAAACCTTCCAATTTTTATCATTAAAAGTAACTATGCAACCCTCACCACCTAGTTGCCCTGTTGAAATTAAATTCCTATTTAGCATTGGAAACTGTCTTACCTCTTGTAGCAACCAATGATTCCCATTCTACAACTTAATCTTAATTTTTCCCTTTCCAACAATCTAACGAGGTCTATTATCCCCCAAATAAACAAGCCCAACATCCCCTTTCATATAATTAAAAAAAAACCTCTATGGGGAGTAGCATGAAATGAAGCCCCTAAATCTAAAACCTATGAATTGTCAACACTTTCTAAAGAAAGAATCAAAGTATCCTCTTTGGATTTATTACTTGCCACATTTTCCTCCTTGCTACTATCTTGTTTGTCTCCTTCATTTTTCTTTCATGTCCAACAATCTTTCTTCTTATGGTCTGGTTCCTATAGTACCCATGATATCTTGATCCCCTTGATTTAGACCTCTTCCCCTTTGATTTTCCTCTTGATTTCTCATGATTTCCATAATTGTTTCCTCTCTTATTTGTTCGATCTGCTCTCTGTGTTTAAAATACTTCTTAATGTAGATCCACCTGAGCTTTTCCTACGAGTTTCCTTACTCAGAATAATACCAATCACATCATCATATTTTAGGGTATTAAATCTTAAAATAGAGTAACTCACTATTGGATACAACTGTTTAATTGTGTGTTTTCTTTGATGTTACACAAATGTCATATCAGTTGGTAGATAGTACTTACTAAGCTCATTTGGTTAGCAAAGAAAATTTTAGAGTCTACTAAGCATTCCTAGAAATTACTCTGTGGAAATAGTGTCTACCGAGCTCACTCGGGTGTCGAAGGAAAGGTGGCAGAAAGTCAATGTTAACCGAGCTCACATGGTTAACAAAGGAAAGTCAGTATTTACCGAGTTCACTCAATCTCCAAAGAATTTTTTAGGATTTGTAGTCTTAACCGAGCTTTTTTTGGTTAACATTGGAAATTAGTTCTGGAACAGTGTTTACTGAGCAGGGTTAGCCAATGAAGAGTTACATTGTTTTGGGAAATAAAGTTTAATTATTTCAAGTAATGATTGTAGCTGACTGGGGTAATGATTATTGGTAATTGTAACTTATAAATGAGTCAACTTGATAATTTTTAAGGTATAAATAAAAGGTCAAGTTGATAATTGTAAAGTGTAATGAGCGAACATGCAAGTGTATTGATTGTTTGAAGAAAAAAGTGTGAGTGAACTTTGAAGGATGGTCATATGTCCTTGAGGAGCAGCAAAGATTTATTCGATCAGAAAGGATCTAGAGAAGCAGAACAAAGATTTGTATCAACAATTTAGTTGCATCTCATTCAGGTCAATTCATTGTTACTTTGTCACCATTGTAGTAGTGATTCATAAATATCTTAACAGAGTTGGTTTAACAACCATTTGTAAATCCTCTAACAAGGTGACAGTTCTATTGAATTTTTTTAAAGTCCTTCTACAAGGCCACTCTTAATAGGGTGATTAAATCCTCTAACAAGGTCACACCTAACAGTGTATTTTGTAACCTTTAACTGGGTTGGCTGCTAACAGGGCTCAGTTCAGAAGAGGGAAAATCACTAGCTAGTTACTTGATGGTTTTTCCCATATTGGGTTTCCATGTTAAATCTGGTGTCTCATGTATTCATGATATTTATTTCATGCTTAAATGTTAGTCATTATGAATGCTTAGGATCTATTAAAGATAACATACACTACATCTATCGAGTTACAATATCTTTGTGTATGGTTACAGAGTGATAGCAGTAACTAGTTTTAGCAGACATCTAAGGGATCTATGGATTTTTTTTTGTGGTAATTGATTCACCCCACCTTCTTAGTTACTCCATCTATATTTACAACAATTGGTATTAGAGCTTTTGGTGCTTGCGGGAAGGATTTCAAGGATCTAAGCTAAAGATTAGGATGTCTTACAAGAGGGAAATTCCAAGGCTTAACAAAGATAAATTTTCAGCATGGCAAGGTCTCATGAGACTCCATCTTGCTTCCATTGGAGATACAGGATTGAAATATCTTGATGAAGAATATACAACTCCTTCTAGTACACTATCTGTCAATGACATTGTTGAGAAGAAGACTCATAACACCATGATGATAGATATTGCATCAACCCTAAGCTATGAAGAATTTGATGATATCAAAGATTTCAAAACTGCCTTTGAGATGTGGAACAAGCTGAAATAAATCTATGGAGGTGATGACAATGTGAGGAGAGCCAAAGCAAAAGTCTTAGAGGAAAATTTTCTTAGATGAGAATGAGAGAGGATGAAAACATTGCCAAATATGTTGAAACAGTCAAAGCAAGTGTCAGTGCAATCAAGGCTATTGGAGAAGACATCAAGGAGGAAATAGTTGTAAGTAAAGTTCATAGAACATTGCTTCCCATTTATGCAATTAGAGTATTTGCAATTGAAGAAACAAGATATGAAGAAAATCATAAGATAAATTTGGATGCCACAGTAGGAAGATTGAATACATTTGAGCTAGATAACTATGACAATTATGTTCCAGCTTCCAAGAACATTGAATCAGCATTTGAAGCCAAGCTTTCACTCAAAGAAAAGGGTAAGAAGATAAAGAACTCTTAGTTAGAAGGTGAAGTAGTTAAAGCTCTACTTGTAAGGAAATATTCTAGAGGTAAAGGAAAATACAAAGGTAAAGTTCCTCTAATCTATTTTTCATCTGAGGAAATTGGTCATATTGCAGATAGGTGCCCAAACAAGCAAAAAAAGGGTGAGAAAAAATGTCACAAGTGCAATGGCAAGAAAAACTTCAAATAATTCAAGGACAAAGGTAAGAAAACATGTTTCATGGCTAAGGACTTTAAGGATTCTGATAATAGTGAGGATGAAATTGTTTACATTGCTATGAAAGATGAATCTGATAATGATGAGGAAGATAAGATGGCACTTATCTCTCATGTAAGAAAAAATGATATGTGGATCATAGACAGTGGTTGTTCTCATCTCATGACTGGTGACAAAACAAAGTTTGAACATTTTGAAGACTATGATGGTGGTATTGTGAGGTTTGGTAATAATGAACCTTGTTGCATAAAAGGAAGAGGATAGAAGAATCTCACTAACCAAAGAGCTTGTATGTGATAATGTCTATTGGGTTGAAGGACTAAAACATAATATGTTGAGTGTGGTACAACTAATCAATATTGGGTTCAAGGTGGAATTCATGCATGGAAAGGCAAGACTGCTGGATGACAAAGGAAAGCTGATTGGATTAGGCATACAAACCAAAGGTAACTTGTTCTATCTTGAACTTGGTGAATGCTCATGTTTTATTGCTCAAGTTGAAGAAAGTTGGTTATGGAATAGAAGGTTATGTCATGTGAATTTTGATAACATGGTAAAGATGAGAAAATTTAGGAAATTAAGAGGGATTCCTAGTATAAAGAAACTTGATGTTGGTTTATGCAAGAATTGTTAGATTGGTAAGACCTATTGGAATTGAGAGCTATATTGGAGAAAAATTCTTCATTTTTGTTGTTGATGACTACTCTAGAATGATGACTATTATGTATCTGAGAGAGAAGTCAGAAGCATTTGAGAAGTTCAAATGGTATTTGGCCAGAGTAGAGAAGGAAACAAGGAAAATACTGAAATATTTGAGATCAGACAGAGGTGGTGAATTCATCTCCCATGAATTCAATAATTTTTGCATTGAAAGAGGAATCAAAAGACAGGTATCAGCCCCTGGAGCTCCCAAGCATAATGGAATATCTGAAAGGAGGAATAGATCTATCATGGATTATGCAAGGACTCTAATGATTAAAAAGAACATTTCTATAAAATACTAGAAGGAAGCTATCAACACTATAGTTCATACCTTGAATTGAGTACAGTTGAAGAAGGACTCATTCAAAACCCCCTATGTGTTATGATATGGGTATAAACTCAATGTAAGTTACCTAAAAGTATTTGAAAGTAAATCTTATATCTAAAAAGAATATAGAAAAGGTAAATTTGATGTGAAAGGTGATGAAGGCATATTTTTGGGATATTCTTTCAAAAGTAAGGCATATAGATGTTTGAATTTGTCTACTCACAAAATCATAGAAAGTGCACATGTGAAAGTTGATGAGTTTGCAGAAAGGACTAAAGAAGAAAGCAAAAAGGAACTAGAAGATTACAAGAGATTTGTTTTCATTGAACGTATACATTGCCAGATACATCTATCAATCAGGAGACTTCTACTCTTGAGTCTTCATTAGTCATTGGGTTGCAAGAAGTTCAAACTGAGTTGCAGGAACCCGAGTCACATTAAGATGCTATTAAGCCAATGCCTACCAAGTTAGAACAACCAGAACCTGAAATTGAAGTTCAAGAGGATGACAATGCAATTCACTCAAAAGGTAAGGAACCTATATTGGCCAAGTATGTCAGTAGACATCATGCACTAGATCAGATTATTGGGGACAAATCTGAAGGTACTATGATAAGAAGTAAGCTAAAAGGTACTTGTTTACTTGTTGATTCTGAAAGTAGAAATGTCAAAGATGCATTGGAAAATGAAAGTTGGATTGAGGCTATGAATTGAGAGATAGAGAAAATAGAGAAGAACAAAACACGGACTCTTGTACCTAGGCCTAAAGATAAAAATGTGATTGGAACTAAGTGGGTATTCAGGAATAAGTTAAATGAAGATGGTAAGGTATCAAGAAACAAAGCTAGACTGGTATGTAAAGGATGCTTTCAAGAAGAAGGAATTGATTATGGAGAGACTTTTTCTCCTATTTAAAGATTGGAAGGTGTCAGGACCTTACTTGCATATGCAACACAGAAAAGATTTAAGGTATGTCAAATGGATGTCAAATCTGCATTTCTCAATGGTATTCTGGATGAAGAAGGCTGCATTGAGCAACTTGAAGGTTTTTTTGATCTAGACAAAAAGGACATGGTTTGCAAATTACACAAAGCATTGTATGGTTTGAAACAAGCCCCTAGGGCATGGCATGAGAGATTGCATAACTATCTTATTCAGATTGGTTTTTAGAGAACTAATGATAACAGTAGCTTATGCATCAAGAAAGGGCTAGATAACAAGATTGTTTTGGCAGAAATATTTGTAGATGATACTTTTTTTACAGGGAATGATGATCTATGCAAAAAAAATTCAGAACAAATTAACAATGAATTTGAGATGTCTATGTTTGGTGAGATTAAATTCTTTGTTGGTCCTCAGATTCAGTTGAGCAAGAATGGTATCTACATCGCTCAATCTAAATACATCAAGGAGATACTCAAGAAGTTTGGTATGGACGATTCAAAACCAGTTGGAACTCCCATGTGTACTAGACTAAAGCTTACCAAAGATGATGATTCAAAAGAGGTAGATCAGACCTTATACAGATCAATGATTGGAAAACTATAATATGTGGTTCATACAAGGCCTGTTGCTCTTGCAGTTGGTATAGTAGCAAGATTTTTAGAAAAAACCTAGAGAAAATCACATGATGGCAATCAAAAGGATCTTGAGATACTTGAAAGGCACTAAAGATTATGGATTATGGTATAAATTTGAAGAAAATTTGGACTTGAAAGTGTTTACTGATGTTGACTGGGCAGGAAACATTGATAACAAAAAGAGTACAAGTGGTGGAGCATTCTTTCTTGAAAAGAGTTTGCTATCTTGGACAAGTAAAAAGAAAATTTGTGCATCCCAATCTACAGCTAAAGCAGAATATGTTGCAGCAACAATGAATTGTTCCAATATTGTTTGGTTCAAATAGTTATATGAAGGTATAAAGGTTGAGATCAAAAAACCAATAGTTATGTTTTGTGATAATACTAGTGCAATTAACATATCAAAGAATCCAGTGATGCATTCCAAAACCAAGCACATTACAATAAAATATCACTTTGTTAGAGAATTGGTGTAGGAGAAGGAAATCAAATTGGAATATGTCCATACAAAAGAACAAATTACAGACATATTCACCAAAGCATTACCTAAGGATGCATTCTTGTATCTAAGAGGTAAGTTAGGGGTCATTCCCCTATCTAAAGCTCACTAAAATAAAGTTTTAGTGATGCATCAACATGAACCAAGTTGAAGATCTATCAATTGATGTAGCATAGTCATGGGAACATTGCATATGAATTAGTACTCAAGGTACATTGTTACACATTTGGTATGTGTTGTCTTTGGCATGTGTTGTCAAAGAGGGAGAATTTACTGTTATATCTTTCTAAAATTTGAATTTGTTTGAAGGAGAGTTTGTTGTTTGAAAAAAAGTTATGTAATTCCTTCACAGAGGGAGATTACTACATTAGGGAAGTTTATGGCATAAAATCTAAAAAAGAGAAAATGTTCTATTAAAGAAAGACTTGTTTTCAAATTTCATTGTGCTATGACATGTTGTGTTGCCATCAATGCCAAAGAGGGAGATTGTTGGATACAATTGTTTAATTGTGTGTTGCCTTTGATGTTACACAAATGTCATATTAGTTGGCAACAATGCTTACCAAGCTCAATTGGTCAGCAAAGAAAATTTCAGAGTCTATCGAGCATTCCTAGAAATTACTCTATGGAAAACAATGTCTACCAAGCTCACTCGAGTGTTGAAGGAAATGTGGTAGAAAGTCAGTGTTAACTGAGCTCACATGGTTAACAAAGGAAAGTCAGTATTTATTGAGTTGACTCGGTCTCCAAAGAATTTTGTAGGATTTACAGTGTTAACCGAGCTTCTGGTGGTTAACACTAGAAATCAGTTCTGGAATAGTGTTTACTGAGTAGGGTCAACCAATGAAGGATTTCATTATTTTGGGAAATAAAGTTTAATTATTTCAACTTATGATTGTAGCCAACTAGGGTAATGATTATTGGTAATTGTAACTTGTAAATGAGCCAACTTGATAATTTGTAAGGTATAAATAAAAGGTCAAGTTGAGAATTCTAAAGTGTAATGAGTGCACATGCAAGTGTATTGATTGTTTGAAGAAGAAAGTGTGAGCGAACTTTGAAGGATGGTCAAATATCCTTGAGGAGCAACAAATATTTATTCGATCAGAAAGGATCTAGTGAAGCAAAATAGAGATTTGTATCAGCAATTCAGTTACATCTCATTCAGGTCAATTCATTGTTACTTTCTCACCATTGTAGTAGTGATTCCTAAATCTCTTAACAGAGTTGGTTTAAAGGCCATTTGTAAGTCCTCTAACAAGGTGACACTTCTATTGAATTGTTCTAAAGTCCTTTTGCAAGGCCACTCTTAATAGGGTTATTAAATCCTCTAACAAAGTTACACCTAACAGTGTGTTTTGTAACCTTTAACCAGATTGGCTCCTAACAGAGCTCACTTTAGAAGAGTGAAAATCAGTAGCTAGTTATTTGGTGATTTTTCCCATATTGGGTTTCTACATTAAATCTGGTGTCTCATGTGTTCAAGTTATTTCTTTCATGCTTAAATGTTAGTCATTGTGAATGCTTAGGATCTGTTAAAGATAACATACATTGCATCTACCAAGATACAACATCTTTCTGTATGGTTACCGAGTGATAGCAGTAACTAGTTTTATCAGACATCTAAGGGATCTATGAATTTGTTTTTGTGGTAACTAATTAACCCCCCCCCCCCCCCCCCCCCCCCCCCCCCGCCCCTCTCAGTTACTCCATCTATATTTCCAACAACTCACAACCATTACCAAACCATTCCAACTATTAGAAAAAGAACACAAAATCAAGAGAGCCCTAATTTCTTTATCACAATTAATTTTTACATAAGATAATTGACTGGTAATTTTATTAAACTCATTTAAATGATTTGCAATTGATCTATGCTCTGTCATCTTCATATTAAATAAATTTTTCATGAGAATACCTTGTTTCAAGTGGAGGGCTTTTCATACATACTTTCTAGGGTTTTCATCAAATCTCTCATCATCTTCTCTTTTGTAATTTTAAATGCCACCATTATGCCAAGCATAATCGAATACTTCCAAGTGTCTTGTTATCCAAAATATCCCAGTCCTCATCTGTCATAGCACTTGGTTTCTTGGATTTTCTTTTGAAGGGTCACCATAAATCCTTCTAATAAAGATAGTCATCCATTTGCATTTTCCATAACTAAAATTTCTTCCCATCAAACTTCTCAACTTTCATCATACCCTCATCTTCAATCACTCCCACTCAACCATGAGACTCCCACTATAGAGGATAAGTGAAAACAACCTTGCTCTTATACCACTTGTTAGGATTTAAAGGGACATAAAAAAAAATTAAATGCAAAAATAACCAATATCAAATATAACAATGCACATAGAAGAGAACACAAGACACACATATTTAACATGGTTCACCCAATTCCTAGGCTACATCCACCAAACATCAAGTCCAATATGTTTATTATCCAGTAATTATAACCTGATTGCAATCTATAATCCCTTATAGTTCAATACGTATAATCCATTATAGTTCAATACCATTGCAAGAAGTTATAATCACATCACACCTTATGAAATATCTAACCTTAAGCCATTTTATACAAGGTTTTTGTTGCTTACAAAACTAGGGTTAGAATAATTACAACATGTCAACCCATAGGAAAATAGTTGATAAAATAGGCCCAAAAATTTTTTATTTAGTACTTCCCTAACTAGTGACCAAAAGTTAAGATCATTGTCTTCAAGATGTAAAGATGAAGGATAATTCTATGATAAGAATGCTAGCACAAAACTAGGTGTCATCATTGCAAAAAAGAAGTTATAGATCAAAGACATCGATCTAGAAGAAATAAATGAGTACAGACAATATTTGAAAAGGAAAGGAGAACTCAAGAATAAGTAATGAGAAAGGACATCGATAATCACTAGAAATATAATCACTGAGTTAGCCTCAAGTATTACATATGATCCTACTATGGATCTCATCAACCAAATCTCCACATAGATTGACAACAAAAAGGATAATCAAGAAAATATTGAAGCACTAGAGGAAAAGAAGTTAGAAGCCAAAAGAAAAAACACATTGTAAAATTTGGTAAAACAAAGAAAGACCACTCTACAGAAGGATAACAAAAAAAAAAACTTTGAAAGCCTCAAAACTGATCATGGATAAGACAAGAGATCCATAAACACTCTCACTAGATCTAAAACAAAAGTTGTAGCAAGATCAACAAGAGCTACATGCACTAAAAGATACTTTTGATGTAATCATGGATTCTGCAAGTGGCTATCTATTTAAAACCAAAGGGACACTAAAAATCATTCCTCAAATCAAAGAAGAGTAAGAGAAAAGTGATATTAGACTAATGGAAGTATATTTTTATTTATTCCCAATGAAAGGCATCATCCAAACACATATTGTAAATGTAGATGCATTGGTTTCTAGAGCACCAAACAACATACTAAATAAACTTGAAACATTGTTGGTAGACATAAGAAGTGAGATGATTTCCCTCACTAACTTGGAAGCATCGTGGGATACCCATCTTATCAATACCCAAGGTCAATAAAAGGATGTTTTTGAAAACTTGTAGACACCTTGTCAAACCCTTTGTCATTGATGGCAAAAATGGGTGTTATAGTAAAGATAAAAGGGGAAAAATAAGAAAGCTAAGGTGACAAAGGGAGAGAACAATACAAAAGGAGAAGTTGCCCACAACTGTGAGAATATGCAGAGGGGGAGAAGATAAAAAGGGGAAATTGACAAAATGAATGAAAAAAAAATGAAGTGAAGAATAAAAAAGATAGAGATAGGAGGAGACAGAACATGAAATATAAGAAAATAAGGTAAAGCAAATAAGAGAGAAACAAACAAATTGGGACAAGCACTTTGTTAGGGAAAGATCTAACAAAAGAATGCTAAGCCCATTTACTAACAATATAGTCTTCACCAACACATGTAAAGGAATGGTAAAAAAAATTACTATCAAAGGAACTTTGCAAAGAAAAATGAGATTATTGGTAAATGGTGTTTTGACATCAATGCCAAAGGGGGATATAGTTGACCTCACAAGTCTCTTTGGCATAAAGGTTGAAAGAAGCATGTTTAAAGGAGTGTTTTCATTGATGGAAAAAGAATTTGATTTAAAAATAGTTTGAAAAATGGTTGCAAGAGGAAGAAGATGTAAGGAACTAAGATTATTGGTAGAAGAGAAAATTGGTATGCAATTATCTGCATCACACCAACATGGGTTGACAAGTATGCAAGTTGGTTGATCTATGTTATTGACAAAGTGAGTCACCATAGATGTGATGGGAGAGTAATGAGTGAAGTGGATATGATAGAAGAAAGGAACAAGATGGTGTACACAAGAAAGGACAAAGGCTACCATTGGTTCATAGATGGATTGGAAGGGCTCCTAGTCTAGACCCTAGGTGGAAGGATCACAAATATCCTATAAATAGACCAGATAATTGAATTCAAAATTTGAATTAAAAAATGAGCAAGATAATTTAGCCCTGGGTAGTTGTGCCCTGACAATGTAGAATGAATTTAAGCAATTAAAGGAGAATATCAAGAGAGTTATCAAATTGGTTGAATATTTTGGTTGACAGAGAGTAGAGAATAGAGAAGGAGAAAAGTGTGTAGAAGCATGCACACTACAAAGACCAAAGAGAAAACCTATAGTGAAGAAAAAGAATGCAACTAGAGATTGTTAGAAATAACCAAGGAAAGAGGTAAGACAAGAGAACTCAACAATTGAATGAGAAGATCAATACATCCTAAGAGATACAAAGTGGGGATCTACACAACATACAGTGCCACAATTTAAGTCTATTAAATTAGATTTCTTTCTTACCATTGCATCTAGTTGTATCTCTTAAATGGGAAAACTTCAATGGCAAGCTTATTCTAAAATCCTCTAACAAGGTGACTCATAGAAGGAGACTTGTAAATCCTTTAACAAGGTAGATCTCATAGAATTTGGTAACCTTGATAGGTTATAGCCATTTTTAAACGAAAGTATTTTTAGAAGAAAGAGTTGTAGCTCCTAACAGGGAAATCGTTTATATGCATAATAAGGGCTAGTGGATATATTATCCTCACTATGGTTTTCATCCTCTAATCAAGGGTTTCCATATATAAATCCATGTGTCACCTTAATGAATGATTTTTTGTGTGAGTTTACTTACTTCTACCTCACCACATTTATCTTAGTGTTAGTTGTTAAGAGATTTATACTTAGTGTGATTAGAGCGGTTAAATTAACAACCAATTGTGGAAGCAGTATTGATTCACCCTCCCCACCCTACCTCCCTCTTAATAGTGGTTTGGACCAACATAATATTCATATTAATATACAAAATTCCTTCATCGGGAATAACACTAGAAAATTTGTATCCAAAGGCAACTATGTGTTTATCTCTAAGCCTAATTTGTCTATTAGTGTTTAGCACTTAGTCATTTCCAAGGCATCAATGGATAGTCATCACTATGACTAAGCCATCCAGAAAAGGTCAAGCAACTCAAAGCTTGTTAAGCACCCTAGTACAAATCGAGCCAACATACTAGACAAGTAACATAGAAGAGACCAAGCATTTGGAAAGTTAGTTAATGTCAAGTGAGTAGAAGTTGAGTGACAACATGAAATGTTAGTTATGACCAAGCATCAAAACATTCAAGTGTCGAGTAAACCAGTTTTGACATAGGAGTTTGTAATTTTACAAGCACTTATATAAATCATTTTAGCCAACTTCTACATGATATTTAAAGATTGTAGAGATAATTAAGGAGGAGATTACAAATTTTGTTAGATGGCATTGATCCTTAGAAAGGAAGGTTAACCAATCAGAAAATTGGAAGGGTAAAACAAAAAAAAGGATGAAATAAGGATCATTGATCCTAATCTAGAACTTTCTATGATTAACTATTTATGAAGGGTTCCCACTATAATAATTATTAGAGTGGAAGTGAGGGAACAAGCTAAGTACAAAGTAAAGGAAGACTAAGTCTAAAAGGAGATCAGAAAAAGCAACAAGAGTAGTGAAGGACAAAATAAAGATAGCAGATAAGTAGATCAAATTGAGAAATTGAAGAGAGGAGATCCATAAATAGATTTCAAAGAAAATCGAGGGATTAGGTACTGGATTAGTTATAAAAAATTGAGTTGGGACAAATTTGTTAACAGAGTGGTTCTAACATACCTTATTTAAATCTCCTAATAGAATCCTTAATTTATTATAAGTGTAAAATCCTTTAACATGGTAAGACCTAACAATCTTAAATGCTCTTAGTAGGGCAAACCAATCATAGGGTAGATCATCTGACATGATCAAATTGTAGCCCTAATAGGAAAAAAAATTTACATTGTAGTAGTAAAGATTTGTGGGTTTCATTCTAGCCCCAATTTTACCTTCAACTTAAAGTGTTTCTAGGTTACCAAAATAATTGTGTTATGTTTTGATGTTTTCATGGATGTTATGCTTAGATAGATTTCATTTCAGCATTACAAGTTTATGATTATATGATATGAGATCAAAGATATGAGATGGATTAGGTGTCAATACAATTAATTATTTTATCAATGAAAGTTCTATAGATCCTGATTCACTCCCCCCCACCTCTCAGTATCTTGTTTCAAATTAAGGTTTCCAACAATTGGTATCAGAGCAAAGTTCTCTTAAATGAAGCGTAACAACTTGAGAGTACAAGATCTTGAGATGGAGCAATACAAAATGGGAAAAATAATTAAGAACCATATTATTGAAATCCATATAATACTACTACAACTTGAAGGAGAAAAATATGAGTTAAGGAAATCCTTGAAGAAAAGGAAAGATTTTTCCATTCAGTAGAATGAAAAACTCTACAAGGAGGATGATACACAAGGATTTCTTAACATTGGAAATACAAATGAAAGTGATGCAACAATAGTAGATCTATTAGAGAAGAACAACATTCTAAACAAAGAAGTCAAAGAACTCAAGAGAGAACAATAAATTCAATTGGTAAGACTATGTGAAGTGACAGAACAAAAGAATAAAGTTGAAGAAGATAAAATCATGGTTGAAGAAGAAAAAAGACAAATTACTACCAAACTTGAGGAAAGATTATTTGATGTACAAAAGCTTACAAACAATCAATTGGACATGATGAACCAGTTGTTACTTGCAAATCAAGAATTAAACAGAAAGGACATGGAGATCACAAATCTGAGATTACAAAGTGATCAACTAAGAAATGAGTTGAGACCTAAGAAAGAACTAAAAGAAAGAATGAACAAACCAAGTGAATCTATTAGATACTTTGAAGAACCGATGAGATATCCAAAGTCATCCAATGATACTTTTGGTTTAGGATATGTCAAGCAATCTTCATCTACTAAGAAAGGAGAATCATCAAAGAGGGGTGAGCAATGAAATTCAAAATTCAAAGACAAACCTACTTGCCATCATTGTGGTAAACTTGGATACACTACTAACATAGGCAGAAGAAAAAATGGTATGAAAAACCCTAAACCTAATTTTACCAAGTAACTATTTTAATTGCAAGAAGAAAGGACACCAAGCACATTAATGAAAGTCAAATAAAAGTGATGCACCTAGATTTGAAGGACATTGTTATAACTATAAAAAATATGGACATAGAGCTCATGAATGCAAATCTAAGGAAAAATCTAACTGCACATTTGAAAAGCAAACACATTCACCTAGGCAAGGTAACTCTTACAATTGGGGTTACAACACATGGTATAATTGTCATTGTAGTGGAGAGTATGGGCACATTCCAAAAAATTACATTAAGATGCATTTTAGAGGTAACTATAAGAAATGGTTGAATGGAAACCTAGTTTTTTTTAGTTGTCTTAAGGTTAGACATGTTAGTAAGAACTGCAGGACTTGAGCAATAGCACCAAACAATGAAAGCAATAAAGGAATAGGAAAAGTTGAGATGAACAAAATATGGAAAGAGATAGTAGAAGCCAAAAGTAGTGGAGAAAGAAAATTTGATATCACCCAATCCAATGGATCAGATCATCACACCACATCTAACTAAGAAAAGAAGGTATGTGAGGGACTATATACTTAATGTAATATCATACATCAACTCCTAACAAGTAAAATGGTTAAAATTCCATATCAACATGAATCAAGATGCATTAGGAAAAATCTAAATGAAGTATTGGGCAATGGAGTATGTTTCACTATCAAGTGTCGAGCATCACTAATGTAGTCTATATTGACTGGGCTAATGTATTGGTTGACTAAATCAATATTGACCAAGTGAGGTGATAGTGACCGAGTATTTGAATGAAAAGAGGTGCAAAAGGCCAAGAAAATTGGTGTGCACCTGCCTGAGTACAATAACATTACTTAGAAACCTAATTGAATAGATTGAAGGTTTATATAAAATTTTAACATTCATTTTCATTTTTCCAAGCGATTTTCAGAGCTCAAGCAATTCAAAGGTGATTTTAGGGATAAGCAAGTGAATCACAACATGTTGTTGGAAAATTAAAGGATCACAGTAAGTTAAGTTTTCAATCCTGAGTAAGTTATTTTTAAATGTTATTTGAAGGAATTTGTAACCCCTAGTTTAGATATGGCATCATCTACATCTGTGTCTACAAAGGAAATGTTGAAGGAGAGAAATGAACAAATTATGAGGAATGATCAGTTCCCCCCACCAAATTCTAAAGGATATCTAAACATTGTATTGAATGGTGATAAATTTGGCATCATTTCGTCAATTCCATGAAGGTTATTAATGGTTCATGACGTATGATCATGTTATATGTGTAAAGTGGGAGAGATTGGAGACTATGAACTTTGTGCAACATATGAAAATTGTGTGATAATAGAGTGTTGAGGGATGAACACAAGATAGTTGTTGAGAAAGGATTGACCCATGCCCTAGACTTTCCAAAGGTTTTCAAGGTTGAGTGGATAAAGATTGAATTGAGTCATGTACATGATATCAAGATATGGTTAGAAGGAGGACCAATAAAGATCAACAAGGCTATCATATGTTGAGTTAATAGTTATCCTATTTTGGATAGACCTAAGTCAATAAGAAGTTTTGCAAGAAATTTTGTCTAGCAGAAAACAAAGGTGAAGTATTCGTGGCATGTCAATCGATGGGATCAATGACCTTGCCAATGAATTTTCATTATGTGTAATTGCACACAAGTTCTATCAATCGAGTCGATTGATTAGCATGCCTTGCATTGAAGTGGACTTAGGATACAAAATTGTGAAGAAATATCATAGTTATGATCTAGTGGAGCTACAACTACAAAAATTGTCAGAGAATTTTGGATCTATAAGGAAAGCCAAAAATACATCATGTAAGTTTGGTTCCCTACTTGTGTGTATATTTTTATATGTACATAATTCATTCCCTATAGTAGTAACAATCATATGGGATAGAAGTAGAATAACTCTTGAGTAGACAGGTGTCTTGATAAGTCAATTAGGAGACAATTTTGAAGTTGTAGTTGATAACTATTTTGAGGAATTCAAGAACAAGATGAAGAACTAAATGAGGATACCTAAATCAGTTGTGAATAATTATTTTGATGATATATGCTTTATGATAGATACAGATTCTATGTATGCACAAGAAGTATAGGCCAATGCAATATGAAGTGAATGTTGATCAAGTGCCAATAACAGTAACTACACTTCTATCTAAAGAGTGTGAGTGTTGAGCCATTCGGCACATATGACACGACCAAGGGTAGAATGACATTAGAAAAAAAAGTGCCCAAGATAGATAAGAAAAGAAAGAAGGATATTGAGGGAAAACTTGGAAATGGTCAAATTTATATTACTGAAGTAAAAGGTGAGGATGAGGAATCTGAAGAAGAAGCCAAAGTTGAGTTATCTAAGAGAAAAGAGCTAGTTGTTGCCAGTCCCAAGGCAATCAAGCAGAAGAAAGTAGTAATTGTTGAACCAAAACTGAAACCGGATCTAAAGAAAGGTGTAAGGAAGGTTCTTACACCAATTGAGCTAGAGCCAAAGAAAATTACAAGGTCAAAGGAAGCTCGGTCCCCAGCTTAAAAATAGCAAGGTAGTCCACCAAAGAGGAAGTTGGCTAGGACAACAAAGAAGAATCTACCTAAGAGGTCAAGGAGAAAACTAATCGTGACACATGATGAGGAGGAAGATGATGAAGAAATAGAGTCTGATGATATGAGAAAGCTTCATACTGTGTTGAGACCATCTCCAATGACTATTGATGAGGTATGTGAGATAATGAAAGAGTTAGCTAGTATAGAAGCATTAAAGACAAATGATTTTGATTGTTTGAATAAAGAAGACCGAGAGAAGCTTGAAAAAGATATGATAAATATGATGATACAATTCAAATCTATGCCTATAGAGTTAGGTCAAGGCATTCTTGAGAATTTGTATAATAAAATTGATGCTAAGTGGAAGTGGGCATTATCCACTAAAAGACAGATCAGGGAGACCACTTTAGCATAAACTATGCTAGATTTAGAAAAGACAGATATGTTTATAGCCCTAAAATATTTTGTGAAGAAATTCATACCTAATGAGAGGGCTTATAATTTTTTGATGAATAAATCTCATGAAGTTAAGAAAAAGAGCTTTCTATTGTGGAAGGAATCATTTGGATTCCTTATTCCATTAACTGATAAAGAGGATGATGAGAACGAGAAAGGTGAAGAAGTCAAGGAAGAGGAGGATGGTATAGAAGTAGTGGAAAACATTGTAGAAGAAATCAAAAAATTGGTAGAAGGGTGTGAACAATAATATGTTGTCACAATTGGGTGTTCCCAATGCATCCCCACGGAATTAGAATGCATTGATTGAGGAATATTTGGAAAATACTACACCAGATGCCTCAAATCCCTCCCTACCATGCACCAATCTAGTGTTACTACAAGTACAGGATTATCCAAGGATTGAGAGTGCAAGTACTAAAGGTTTCAATGTTACATTAGTTATAATAGTTTCTAAAATGAGTGTCAAGAAACAAGGCAAGGCAATAATTGTGTTTCCATAGTTCACTCATTTCACAGATGTCAAACTAGTTGAGAACAAGGAAAAAGTAGAGAAAGAGATGATAGAGATAGAGAAACCCAAATTGCAAGAGGCTATCCAAGCTCTTATTCAACTATCAAGTTCCATACCTACTGAGACCTTAAATATTACACATGTACAACAAATTAAATGAACTCAATAGGAGAAGTCACCTAGATTGAGTGCAAAGGGAAAATAACTGCAGATTTTGATTTGTGGTGCATGGACTATTATCGACCAAAATACACCTAAATGTTCTATATTTTTGTTTTAGTGATAACAAATATGATGATATTGAAAGTAAAAAAGATAACTATCAGAGATCTTTATTTATTTTTTATTGATAACAAATATACAATCTAATTTTAAGAAAAATAATAGTCTTAAATGTATATGATTAAATAAATTAAACAATAGTACTAGCTATAGCTATATAATTCTAGTATTACTAATTATGTTAAACAAAATGTTCAATAAAACAAGTATAAAGTAACATAAATGTATCATCTACTTGATCCTATTATGATTTAATGTGAATGCATCCTATCATTACCTAGATGATATTATGCATGAGATATTTACTCAATCACCAAGAGATAATATAATCTGTAAGTAAATTTTTTTGCATACTTAGTTTGGTATGAATAATTTTGATTAAATGTAAGGATAATTACTTGTGTGAATTCAAGAAATGAATGATTAATTTAATTTAGCACAAGTACTATGCAAGTGTGTATATATGCATGTAAAGTAGTTCACATAGTGAATTGATACATAGACAAACATGCACATGTGCATACAATCATCATAATCAATTGCCCTTGATTCTGACCAAAGATATTATATATGAATAAGAGATAGTTTAGAAGGGGAAAAAAAAATGTTTACATAGGTATCTCTTCTCCCCTTGAAGAAAATTGCAGAGCAAGGGCAGGAAGATCACAAGGGCACAACACAACAACAAAATGCAATGATCATAAGCGAATGACAACAAAATCCTAGATCTCCACTGATCTCTACCAACATTCAGAGCTCTCCACCCTCGTTTGAATCTCTCTACCCTCTTTCACATGCAAATCTCCATAATCAAAACAAATGGGGAATGATTTATGTCATTTTTTTTTGTTTATACTCTCAAGGTTGTTACAATTATGACACCAATGTCAGTATTCCAACAACATCAAGGACAATTGCAAAAAAAAAAATGAAAATGACCATAAATTATATTGTCATCATAATTTGACCCCAAAATGTTGTAGTGATCTAACTATGCATCACATCCATGAAATGTAAACACATAACACAAAATATTTGGTTACCTAGAAACCCTCCAAGGTGAAGGTAAAACTGGGGTGGGGATGACACCACAAATCTTCACTTTAGCACAACTTTACTGCATTCACCATATTGACCATGTCATATCTAATTTATGCATAACATAAATTGTAAAATAAAATATTGAAATAGATCTAACTATGCATCACATCCATGAAATGTAAACACGTAACACAAAAATTTGGTTACCCAGAAACCCTCCAAGATGAAGGTAAAACTAGGGTGGGGATGACATCCACAAATCTTCACTACTATGGTAAGAAAGTTAACCTATTAGGGTTACAATTTTGATCACTTTTGATGATCTAACTTATGAGGGGTCTTCCCTATTAAAATATTTTAAGATTGTTTGGTCTTACCTTAATTAAAGGATTTTACACTTACAATGAATTAGGACTCTGTTAGGAGATTTTAAAAAGTTTGTTAAAACCACTTTGTTAAGATAATTTCCCTGATTTAATATGTTAAACTAATTCAGTACCTAATCCTTTGGTCTACACTTATAACTATTGATTACGGATCTCCTCCTTCTAATCTCTGATTTGATCTCCAATTTGATATAGCTTTTCTTAGTCCTTTACTGCTTCATTAGGTCGCTAAACTTTTTTCTTCACAACTTTCAAATGCAACATCCAAAACTTAAATTCTTCACAAAATACATCACTTCCTTCACATACTTCATAATATCTTCTATGATAGCTCACTCCACACTCATTAAAAATAAGGTTTGGGTCTGCCTATTTAAGGACATTTGTAGAGTCTTCTAGATGCTTTTACTTTTGCCTCTTCATCTATCTAGTTGTTCTTTCCTCATATTGATCAGTGATCCATGTCAAAATGCATAACAACCTCTATAAAAAAACTCTACAATCATTAAATATCATGTTCATGTCAGCTCAAAATGGCTTACCTCAAAGTTTGTATCAATTTAGACTTATATGTTCTCTCTATGTTACTTGATACTCAGTGTTTTTGATGCTCAGTCATAACTATTTTTTATGTTGTTGCTCGACCTTAATTGTACTTGACTCTTTTTATATAACTTAGCATCAATGTACTCTATTTTCTTGACATTCACTAGCTCAGCTTATACTGAAAGTACTCAACAACCAAAGACTTGCTTGGCTCCTATAGAGCTCTGCACATACATGATTATTTACAAGTCTTTACATGACTCATCCTATATAGATTAGCTCAGTCACAGTGATGACCGATTGACTCTAACTTATATATGACTAAGTGTTTGAAACTAATAGACAATAAGACTTAAGGATACCAACAATATCCCCCTTTGACATTACTGGCAAAAAACACTTTGTCATGATTACATCTTTACAATAAAACAATTTTTCATACCTTATCTTCTTTCTGCCTATTTGAGATCTAAATTTATACATTCTCTTGTAACTCATCATTACCCCTTTATCATTTTACTTCATTACTCATCATTCCCTCTATATCAATCATTCCCCCTTGTTTTTGACACTTATGTCTATTGTTGGGGTGTTTGTTGTTGGGGTTGTGAGGGTGGAATCAAACTACATTTTTCAATGAATGGTTTATGAATTTGATTGATCATGGCAAGGGCATGATCCCATGTGGCTCTTGATAATTCCAAAACATGAATCTTCAACTCCAAATTTGTTGCTAAGTCAATTAAAATTTTCACAATTGAAAGATTATGATCTCTCTATACTAAATCCTTTGTTGAAATTAGCTCTCATTGCATAACCTCCAAATGAGGTATCAACATTGACTGGATAGAGATTAGTTTGGCCCTTATTCTACTATATGTTTTTTGTAGCTTGTCCAACCTCCCTTGTGCAAACAATAATCTGTTATAATGCATTGTGCTTGATTTAGCTGATCGAGAGATAGGACTACTTAATTGCTTCATATTAGCTTGAATCCTTTGTATGTTTGCCTAAACTTCATTTCTAGACCTTGGCACATCACAAATTATATTATAGAGATCTTGTATCTTATTCACAAGCTCATCTAAATTCTATACAAGTGCTTGAAACTTCACTTTTCTTACTGCAATGGTAGTAGAAACTTACTCCAATACTCTCTTCTCAAATTTCTTTTCAAACCAGACCATTACTTTTTCATTTGCCTCAATATCTTCAGTGTTGATTTTTTCAACAATTTGCACCAACTGAGAGATAATGGGGACCTGCTCATCAATGGTCTAATTATCAAAGGCATCAACAAATAAGTCATTGATATCATGTAACACTTGTTTCTATTTTTGTTCTCACCTCATCTCTTCCTTCCTTTTCTTTCTTTCTAGAATGTTTTGCAAGATGACAATTTTCTCAAAAGTGAGATTGGCTAGATCCAATTTTGGCATATCAATTACTTCATCCAGACTAATAGTATTATCTAGAGAACTATCTTGTTTCTTCTTTCCTTTAATTTTCTTAGGAATTTTGTTGCTTGGCACTGCTAGAGTAAGAATAGGTAATGGGGTGTCACCACTTGATCTTGCTTGTACTTTAGTGCTTGGAACAATAATGGTATCACTCGACACTACAATTCATGTTTCCTCTTCTTGTATGATCTCCTTATCTCCCTCATCTTTAGGTCCTAAGACATGTGGTCCTATATAACCTATAGTAGAAACATCTACATTTGTTTCCTTGACTGATTCCTCTTGCTCTTGCTTCTCCCTTTCTAGTTCCTCAACCTCTGAGATTTTCTATTGTTCATCAATAGGAGTGTTAGATGTTGTGGCATGAATAGGGGATATGTTTCCTTATGAGCTTGACACACCTAAACTGTCTTTATCACTTTGATCATCCTCAATTGTTACTATGTCCATTGTTTTCTCCTATTCAACTCCTTTAGTGGTTAACTAAAAATACTCTTCCATAAAAATTCATTCTATTATAGAACAACCTCAATCTTATTCTATAGAACCATAAATATTCTAAACTTAGGAACAAATTAGTTCCTATTCCTCTCCAAAAATTTTGTCTTCTTCTTATTTGATAATTTAGGCATAATCTTGGCCAATGTGCCTTCTCTAATTTTCTTGTTTACTTCTATTGCATGTTGCCACTTTCTATCTAGTCTACTATACAAATAATTTGGATTCATCTTTTCCAATTCAATAGTAGCAAGTTTATTGTTAACCATTATTTCTATCATTGCCTCTTCTACCTTGGATATATCAACATTACTCAATGTATCATACTTCACATATTTGAAACTTTATATACCTGCAAAGCTTCTGATGTTGGCACATACCTTGTCAATATTTCTAGGCTTGGTATGTACAATGACTCAATGATGTCCAGGTTCATTAGAATCGGTCCTGTCTACATTTTCCTTTTCAATTCCTTTCTGCTTTACTAGCCTTCTTCTCTTTGTTTGGCTCATAGTGGCTGACACTTTGCTTTTTTCTACACTTGTCCTACTTGGTTTGGTGATTTTCACCACTCCTTTCTTGACTGGTGGCTTAAAACTTACTATATTTGTTTTCCTTATCCTTGGTCTTTGTGGCACTATAGGAGAGAGGGGCTTGGATGTCCTCTTCTTTATAATTTTCTCACCATGGGCTTAGTGGATTTTACTATTTTAGCCTTCTTAATAGGTGGGATAAAAAGTGTTAGGGATTTACCTTATTTCTCTACATTTTCTTCCTCTTTCTCATCACCACTATCATTTTCTTCATATTCTCCAAGACCTTGAGTTGGCATCAAAGGTCTTTTCCTTTTGTCTATTTGCCTAGCTTTCCTTCTAGGTCTTCAATCATCTTCTTTCTCTTCTTATATGTAGAAATAATCTTGATGTCAACAATTATTCTAGCCTTTGCTTCTTCATACTTGCCAAAGGTCTCAACCTTTGCATCTCTAACATTCCAATCATAGTTTCTCCTCCTAAAAATTGGCTTGATAGTGTATAGATATGAGATTCACCTAGCAACCTAACCAAGTGACTGTACTGTGCACAAGGGAAGGAGTTGACTATATGATATTTGTGGCAAGTGGTGACCATGGTATTAGAGGGGTGATGGACCAAACTGGCCATACTCCTTGGTCGTACAATGATGTGATAACAATAGCCTAGTTGTATGGTGATAGGATGTACAGTATGGGGTAGTAGATAGTCCATACGGTATGGTGGTCGTATGTTGACAAGGAGAGTTAATGTCGTACAGTGACAAGAGAGTTAATGCCATACGGTGATGGAATATATAATGACCATACCTAATACTAGCTACATAGTATTAGAGGGAGACAATATAATACCATGGTGGAATAGGAAGATAATGTCGTATGAAATGTAGACCAATTTGAGTAGCAAGAAGTGTACAGATGAAGGGTAAGGGCCAATAATGCCACTATAAGCTTAAAGATCACATCTCATCAAATTGAACCAAACAATAATGAAGATTAGAACACAAATAACCTTTAAATAGTATTTTTGAAAGGATGGTGCTCCAATTTTCCAGATCCAAGTGAATTATTACATGCAACAATGAAATGGGGTGAGGGTTGAATCCCACCGAACCGCACGAGCAAATAGAGAAGATCTTTCACTTCCAAAATGGAGAACAATCCAAAACTCCAACAAGAATTTGTAGTACAAAGAAACAATCTAAAAAGCATATCCAAAGACAACCTACAAGCCATGCTTAAATACCCATCGGGAAAAACTTTCTGAGGGTGTAAAAAGATAGCCGACAGTGACACAAACTACGTAAACAAAACAAAAATGGGTCTGAGATATATTAAATCAATTGGCCCATTAAATAAATTTTGATTAATGATTTATTTTATAATGGGAACATTACAGTTCTCTTATCCCAAATTGTGTTTGTCCTCAAGCAATTGCAATGCCAGGTGTTGAAGAATGTGTTTGCCCTCCCAAGTCACATCGCCCAATGGAAAGTGTTTCTAATGCACTAAATATTTCTTCACCGTGTGGTTTTATAGATTCTTCTCACATACTTTGATAAGCTTAGCTGGTTCCAAAATGAACTTTCCTTCTTCATTGAGTGGCAGAAGGTCTATGGCTACCATGATGTTCTGCCCTACATCCTTCTTCAAGTATGAAATATGAAAGACATTATGGATACAACTCCCCTCTAGAAGTGCTATCTCATATGTGACTTCACCAATGGGACAAACTACATGATAGGGGACATAAAATTGTGGCTTCAATTTTTTTTTTCCCTTTTCCTTTAATGAGGATCGTCGATATGGCTAGAGCCTAAGATAAACCAAGTCTCCTACTTCAAAACTTCTCTCCACTCTATTTTAGTTGGAATACATCTTCTGTTGATTTTGTGCCTGTTGTAAGTTTTCCTTTAGGCATTTGAGGATGTCTTATCCCTCTTGAAGCTAGTCCCTCGCCCTCAGTGCACAACTGTCACCTAGAACTATGTCAATGAAGGAAAAGGGTTTGTAACTATATAGAGCTTTAAATGGTGTCATCCTAATAGACATGTGGTATGTGGTATTGTAACAATATTCCCCTAGGTGTCTCCATTTGATCCACGCTTGTTGATGTGCCGAAATGTAGTTCTGAAGGTAACCTTCAAGCCACTTGTTCACAATCTCTATTTGTCTATCTATCTAAAGGTGGTAACTAGTGTATATGAGCAATGTTAGTATGCTAATAGAAACCAAATTTAAATAAAGCTTCTACAAACTAAACAAAATTCATAAACTTCAAGATAGACTAAGATGAGCTCTCAATTGAGAATATGAGTCATTAATGGGCTCTCTCAATGAGAAGCTCTCTTGTTGAGTGGCTTTGTCTAAATAGATAGGATGTATGCTCAAGCTTATGCTTCAAAAAGGGCTTCAAATGGAGTTGGAATTTGGGTGTGAGTGTATGGTTTTGATGTAAAATGGCTTCTTAAAATGGCATTATGACTTTACTTCATGGATTGTGTTATTTTACAAAGGGGAAGGATCCAATTTATAGGCAAAAGGCTTGAGGGATGGAGGGCTAAGATGCAAGGATGAGAAAAAGCTTATGGAGGGTTTAGATTGAATGAGAGGAGAGCACATGGATTGTGCTTCCTTACAACCAATCAGGGAGTGACACATGTCACAAGGTGAGAGGATGGAGGAAAGGGGAAGGATGAGTCAACAAAGGAGGCTCAAGGGATAAAATATTCATAAAGACCCTCATAATGGCTTGTAAGAGCAATAAAAGGGCTTGGAAGAGTCATTTATGGCCTAGTGGGCTTCATAAAGTTTTATGGTTGAGATATTTTGAGGGAGATGAGAGCAATTTCGACTTGGGCTTGATTAGAAGGGTTTTAAGCTTGCTTAGGCTTGTGCAAATGATTAGAGGATGGATTAGGATGGTTTAGGATTAGCTTAGGGATAGGCAAGTGGATGGCATTTAATGAGGGTGGGTGAAGGAGGAGATATTTGTTAACTTTGGCTTGGGTTAGTAAGTCTTAACCCATTTTTAGGGAATGTGACAAGGTTAGGAGGGGATTAGGATTAGGTTTAAAGACATCTTCTAGAAGAGTCTAGACTTTGGATGAGGATAAAGACTTTCTAGAATAGTCTAGAATTTCCTAGGATGAGGATGAAGACTTTCTAGAAGAGTCTAGAACTTCTTAGGATGAGGATAAATTGGATTTTTAGAAAATAAATAAAGTTTTATTTATTTCAAGGGTTTGGGTTGAGGAGATATTTATGAAAACTATTTTAATAAACATGAGGATTAATATTTAATCTTGATTAAATATTTTGAGTTGGGATTAGGGGTAGGAAATGATGGGATTAGCCTTTAATCAAAATTAAAGAAGGATTAGAAGATTTTGGAAGAGGTTAGTGGTCTTAAGGAAATTGGCCAAGTTTTGGGCAAAAAATAATTTTTTTATTTATTTTGGGTTTTTTGGTCAATTTATGAATTAAATAATTAATAAATAAGAAAATAATGTTTAAATAAGATTTAAACATTTTTGGGAGGGATTCCTTAATTAAATATTTTTAATTAAGATAAAGGGATTTAATGGCATAAAAATAAATTAATTAATTAAATAAATAATTAATTAATAAATGATGATGTCATCGGGACTTTTTCAGAAAATAAAAATACTTTATTTTCTAAAGGTTTTCAGGTGTCTACATTTTGCCCCTCTTTGATGTGATGCCGCAAGTGGCATGGCATCAAAGATAAGAAAATAAGATGCCCAAGGCTAGAGCAGAAGAGGAGAGAATGGATTGTGAGATGCCCCCTCAAGAAGGTGGCGAGGAGAGAAAGCGAAGCTCGATGGCTTCTTGAAAAGTACAAGAATCTCGGATGAGCAAGAAGACTCAGATGGGCAAAGAGAAGGGGCTAAATTAGCTCAAACTCTCACTATGGGAGAATGATAAAGGAGAATCAGATGCACAAGAGGAAGCAAGCTTAAGACTTTAGGGAAGGTGGAGGATGAAGGAGCAGAGTGCTATAAAAAGGAATCTACGATAGGGAGATGGATGAGGGGATTATAAAGTTGATGCAATAGGATTTCAAAGAGTCAGATTGGTGGAAGATGGGTTTCGGAGATCCCTAGGACTAGGATTGTGGATCTCGAAAGATGAGGCTTGGTGGATTGATTTGGATTGGTGGATCCCTAAGACTAGGATTGTGGATCCCTAAAGCTAAGAGTGATGAGTGATTCAAAGAGATACTGATGCATAAGTTGGGGTAGGAGAGACGGATGCTGGATATGGATGGGGGATAATGGAGATGAAGGAAAACCATTGAAGCTTTTTGAGTAGGGGGATACTTCAAAGAGAAGTACCACCATGTAGTTGAGCACTAGATTTGCTATAGGACTGTTGGTTAATTGCCAAGGTTACTAAGAACATCAAGGCCTTTTCACCAACTGTCCAGAGGACTGAAAAACTAACTCAAAACAAACACGCAAGGATTGCCCCAGTATCACACATGAATCCCAGAGGAAGCAGTGTGGAAACGACACTAGGTAACCCACAAGCAGAAAAGAAAAAACGCAAAAGACATGATCAAGACCTTATGCTCTGATTGCCCCATTCGCAATATACCATGATATGAAAGATCGTGGTAACTTTGAGGAGGGAACAAGGAGATTGCTTGGAAAAGATATTTCAAGACCCAACATGGAAGAGTCTAAATCAAAAGAAAGCGAAAATCCAAAAGAGAACCGTTTGCCAACGAGATGGGTAGGACAAGGTACTAACAGACCAAGGTCAGACATGAGGAAAGCTATATCCTACAAGGACCTATCAGAGAGCACCTAAGCTAGTGGATTTGGATGGGTGATGCGTCTGGCAAGCTGAACTAAGAAGGATAGCACTTTGGTGATAAGAGATCTAGCTAAAGGATGCATTGGAATAGCTAACCAAGGGTTGTGCGATGTGTGCAAGATGCTGATCAAGGAGGAATGAACACGAAAGTTGGATAGATACAACTGTACTAAGCTAAAGAGGATGTACAAGCTGACAGACCAAGATATTTACAAGTGGGCTAATCAAGATATGGTACAAGCTAACAGACCAATGATACAGATGGATAAAAGCTCAGGATGAGAGGATAGCGGGATAGCTCAATTTTGTGTAAGATGCAGAAGCTAAGGTTGAGATGATAGCAGAAGATATGGATTTGGAAGGATGCATCCAATGATGATGATAGATGTGCAACCAAGGATGGGGACAATGCTAAGGTTGGTGGTAGCTGAGCTAATTGATGGTGCTAGAGCAAGTAGTTATAGAGTGGATTGACATTGGGTTTGCATGAGGATAGCCTAGAGCTAGATACCAATGACAAGGGAGGATGGACAAGACAAGATCTCCAAGGAATACAGTGCCCCCAGTTAGAAGATGACATGCGGAAGGAGGTCTTACAATGGATGTGATAGGATTGAAGCTAGGATGGAAAAGCTGAAGACGCTAGGGAGATGGATGATAGCTGGGATGGTTGGCTGAAGTTGCAGAAGATAAGTGGATGGTGATAGATAAAAGTTGGAGGATGAAAGATAGGTGGATAAATTGGAAGATGGAGCTGGATGGAAAGATGTGACCAAAAGCATGAGGATGATAGGCTAAGCTGGGGATGGCTAGATTACGCATGACGCTTGTTTGCCAAGTTTTCATCATGGTACTTGTCCAAGGTGCTTGAATTGCCAAGTTTTCACTAGCAGACGCTTTATTTTTCTTTATTATTATTTTTTTGACTTTTTGACTTTCAACTTAGCTGGAATGGTTTTGGCTTTCTTCAGCTATTTTTTGGCTCATAGATGTTGGTAGGATGGATGAAAAAGATTGGATTGAACAAGTCGAATGGTGGGTGGGAGTTTGACAGATAATGGATGCAAAGACATAAGGCTTGTGGGTAAATGGATGAGGAAAATGGAAAGATCATCATTGGCACACACCTTGAGAGGTGATAAAGTAGTGGGAAAGATGGTTTTGAGCGAGGTTGAGGAGAAAATGGAGGAAGAGAAAGATAAGGACTAAAAGTAGAGTTGGAAGATGGAGGATGGGAAATTTAGGATAAGAAGCATATGGACTAAAAGTGGATTGGGGGGATGAAGGAGGCTTATACGGGGATTTGGATGAAGGATGGATGGATGAGGCTTTTTGAGTAGCATGAATAGATGCCAATTGAGATTTTTCTTTGAGATGCATTTCTTTTATGAGCATCTTGGGTATCTACATGATTTTTGACTTTTTTAGCTTGGGCTTTTGTGGCCTCTTGGCTTTTTCTTTGATTGGGATTAAATGTTTCTTGTTTTGAACATGTATTTTAGAAGGGAAATGTTGAGACTTGGATTTTTGTGGATTTTTGGATTTATGATTTTGTATTTTGGCATCCAATATGCTTCTATTAGCCATGGGATGGGAACAAGAGCATGGAGGAGATGGAGGGATAATTGATGGAGTGATAGGGTTTAAAGGTTGGAAGGGATTCAAGGGTGAGTGCCTTTGATGATCTAGCTGGTGGATTTGAGGGGATGGAAGGATAGATTGGAACATAGGATATGGATGGATATATTTGCCCAAAATGGATGGAGGGAAGGAAGGATATGGGCCCAAAATAGATGGAAACAGGGAAGGTGTAGGTCCCAAAATAGATGGAGGGGACAAAGGATTCATATTAGGTATGTAAGGACCCAAAATGGATGGAAAGGGTGCAGGATTTAGATAAGGGATATATGGACCCAAAATGGAGGGTTGGAGATAAGGAGTGGGATGAGGGCCCAAAATAGATGCGGAATAAGATGGATGGGAAATTTGGGGTGGAGATGGAAGGACTTGGGACCATGCAGGAATAGGGGGGATACCAATATCTAGAAATACATTTTCATTTCTTTTTTCAATATGATGTTCATTATTTGGAACACAAGATGTGTGTCCATTACTAGCTGAAGGAGTTGGAGCTTCGGATATGATAATTAGTTCTTCTTTGATGGATCTATCATCATGGATTATGGGAGATGTAAGATCATGAAGTAGAGGAGATGGGAGGATAGGATCTTGAGTTGGGTGGGCTGAGGGAAAGGGATCTTGAGATGGAGTAAGTAAGATAGTAGGATCTAGATATGGAGGGGATGGTAAAAGTGGATCATGTAGGGGAATAAGTGGGATGGCGGGATCTGTTGTTCTGTCAGAGGATATTTCAACATGCTTTTGGACAAGATCTTGACAGGAATGGATGGGAGTGGATGCATGAGGTTCATTAAATGGGATTTGGATAATGCTTGGAGGAGGAAATGTGGATGGGATTTGAAGCGATTCGATGGGTGGTGGGAATTTGATGCTTGCAGGAAGTGGAAGGATTTTAAGCAATTTGATGGATGGTATGGGGATGATAGCTATGGGAGATGGGGATGATATTATAGATGGGGAAGCTGCATCACTGACTACTTCACATGGTTGGATTAGATGACATGGCTTATCGACTGTTGGAGGTGGCTTTTTTTGTATTTCCTCTAGGATATTCCTTGGAGACTCGTGTGTCAGAGGTGGAGGTGGTGGATTGATAGGAATAGCTGGTGTGATGAGGGTGGAAGATTGGAAGCTTAGTTGATTGGGTGATGGAGGAGAAGATGGGATATCAGATGGCATGACTAGATAGTTTGGAATAACTCTTGGATTTTGGGGGATGGTTGGTGGAAGGCCTCTAAGGCTCTCAAGATACTCGTCATAGTCAACAAGATTTTCATCATCATTGGAATAGGATGTAGCGGGAGAAAGGACAATACGACCAAACACATCATGATAGGTTTGGGATTTCATGTTTTGATGATGAGTTGGAAGGGGATGGGGTCTTGCATATGGATGAAAATAGAAGCTCATGGTTGGATTTGGATTAAGCGCAAATTTTGGATTGGCTGATGAAGGATTTCCTAGGGAGAGTCAAAGCTGTATGATAGACCTAAGGAGGATTGGTTGGAGATTTTTGGCTTTCCTGTGGATGGAAGACTTCAAGGGCATGCTGTCAAAAAGTGAGAGTTTTTCATTCCTATGCGCTGGATTGGTGGAGATTGTGTCAACTTAAGGATAGACTAATGATCCTATAGGAAGAACACGAGATTGACCACTTGTGGATCCCAACCTTTAGCTCAAGGTGATGAGAGATGACAAGTGACAAAGATAGATTACCCTAGACAAAGCTCTGTCAAAGGGATAACCTTGGTGAGATTGATGGATTTGGAAGTTTTTAGGAATGGCAAACTTTTGGCAGGGTGACAACAATTTTGAAGGCTTGGATGTGATTTTGGATTTGGTTGCTAGCTGGCTGGGGGGGATGATTTGGAGAGACTTTGGATTTGGGATTGTTCTAAAGCAAGGAACTAGATAGATTCAGTTGCAGTGGGGGAGCTTGGATGATTTTTTGATGAGGCAATGACTACGCTAAGTATGCCTTGAGCTGGGAGATTTCTGCTTTTTTGGGATTTTGACCAAAGTTGGCAAACATTCATTCAAAAGCTATGAACAAACAAGCAAACAAAATTTTGGAGCAAGCACGTCAAACACACCAACATCCTAGGAAGCTTTCTACAAGGATGAAATTTGTTATAGCTAGGGAGTCCTCGATATACGCAAGGTACGTGAGGCCCAAATTCATAGATGAAACCAAAAAGATGTCACACAGCCGAGAGGAGTGGTAACCCACTTCTCCTCTTTCACTTCTCAAGGGTATAAAGTTCCTTGAGGCTTAGCCCGAGTGACAAAATCTTGATTCCAAGAGAGGTGTCTTTGGATTCACCTCTCAATTTTTATACTCCGCCGAAACGCTGGAGTTGAGGTCGTCCTAAGGGGTGATAAAATCCCCAAGCAGGCCTCCTAAAAAGTGTAAAACAAGACCAGATACATGATCTTGGGCTTTAAAAGACACGCATTCATTCCAATTGATGATTTAGATTTTGTAAGCTATGATTGAAGACACTTGTGAGTATGGCATACAATGTTCATTCCAATTTGATAATGTCGTTAGCATAATGGAAGTCGAGAGATTGTCAACATAAGAAATGTGAGCGTCATTGAAAATGCATCAAAACCATGCGATGTTCATTGATTGTTAGGCATTCAAGATTGAGTGTGAGTTTGTTTTAAGCCCAAAACAAAAATATGTGAAACTCGATTTGTCAAGCGCGTACCCGGAGGCCCTCCACGTCAAGAGTTTGTTCAATTTTAATGTCCAAATGAAGTGTTAGCGAGCCTAATGTGCATTCAAGGAATTTTCTAAGTTAGAAAAACTAATAAAAACACAAGTAAGTGAAATTTGATCTTTGTGGAGCACTTAACACCCTCTTAGGTGGACCCATCCCCATAGATGGCGCTGAGATTGCAACCAATGGCTAAATTGATGGGTGATTAAAGAGGGTGAGTCCAACTACAAACTCACTTAAAAAATCTTTATTTGGTTTTTATAATTTAGGAAATTTTTAGAATGTAGATTCTTTTTATGCCCCAAAAGATGATTATTTGATCTATGGCATTCAAGATTGGATTTGTTGTTTTAATCATGCATTCATAAAAAAAACAAACTTGATTTTAATCCATGGCCCTCAAGAGTGATTTTAGCAACATGCATTCAAAGACAAGTGATTAAACATTCAAGTTTTTTCCTTTGAGCATTCAAGATTGAGATTTTGTGTGTTGTTTTAAGAACTTTGAAGTGCTTTGTTTTAACCTTAGATCATTCAAGATTGTTTTGGACTCAAAAGTGAAAATGACTCTTTGGACTTTGGTTTTCATTCAAGATTTTGTGTTCTAGTTTGCATATTTTAAGCCCAAAAAATGATATTCCTAGATTTTTTTGATGCATGAAAAACTTAAGAAACATTTAAGATTTTGCAAAAAGACATTTGTTTGAAACAAATAACAAAGCTTTTAGGACAATTTTTTGGCAACCATTTAGGACTCTTAGTTTTCATGAGATTTTTTAAAAGAACTTTAGTGTGCACTTAGTGTTGATTTTGAATCTTTTGAAATGGAAACTTGAAGTTCTTTTTAAATTCCCAAAAATGAAGTGTTCCTAACTTTGCATGAATGCATCTAAAACCTTGATGTTGGAAGGATGCAAATGATTAGATTGGTTTAGTTTCACTTGTTAAAAGATTTTTTCTTTTTTGCAAATTTTTAATTTTGTAATAGATTTAAGTATGATTTGGGGGTTCATTTTAAGCACTAAAAAGAAGTGTGTATGATTTTGCTTCCTTAAAAAAAAATGGCCAAGATCTCCCACAAGAAGAAGAAGAAGCAGTAGATGGAATAAGAAGAATATAGACAAGAAGAGGAAGAAGAATTCCAAGTTCTTTGTCCACCTATAAGCTTGAAAAATCTGCAAACACTATGAGATATACTATGAGTTCCTTTGTCTTCTTCATGCTCATGTTGACCTACAAAACCAATTTATACAATCCTATCAATCACAAAAACAAGAAAAATTAGCCAAAAGCAGCAAATGACATACAAAACTTGACTAAAAAAGCTAATGAAGATGACCCATGCGGGGTCCCACCGGGCGTGCCAAAATGTATATGAGCAATGTTAGTATGCTAATAGAAACCAAATTTAAATAAAGCTTCTACAAACTAAACAAAATTCATAAACTTCAAGATAGACTAAGATGAGCTCTCAATTGAGAATATGAGCCATTAATGGGCTCTCTCAATGAGAAGCTCTCTTGTTGAGTGGCTTTGTCTAAATAGATAGGATGTATGCTCAAGCTTATGCTTCAAAAAGGGCTTCAAATGGAGTTGGAATTTGGGTGTGAGTGTATGGTTTTGATGTAAAATGGCTTCTTAAAATGACATTATGACTTTACTTCATGGATTGTGTTATTTTGCAAAGGGGAAGGATCCAATTTATAGGCAAAAAGCTTGAGGGATAGAGGGCTAAGATGCAAGGATGAGAAAAAGCTTATGGAGGGTTTAGATTGAATGAGAGGAGAGCACATAGATTGTGCTTCCTTACAACCAATCAGGGAGTGACACATGTCACAGGGTGAGAAGATGGAGGAAAGGGGAAGGATGAGTCAACAAAGGAGGCTCAAGGGATAAAATATTCATAAAGACCCTCATAATGGCTTGTAAGAGCAATAAAAGGGCTTGGAAGAGTCATTTATGGCCTAGTGGGCTTCATAAAGTTTTATGGTTGAGATATTTTGAGAGAGATGAGAGCAATTTCGACTTGGGCTTGTTTAGGAGGGTTTTAAGCTTGCTTAGGCTTGTGCAAATGATTAGAGGATGGATTAGGATTAGCTTAGGGATAGGCAAGTGGATGGCATTTAATGAGGGTGGGTGAAGGAGGAGATATTTGTTAACTTTGGCTTGGGTTAGTAAGTCTTAACCCATTTTTAGGGAATGTGACAAGGTTAGGAGGGGATTAGGATTAGGTTTAAAGACATCTTCTAGAAGAGTCTAGACTTTGGATGAGGATAAATACTTTCTAGAATAGTCTAGAATTTCCTAGGATGAGGATGAAGACTTTCTAGAAGAGTCTAGAACTTCTTAGGATGAGGATAAATTGGATTTTTAGGAAATAAATAAAGTTTTATTTATTTCAAGGGTTTGGGTTGAGGAGATATTTATTAAAACTTTTTTAATAAACATGAGGATTAATATTTAATCTTGATTAAATATTTTGAGTTGGGATTAGGGGTAAGAAATGATGGGATTAGCCTTTAATCAAAATTAAAGAAGGATTAGAAGATTTTGGAAGAGATTAGTGGTCTTAAGGAAATTGGCCAAGTTTTGGGCAAAAAATAAATTTTTTATTTATTTTGGGTTTTTTGGTCAATTTATTAATTAAATAAATAATAAATAAGGAAATAATGTTTAAATAAGATTTAAACATTTTTGGGAGGGATTCCTTAATTAAATATTTTTAATTAAGATAAAGGGATTTAATGGCATAAAAATAAATTAATTAATTAATAAATGATGATGTCATCAGGACTTTTTCAGAAAATAAAAATACTTCATTTTCTAAAGGTTTTTAGGTGTCTACAACTAGTACTTACTGACAATTCTATGCCTTCCAACTAAAACAATTTTGTCTAGAAAACACTGATGAATTACCCATCCTAATCACTAACAATGTTTCGGGGTAACCCATGCAGATGAAAGACTTCTCTAAAAAATAGATTGGTCACTTGTGTAGCCTAAAAATCTAAGGGGATGATGAAGAAATGTGCATACTTTGCCAATCTATCAACCACTGCAAAGATACAATCTTTTCCATTCACCTTGGGAAGTCCAGTTATGAAATCCATCGAGATACTTCCCACTTATGTTCTAGAATTAGCAAAGGTTATAGTAACCTTGCAAATAGAGTATGTTCAAACTTGTTCTACTGGCAAACCACACACTTTCTTACATGAAAACCTCTCCCTGAGACTTCTGTAAGTTTTGAGGAAGCCTAGGTGTCCTGCCAAGGGTGAATCATGTACCTCCTTCAAAATTTGCTGCTTTAATTTGGATTTTGGTACTAAAAATATCTTACTCTTATAGTAAATGATGTCATGCACCACATTGTACTAATCATCTTGGGTGTTGCCATCCATTAGCTCACGGGAAAATGTGTTTTTAGAATATTTTACCAACAAATGTGCCTTCAATCAGCTAAAATCTGGTTTAGTGAGCAGATGGTGGGTTCCTAAACAAGGCATCTACAACCACATTGTTCTTTCCTTTTACGTATTCAATGTCAAAATTGAAAGCCTAAATGCTTACCCATTTGTGTTGCTCTTGTTTAAATCCCATTGCTCTAAAAAATATCTCAAACTATTGTGATCTGTAGGAATGAAAAACTTCACACCCACCACATACTGTCAAAACTTGGTTAGTGCATGTACGATGGCCAACATCTCTTTTTCGTAGATGGAATATAAGTGTTCTATTTGCATAAGATTCCTTCTCTTATAAGCTATAGGGTGTCTATCTTGCATCAGTACCACACCAATGCCTTCTTCGAATGTGTCGCATTCTAAAATGAACGGTTGAGTGAAATCAAGTAATGCAAGTACGAGACAAGTGCTCATTGCCTCTTTCAGCTTATCCAAAATGAGTTGTGCCTTTTCATTCCCTTGGAAAGACCCCTTCCTTGTTAGGTCCATTAAGGGTGCGTTGAGCTGAGAGAATCCCTTAACAAACCTTTGGTAATAACTACACAGTCCAAAAAACCCTCGCAAATCTGAGAGTGATTTTGGGTGAGTGTAATGCGTACCCTCACTTGACCTTTCTAATTTATTTTGACTGAATTCTTTTAGGCCTATTCTATTATTATGTTTTATGATTAGCAGTGCTAGATTACCAGAATTGATTAGTTGTATTTCATATTCAGTTGATGTGTGTGTGTGTGTGTGTGTGTGTGTGTGTGTGTGTGTGTGTGTGTGTGTGTGTGTGTGTGTGTGTGTGTGTGTGTGTGTTGAGGTACTTAGTGCTAGTTATTTTAGTTATTGAATGATGTTAGTTAGATGAATGATTTTTATGTGATTTCTAGGGATACTTACCCCATACTTGCATGTGTATGGTGTGTTTGTATGTTTTCTTTATATTTGACATTTCTGATGTGGTTGAGGAAAGGAGTCATAGTCACCTATTAATCGGGATCTACACGATGAACCACTTCCTGCCATTGCTTGTTTAATTTAGAACATTGTGGTTGTACATGCATGAATTTTATGCAAATTGCAGGTACCAGGTATCGACTTCTCTGAATTTCCAAAATGAGCATATCCTATCACAATATTTCAATGGTATAAGTGGGGAGATAACTCTTGAGTCCAAATCCTAAACCCTAAGCCAATTGTCCTAGAAAATAGGACAAGTATCTGAGTTAGTTTACCCATTCAAATTCGTCAAGTGACATGAATTCGTGATTTTGACCGTAGAGTTTGATTATTTTCTTTGCCTTCAATTGAGTTGTCATTTTTGGTTTTGAGGATATGTGGTGATTTTTTGTTATAATTAAATCAAATTAAAAGATAATTTAGTAGAAATTTTATAAAGAAATTTGATATTTAATTATATTTAATTATATTTAATTAATTGAAAAATTAATTTAATTAAAGAATTAAATTTAAAAAAATTATTAAAGTTCTATTTTTTACGTATTTATATTCATTTAATTTAATGATAATTATTTAGGAGTTTTATTTAATAGTAAACTCTAAATAATATTATTAATTAAGTTAATAAACATATTATTAAAAAATTCTCGTGAATTACTTAAAATTTAGAAATAAAGTTATGGTTATAATTTTGGCATATTTATAATTATTTAATTAAATAATGATTTATTTATGAGTTTTGTTTTAATTAATAAACTCTAAATAATATTATTAGTTAAATTAATAAATATGACATGAAAAAACATCTCATGATTAATTAAAGTGAGAAAGAAAATTAATTTAATAAAGATATTTTAATTTAAATTGCTTAAAGTTGTTGCATGAAAATTGTATATAGAAAATTCAATATTTAATTATATTTAATTAATTGAAAAAATTAATCAAATTTAAAAGATTAAATTAAAGTTCTAATTTTAGTATATTTATATTTAATAGTGATTATTTAAGAGTTTTATTTTAATAATAAACTCTAAATAATATTATTAGTTGAGTAATGAATATTATTTGATTAAAAAGAAAATATTAAAATATGTGAATATTTGATTAATTAAAACTAATTAAATTTATGCTTTAAATAAAAGGTCTAAATTTAGAAAATTGGTTAAAGAAATATTAGAATATGATGTTATTTAATTAATTAGAAATTAATTAAATATGTACTTCAGTTTAAAATATTTATTTTAAAAGTCCAATTTAAGAAGTTGGATAAAATAGAATTAAAATATTGAAAGATTAAACATTAAATATTGTTTTATTATGATTATTTAATTAATACTTATTAAATTAGAGTTGCATTTAAATAATGAGCTTTAATTATTCTTATTAATTTAAATAATAAACTATACTTTAAATAATGCTTACACTAATTAATTAGTGGAGGAAAAGAAAATATAAAAGGATATTTTAATTAAAAAGTTCTTTAAATGTACATGAAAGAATTAAATTTAAAAAATTCGATTAAAGTTCTAATTTAAGCATATTTATATTTATTTAATTTAATAATAATTTATTTAGGAGTTTTATTTTTAATAAATTCTAAATAATATTATTTGTCAAATTAATAAATATTATATTAAAAACGTTGCATGATTTAATAAGCGAGAGAAAGTTTTAATTTAATAAAGTGTATTTTAATTAAATTGCATAAAGTGTGTGCATGAAAATTAAAATATAGTAATTAAAGACAAAGGGTTTTGGCATGATTGTATGATCAAAGCCTTGATTTGGGGGAAAAACTCTTTATTAAGGAAATTAGAGCTCATTTCTAGATACACAGGTTTGGAGGAGCCAATTTCCGAAAAGAGGGTTTTTGAAGGAAAATGAAGATTCTTGTGTGTTTGTGCATTCATTGTTTTAGCATTAGATGCAAGTAGGATCTTGTGGGTTTGTGCAGTAGTTGCTCATTTTTTGAATTCCAGCCTTCTTCATGTCTGTTGTGTTTCAGTTTTCAGAAGTTCTCTAGGTTGAAACTCTTCTTTGAGAAAATTGATTTCCATTATAGAATTGTTTGTGATTTCATCTAAAAACTTTTAGTAAATATTGAACTTTAGGGTTTTCAAAACTTAATGAATTATGAAATTTACTTTTGTATGTACTTTATGTGACGTGTGATTTACTGGTGTTGGGGTTTTCGGGTTTGACTTAGCTTTGGCCAGTCAAGATCTTTACCAGAGGCTTGGGAGTTCTATTTTGTGATGTCATGATAATGTTTTGATCTCGATCTTTTATACTCAACCACGATAATGTGTCTAGTATTCTCTATGAGATATTTTGATGCATTGATTGTTATTGTTTTCCAGTGTTCTTGTTTGAAACTGAGGTGAATGGTGTGACCTATCTGATATAACCTTTGAGTCTTTGATCAATTGTATTTGGATTACTTTCTAGTCACTTTTATAGAACTAAGGTGTTTGTATGATTTGTTCTTGGTGATGTCATGTTATGACATGGATTGGTTTATGTATACTTGATTTGGGATCAGTCCTATTAGGATTATCGTATCGATGGAATCCATGATTATGATCAGTGTTTTTCAATATTTGTCAGTTTCTTGTTTAAGAACTTATGTATGGTATGTGGTCTTTTGTGAACTTTTGATTTTACTAAGCTTAGGGTAGGTTATCTATATGTCATGTTGGGAAGTGGCTAGCAATGGAGCTTGAGACCCAAAGTGGTTGCCAGGGTAACCCATTGTAAGTTGTTTAATAAGTGAAAATATTACACTAAATGGGAATAAAATGAACCTAATAAGAGTCTTTGTATGTTCTTGCCCATGCCTTGAATGCTAGTATAGACTAGGATGGGAGTAGAGAGAATGCTTGGTTGTGACCATACATTGTTAGTATGTCTTGTCAATACAAAAGGATACTAGTGCCACATAGAGTCACTAGGGGGGCGGGGTCAAGTTAGACTGCCAGGGTAACTCTAGCATTGATTCATGCGATGACACTTGCCAACTTTCATAGTAGATTTCTTACATGTTTTTGTTGCCTTTGGGATTAGTTGATACTTGTGTCTTAGTACCTTTGAGTTAGATTTCTTTCAAGTGATTCCTTGAACCTAAATGTTGGATTTGATTGTTGAGTTTTTTATCCTATTTAGGACTTGAGACTATCTCCTCAGCACAGTGGGAGTGGACCTTTTTGGGTTCCATGACGTCAAGTGGTAATGTTTTTTCTTATACCATTGAGATCCAAGTGTCAGATGTTGTTGTTGGATGTGTTTGTGTAGATGTTCCTTTCTATTTGTTCTTGTATTTCTATGATGGATGGTTGCACTATTGTATTGTATTTGATTTCATAAGATCTTAAGAGATGATGTAATTTATTTCATGATGTATATTATTTTAACTTTTCATACCCTCTGACCTGGACAATAGATGATTGTGCATTCTGTTTATTGCTAAGTAGCATCATATATAATTGTATATTATTTAAATGGATTCATACTGGTATATTATTATTTGGTGTAGATTTATTATATATTATATTTATTATTAATTAAACTTAAATGTGATTCAACATCATGGGACCCTTAAGAATTGTAGTATGTTTTATGGTATGTGTTTATGTAAATGTTAATTGCTTCTACTATGTTATAACTAGTGTTGTTAAGTTATTATCTTTAACTTTTTTACAAAAAAAAAATTTGGTAAACTTAGTAAAACTTTAGGTTAATTCTTTTGGATCCCTTGGTGGGGCGTTACAGGGAGGCCAGTCAATGATAGCCTAAATCTTCTCCTGATGAACTTGAACTCCATATTTACTGACAGCATGCTCTAAGTACAATATTTTCATCATACTAAATTTACACTTGGATTGCTTGGTGAACAAAAATTGCTTCTTCATGATCCTTAGGTCTTCATCTGAATGCTTCAGGTGCTCCTCCCATGTCTTGCTATAAATAAGAAGATCATCAAAAATACCAATAAGTACTTATGCAATTTTTTGTTGAAGATGTGATTCATGCATGATTGGAATGTAGTAGGTGCATTTGTCAATCTGAATGGCATGACCAGGAACTCTTAATGCCCATGGTGACAATGAAAGACCATCTTTTCTATGTCTTCCTCCTTCATGTGGATGTGATGGTATCCAAAATGGAGATCTATTTTCAAAAAATAGACTGCACCATATAATTCATCCAACAACTCATCTATCCTTGGAATGGGATATCTATTCTTTATTTTTTTGTTCAACACACGGTAGTCCACACACATGTGCATTATTCTGTCCTTCTTTCTGACCAAGATCACTAATGATGCGAAGGGGTTAGAAATAGGATGGATCCATCCTTTCTCTTATAGTTCTTGAATCATCCTTTCAATCTCATCTTTGAATTTCTTGGGATGGCGGTAAGGTATGGTTATGACCAGCTTGGCTCCTACTTCCAACTAAATAGTATGTTCAAACCCTCGAGGAGGTGGTATACTAGGAGGAATTTCTATAAAAACTTTATCATGTTTACTTAAAATATTCTAGAAATCATCATCTTGGGGAGGTGTTTGTTGCCCTTTTATAGGTTCTGTCAAGACAAAACAATGTGCAGCCCAAGCAACGTCATTACACTTAAAAATTGCCTCCATCTGATGCGCAAAAACTTCCTTTGGACCCTCATTTTCCATTCCTCAGAGAACAACCTTCTTCCCATCAATAAAAAAAGTGAAATCCATCTATTTGAAGCTCTAAGTGTATTCTTCAAATGTTTCCATCCACTGTATGCCCAAAATAACCTCTATGTCATCAAGGTCCACTATGAAGAAATCCTCAATCACTATGTCATTTTCCATTGTGATACTTAACTGAGAAACAAGGTGTGTGTAGGGTAGAAAAGTCCCTCTAGCAACCTTGACCTAAAATTTTGCATGTGTCTTTGTAGGTAGACCTCTTCACTTCTAACACAAGGAAGGATAGGGAAAACTAGGGCCAATGGCACACCCAACTCTCTGAACCACCCTGCAAGAGTTAACACAATGGAAGCAAACACAAAGAACAACAACCAAAGGAGGAAGAAGAGTACAATTATTTCATTTATTCTTCAAATATTCAAATATGGTACAAACTTTGGACAAGATTTGGATATACAAGGTATGGTACAAGATTTACAAGGTATAATACAAGCTTTGGTACAAGATTTTACAAGCTGTACAGGAGGTATTTACAAGCTCCATTAGATTTTGGATATTTGGTTAGAACACCAAGGGAACAAGCAGGTGTTTTATGGGATGGTGGGTGAATGGATGAGGGATAGGATAGTGATAGATAATGGATTAGTCTTAGTACACAAGGCGCCTAAATTACCAGGTTTTCACCAAGGTACCTATCCAAGGCGCTTGAATTGCCAAGTTTTCACCATTGGACGCTTATTTCTCTTTACTATTTTTTTTTTTTTTTTGTATTTTCCAAAAGCTGGGTATACCAAGGATCTTCAAGCATAGAACTTCTTGAGATGAATGATGTTATTAGGATCATTCAAGAGTTCTCCTTCCGGTGTAGATAGTTGATAGGCTCCGGAGCCAAAGGAAGCAGTGACAACATAAGGACCAAGCCATGTAGGTTCAAACTTGCCTTTCTTTTCTCGATCTGCTTGGACTTTCATGTTTTCTTTGAGGACCATGTCACCTAGCTGAAAGTGTCATGGAAGCACCTTCTTGTTGAAATTCCTTTTGAGACGAGTTTGATAGACTGTGAGATGATCATAGGCTTGTTGTTGCTTCTCGTCTAAGAGATCTAGCTAGGTGAGTCGAGCTACTCTGTATTCTTCATCTGATATTTGCCCTTGCAAAGATATGCACAAGGAGGGAAGTTCAACCTCTATAGGTAGTACTGCTTTGGCACCATAGACTAGGGAGTATGGAGTTGTGCCTGTGGATGTACGAAAGTAAGTTCGATAGGCCCATAGGGCTGGATTTATTTGTAGGTGCCAATCACGGTCGAAATCATTGACAACTTTCTTTAGGATTTTGAGGAGGGTTTTGTTAGTTCCCTCTGCCTAGTCATTACCTTGTGGGAAATATGGGCTAGAAAAGTGGTGATGGATGCAGAGGGAAGTGCATAATTCTTCCATGTTGAGATTTTCAAAGTTACCTCTTTGGTCGGTGAAGATGGTGGATGGGATGCTGAAGCGGCAAAAAATGTGGTACAAGATGAACTTGGAGACCTGAACTCATGTAGTTGAGACTAGGGGGACTGCTTCCACCCATTTATTGAAATAGTTTGTAGCTATTATTATACATTTATGTCCATCAGATGAGAGGGGTGTGATAGTTCCAACTAGATCAAGGCCCCAACAAGCGAAAGGCCAAGGTGGTGCAATAGGCTGTAGATCCTGTGTTGGAGCATGCACAAGATTTGCATGCTGCTGACATGGGAGACACTTTCTGACAAAGTCACAAGAGTCTTTTTCAATGGTAGGCCAATAGTAGCCTGCTCTAAGGATTTGTCGCTCTAGGACAATACCACTCGTATGGGCACCGCAAAGTCCAGAGTGTACTTCCTTTAACACCATCGCGGCCTCATTTTGGTCTAAACATCGAGAGAGAGTATCGTGATAACCCCAACGATATAGGGTATTGGCTATGATAACATAGCGAGATGATTTTTAGATGAGGTTCTGGCGTTGGGTACGTGTGAGGTGAGGGGATATGATACCATTGTTAAGGTAAGCGTGAATCTCATGGTACCAAGGGGATTGGGGACCAAACAAGATACAAACACGGTTTGAATCCTCATTCGCATAGGCGGGTGTGAGGAGGTGCTCCACTAAAAACTCATACTGTGTAGCTGCTTGGGGAATTTCCAAGAGCGAGCCTATAGTAGCCATAGCATCTGCTGCTTTGTTCTGTATTCGAGGTACTTGTGTAAACTGAAGCCTTGTAAAATGTTGGGTTAGCTGATCAACTAGCTCTTTGTAGGGTAATAGTTTTTCATCTTTGGTTTGATATTCATTTAGGGCTTGCTTGATGATGAGCTGAGAATCACCAAAGATTTGTAGCTCAGCAATGTTCCATTCTGTAGCTATCTTTAATCCTACTATGAGGGCCTCATATTCAGCTATATTGTTGGTGCTAGGGAATTGTAGCTTGAAAGCTTTTGGAATGTAATCTCCTTGAGGTGTGACCAACAATATTCCTGCCCCTGATCCATGAGATGTGTATGAGCCATCAAAATAAAGTTTCCATGGGGGTTGTTCTTCAATTAGACAAATATGCTCATCTGGAAATTCTGTGATCAATGAATAAGAATCTATTAGAGGTGCATCAGCTAGGTGATCTGCTATAGCTTGCCCTTTGATTGCCTTTTTGTCCACATACGGGATGTCAAATTCGCTAAGGAGCATAACCCATTTGGCCAAACGGCCTGTAAGTGCTGTTCTGGAGAGCATATACTTGAGAGGTTCAATCTTGGAGACTAGTTGGATGGTATGACTTAGCATGTAATGGCGAAGCTTTTGAGTTGAGAAAACAACTGCCAAACAAGCTTTTTCCATGGGAGTGTAATTGAGTTCATAACCAACTAGGGTTCTAGTGATGTAGTAGATGGCTCTTTCTTTGTTGTAGTCATCGAGCTGTGCTAGAAGTGCCCCTAGAGAAATAGGTGTTGCTGATATGTACAAAATCAGGGGACAACCAAGAATTGGTGGAACCAAGATAGGGGGATTGATGAGATACTGCTTGAGTTGATCGAAGCTGTGCTGACATAAAGGATCCCACTTGAAGTTCTCATCCTTCTTCAGTAAATGTGAAAATGGTGTACACTTATCTGCAAGCTGGGAGATGAAGCGCCGAACAGATTGAAGCTTTCCTTGAAGAGAACGAAGTTGTCGCAGTGTCTGGGGAGGAGGCATGTCTAAGATAGCCTTGACCTTCTTGGGGTCGATCTCTATACCTCATTTAGAAACTATAAAGCCTAGAAGCTTGCCAGATGTGACCCCAAAGACACTTTTCTTAGGATTCAGCATGAGATGATATTTGGCTAACCTATCAAAGACTTTCTCCAAGTCAGCAAGATGATCCATGAAGGTATGAGACTTGACCAAGATATCATCCACATAATCCTCCAAAATGCTATGGATGAGGTCATGAAAAATGGCTGGCATAGCTCTTTGATAGGTAGCCCCAGCATTCTTTAGGCCAAAAGGCATCATGTTGTAGCAAAAGGTTCCCCAAGGGGTAGTGAATGTTGTCTTATGCTGATCCTCTTCTGCAATCTTGATTTGATTATACCCAGAAAATCCATCCATGAGGGACAAAATTTCATGTCCAGCTGTAAGATCTACAATCATATCTATGTTGGGCAAGGGAAAATCATCTTTTGGACAAGCTTTGTTAAGATCTCTAAAATCAATGTAGATTCTGATGTCACCAGAAGGCTTAGTGACGGGGACCATGTTGGAGATCCACTCTGAATAGTCGATAGGTCGGATAACCTTAGCAGCTAACATTCTTTCTAACTCAGCTTTGACCAGTAATGCCACCTTGGGGTGCATTTTTCTAATCTTTTGTCTGACGGGCTTGATCTTTGGATCAACTGCAAGATGATGAACTACAAGCTTTGGATCAAGTCCTGGCATGTCTTGATATGACCATGCAAATCGGCCAATGTTCTCTCTTAAGACCTCAAAGAGGAGATCAGCTTGGTCTTGTGATAGGGATGCAGCAATGTGAACAAGCCTAGGGATCTCTGAAGAACCGATGTTGACTTCCCTAGTATCCTCAATTAGAATAGAAGATATCTCTGGTCGATTATCTTGAGGAGGTAATGCTAAATCCTCATGTTCTGCTTGTGGCTCTGGATGCTCTTGCTGAGGGGTTCTCTTCACTGCCTTAGCTAGTCTCAAATTCACCTTAGTTCTAGTTTTGGTTGTATCGGAACTAGGTTGGGGATTTTCTCCAAAATACCCCTTGGGATCTAGCTTGTAGATATAGGCGGAATCTGGCTTTGTTTTCTTGTGAGGTGTTTCAGCTCCCATGAATCTCAGAAGTGCTTCCTCTAATGTGAACTCATCAATGTGTATGACGCTTGATTGGTCCCAATCTATGAGTTGTGGATGGGTGAGTGGTAGGTCAATGAGGTGGATGGATAGTTCTTGGAAAACAGAGTCTCCGAGGGAGATTTGGTCTAGGATATCGTCGTAGGCTCTCTTTTCAACTTCCTCAGGAATGTCTTCAATTTTGACAAGGTCGCGATGAATGTTCAAAAAAGCGTGACCATCTGTATTGGTGCCCTCAGTTGTGGGTATGCCAAAGCCAAGACCTGACTTCAATTCCCACTTGTGTGCGTTGATGGGGCACTGCATGCCTCTTTCTTCTGGTCCTAGACCACCACCTTGATAGTTCCATTTGTCAGTGATGAGCTTATGTTCTTGGGGATACTTTTGGCTGAATTGATCAAGGTGTGCTTGATTTCTTTGAGGTGCATCCTTATGTAACCAATTGTTGATATCCGGAGTGAGCTCCTCATGAAGAGGGATTTTCGAGGATACAAAGGTTGTTGGGCCAAACTGTTTGTATCAAGGAGGTGGAATCTCCTTAGCTTTGTGATATGTCGGTCTTCCATGGGCATGTGGATCAAGTGGGAGTGCCCTGACAACAAAGGCATCTGATAAACTATACTCTCCATAGCCTTTGTTATTGATCTTCACGGTAGATAGGGTGGAGGCGAGGATGGTTTCTGGGTCATTACAAGTGTGGGATGAGCTGGCGATGGTTGTGCCGATATCAATTCCAGGGTAATGGTTTGTATATGAGGCTTCAACTGCATTGCAGTAAGCAAAGGGTTCTGGATCGGCATGGATGGTTACCTCAGTGCCTTGATGCGGAAATTTAACGCACTGATCGTAAGTGGATGGAATGGCTTTCATGGCATTAATCCATGGGCGACCGAGAAGGATGTCGAATGGTAGGTTTAGATCAATAACATGGCAGAGTGTCTCTTGGATGATGGGCCCAACCTTGATTGGCAGCAAAATAGTTCCTTTTGTGGTTCTTTCCAAGTTGTCATAAGCTTTGATGGTGATAACCTCACTGATGATATCTGCCTCAGTATACCCAGCTTGTTTTATGAATTTTAGGGTGCAAATATTCAAGGCTAATCCATTATCTATCATTACTCTTTTCACGGCAAAATTGGATACCATGATGGCTATGCAAAGCAAAAGGTTGTGACCTGGCTCGACCACGAGTATGTCGGTGGGTATGAACGATAGGGCACATGAGGATGAAAGGTGTCCAACAAGATTGCGAAAATCAGTAGCATTGATATCGAAAGGGACACGAGATTCTATGAGAGCACTGTCAAGGATGTTCTTGTACACAGGACTAGTGCGAAGAAGGTCTAAAATGGAGATTTGGGCTGGCATGTTCCCAAGGTGTTCCAAGATATTGTATTGGCTTTTTGATGGAGCTGATGGTGCTGGTGAAACTAGTGGGCCTGCAATGTTAAATTGCGCTCTTCGAGTGGTGACTGCACACTCATTGTTTGGTCCTTGGATATTGATAACATTGAAAGAAGGCCTTTCTTGGATATACAACCTATAAGGCTACCATAGTCTATATAGGATGAAGTGTGGTCATTGTTCTTCCCATGCTATTGGTTTGGCTGACGGTTGTTGGTGTTGTTGTTGTTGGTTTGGATAGGTGCTTTTCCAAGATTTTGGTTGTTGTGTGGAGGAAAAGCATTTTGATAGATCTGTAAGCCTGCATTGGGAGAGGTTTGGGCACCAACAGTGATTTCCTTCCGATCAATGAGGTCCTGCACATAGTCTTTCAGTTTCATGCATCTGAGGGTAGTGTGACCTTTTACCCTATGAAATTTGTAGTACTCATTGTCTTTGTACCATGCAGCTTTGGATTGGCTTGGGTCAATTTGCTGGGTAGGAGGAAATTTGATGAGGTTTTCCTTGACTAATTTCTCAAAAATGACATCCAATGGCTCACCAAGGGGTGTATAGTTTTTAGGTGTAGGTTGGAATCTAGGCTTTTGTCCTGCAGCTACATTGATGGCATTAGCTTGATTGCTAGACCCTTGAAAGGTTGGTCTTGAATTATGGTTTTGATAGCTGTGGTTATTCTGTTGTTGGTAGTTGATAGCTTGCTGATTGTTTGGTTGATAGGGTGGGTTGGACTGGTTGTGAGAAGGACCAACAATATTCACATGTCTGGTGTCAGTGATGCCATCTGTTGCAACATGCTTGTTTTTATTCCAATATCTAGACTTGTCATTGGAATGTGATTGATTTTGGTTGGCCTCTTTGTAAATCTTGACCACGCCATCTTTAATGAGTCCTTGCTCAAGGATCATTCCTTTCTCTTTGATATCTTTATAGGTCTGCAAACAATTCATGGTCATGTGGTGAGCCAAGCTAGGATGGGCATTATCAACAAAAAATTTCACCACATGGCGCTCTGGCAAGGTGCAGGATATGCGGGTGGTAAGGGTTTGCCATCTTTGCAGGTATTTAGCAAGGCTTTCTCCACCTTTTTGCTTAGTGTGGACAAGGTCAACTATTGATAGCTCTGTTTCAACAAGATGGGCATATCGGGCAACAAATGCCTCAGATAATTCAGCAAAGTTTTTAATTGTGCCATAGGGGATTCTGTAAAACCATTCAAGAGCTGGTCCAACCAAGCTTTTGGGAAAAAGGCGCAAGAGGAAGACATCATTGTATGCCACGTCCTGGCAGTGCATGTAAAATTTTTTGATATGTGTGACAGGGTCTCCTTTTCCTCTGAATTTGTCAAATTTGGGTACCTCAAAGTGTTTGAGAAATGGTGTCATGGTAATGGCTCTGTCAAATGGGTAAGGGCACACATTCTCAAACTTTAATGTCTTCGGATCATTCCCTTCTTGGATGGCTTTTAGAGCTGTCTTCATTTGCTCCCATTTTGAATTGATAGGTGATGGCTGGGGTGCCCCCAATGTAGGAGTGCCTTGAGGTAGGTATGCACTAGATGGGGCCACTGAATATGGATGGCTGTGAGGGATTTGCTGATAGGGATTGTAAATTTTTTGGGCAGCTGCATGGTGGATGACGAGTTGTTGAGGGGGATGTGGCGCATATTGCTGCATGTGCTGCGAGGCTTGCTGTTGATATGGGATTTGAGGTTGGGATTGAGGAACATAAGCTGGCTGTGGTATAAATGAATTGCTTTGTGGAGGTAAGGTATAAGATGGTTGTGAAGCTTGGGGAAAGGATCAGGGGGCTTGTGGGGTTTGACCAAGGTATGTGGGTTGCGCCCCCATTCAGGATGGTACCTGCAAATAATTAGTGGTTGGCTGGATTGGTGGGTTACCTCCTAGAAGTGGCATTGAAAAGTAGTTGGTAATAGGAGGTAATGGATTAGTTGGTGGTGGAGGTGGTGGGAATTGAAAGCTAGGAAATGGAATTGATGGGATTTGATAGCTTGGTGGCTGGATTTGGAAGCTTGGTAGAGTGGTGGTGGGAGCCTAGGTCACTTGAGAGGTAGGCAGAACATTGGTAGTAGCTTGTGGGGTTTGATAGCTTTGTGGAGTGAGGGTAGTAGCTTGTGGATTTGTGGTTGATGGCACTGAGCTTCCAAGACCTAATGGAAATGATGGGATTGTGCTTTGGGTTGTGGTGAACAAGCTGGGGGTGATGAAAGGTTGATTACTTGGCCCCATGGGTGGCATCCCTATTGTATATTGTCGAGGTTGGCCAAAGATGCTAGCACTAATTTGGGAGATGGGTGGATTTGGAAGGTTGGGTTGGGGAGCAGCAACAGCAATAGTAAAGGGGGTGAACAGTGAGGTGTTTTGGGTAAAGGGGGTTTGGAGCGGAGAGGTATGAACCAAGGATGGAGTGGTGGTGGCTGGGTTGGCTTGCAACATGGAGATTTCAACTTGGATGGATGATGGTATGTTTGGGTCTGTTGGATCATATGGATTGGCTGGAGGCTCTTCTTTTGGCATATATTGAGGATAATTTGGATCATAAGAGCCTATGGGTGGTGGCAGTTGCCCAAACAATGGGTGAGATGGATCTGACAATGGAGGGGGTCTTCCAAAGTCAAATGTTCCTACATTGTCCCTTCAAAAATTAGCCATTATGATCCTTTAGGAAGAACACGAGATTGACCACTTGTGGATCCCAACCTTTAGCTCAAGGTGATGAGGGATAACAAGTGGCAAAGCTAGATTACCCTAGACAAAGCTTTGTCAAAGGGATAATGTTGGTGAGATTGGTGGTTTTGAAATATTTTAGGAATGGCAAACTTTTAGCAAGGTGACAACAATTTTGAAAGCTTAGATGTGCAGTTTTTGGATTGCTGGCTAGATGGTTTGATTCTAAATGAGATGGATGAGCTAATAATTCTTAAGGGGATAACCTAAGATGGCTGGCTTTTCTACAAAGATGACTCTAAAGTGAAGCTTATCCAAGAAGATGTGGAGAAACAGGGGTGTCTAATCATAGAAATCATGCCTAGTTGGTAAGGCATAAGCAGGATTAACTCCTGGATGTTGGCTAAATTTGATGGTGCGCTCTAACCAAGCCTCTTGAAGTGCTTCATTAGCAGCTTTGTCCTCTACTTTGTAGAGTTTGGCAATTCACGGGCTTGGTGTTATTTCTTTTCTCTTGGCTGAAAGTTCTTGGTATGCCTAAGATGGCTTGAGTTTAACTTTGTGAAACTTTTGTTTAGGTTTGGGTTGCTCTGACATGAATTCTTGAATCTGCTTGGCTTTGAGAGACCTTGGTTATTTTGGTTCAACTTGTTCAACTTTTGGAATAGGCAGTGACTACACTAAGTGTACCCTAAGCTAGGATTGACCAAGTTTGGCAAACATTCATTCAATAAGTAAAAGACCAAGCAATAGATAGAAACAACCAGATAGAAGTTTTGATTCCCAGAATGTGATACTTGCGCCAAAGAGTGTGTGTGTTCTACAAATGTTTCGATCAGTCACTTCAAGCACATTAACATCCTAGATGGTTGTCTACAAGGCTGACAGTTGGTTTAGTTAGGGAGTCCTCGATATACCCAAGGTATGTGAGGCCCAAATTTGTAGATGAAACCAAAAAGATGTCACACAGCCGAGAGGAGCGGTAACCCACTTCTCCTCTTTCACTTCTCAAGGGTATAAAGTTCCTTGAGGCTTAGCCCGAGTGACAAAATCTTGATCCCAAGAGAGGCATCTTTCGATTCACCTCCCGGTTCTTATACTCCGTCGGAACGCGAGAGTTGAGGTTGTCCAAGGGGTGATGAAATCCCCAAGCAGGCCTCCTAAAAATAAACAAGGTTTTGGATCCTAATCTTATGCACCCAAGATGGCCTCGAAAGACGACAAGGGGAGAGAAGACTTGGACGACCTTGGGCTAAAAAAAACATGCTTGTTCTTTTACCAACTGAATCTTATGTGTGCTAATCTAGACTTTGCAAGCACTCATGTTTAAGAGACAATGTTCAATTCCAACTTGAAACGCCAACAAAATTAAATCGATCAAAGAATGCAAACAAGAAGAAGAGTTAGGGTCAACAAAAGAAAACTCGTGCGCCCGGAGGCCCTCCACGTCAAGTATTGATTAATTTCCTTTAAAGCATTCAAGAGTTGGTGTGATTTTGTTTTAATCCCAAAGCAAAGATGTGTGAGACTCAATTTGTCAAGCGCGTGCCCAGAGGCCCTCCACGTCAATAGTTGTTCAATTTTAGTGCCCAAACTTGAAGTGTGATCGATTTAATCTAGAGTTTTGGTCATTTAAAATTTTTGATAAAGTTAAAGCAAACGTTCAAAGATCAAGTGAGTGAGTTAGATTGTGGAACATTTAACACCTTTTTCAAGTAGACCCATCCCCATAAATGGCACTAAGATTGCAACCAATGGTTGAATTGATGGGTGATTAGAAAAGAGGTGAGTCAAAGGAACTAATCAAATTGATTTTTGCAAATTTGTATTTAACTTAACAAAGTTTCTTAAGTGTCCAAAAATCAAACTTTACCTAAATTGCATGTGAAAAAGAGATTTGTTTTGTTCAATTTTAGAAGCTCCAAATGAAGTGTTTGATATTGAAATGGTTAATTGATCCTTGAAATTCAAGATTGGATTTGTTGTTTTAATCATGCATTCAAAGAAAATTTGATTTTAATCCATGGCATTCAAGAGTGTGTTTAGCAACATGCATTCAAAGACAAGTGATTAAACATTCAAGTTTTTTCTTTTGAGCATTCAAGATTGAGATTTTGTGTGTTGTTTTAAGAACTTTGAAGTGCTTTGTTTTAACCTTAGATCATTCAAGATTGTTTTGGACTCAAAAATGAAAATGACTCTTTGGACTTTGGTTTTCATTCAAGATTTTGTGTTCTAGTTTGCATATTTTAAGCCCAAAAATGATATTCCTAGATTGTTTTGATGCATGAAAAACCTAAGAAACATTCAAGATTTTGCAACAAGACATTTGTTTGGAACAAATAACAAAGCTTTTAAGACAATTTTTGGCAACCATTTAGGACTCTTAGTTTTCGTGAGATTTTTAAAAGAACTTTAAAATATTTGCAAATGAGGTTCATTTTATCCTTGATTGATGCTTTGAGTTTGATTTAGATTTTAGTGTGCACTTAGTGTTGATTTTGAACCTTTTGAAATGGAAACTTGAAGTTCTTTTTAAATTCCCAAAAATGAAGTGTTCCTAACTTTGCATGAATGAATCTAAAACCTTGATGTTGCAAGGATGCAAATGATTGGATTGGTTTAGTTTCACTTGTTAAAAGATTTTTTCTTTTTTGCAAATTTTTAATGGATTTAAGTATGATTTGGGGGTTCATTTTAAGCACTAAAAAGAAGTGTGTATGATTTTGCTTCCTTAAAAAGAAAAAAGGTCAAGATCTCCCACAAGAAGAAGAAGAAGAAGTAGATGGAATAAGAAGAATATAGACAAGAAGAGGAAGAAGAATTCCAAGTGCTTTGTCCACCTATGAGCTTGAAAAATCTGCAAATACTATGAGATAGACTACGAGTTCCTTTGTCTTCTTCATGCTCATGTGGACCTACAAAACCAATTTATACAATCCGACCAATCACAAAAACAAGAAAAAATAGCCAAAATCAGCAAATGACATACAAAACTTGACTAAAAAAGCTAATGAAGATGACCCATGCGGGGTCCCACCGAGCGTGCCAAAATGTATATGAGCAATGTTAGTATGCTAATAGAAACCAAATTTAAATAAAGCTTCTACAAACTAAACAAAATTCATAAACTTCAAGATAGACTAAGATGAGCTCTCAATTGAGAATATGAGCCATTATTGGGCTCTCTCAATGAGAAGCTCTCTTGTTGAGTAGCTTTGTCTAAATAGATAAGATGTATGCTCAAGCTTATGCTTCAAAAAGGGCTTCAAATGGAGTTGGAATTTGGGTGTGAGTGTATGGTTTTGATGTAAAATGGCATTATGACTTTACTTCATGGATTGTGTTATTTTTCAAAGGGGAAGGATCCAATTTATAGGCAAGAGGCTTGAGGTATTGAGGGCTAAGATGCAAGGATGGAAAAAAGCTCATGGAGGGCTCAGATTGCATGAGAAGAGAGCACATGGATTGTGATTCCTTACAGCCAATCAGGGAGTGACACATGTCACAGGGTGAGAGGATGGAGGAAAGGAGAAGGATGAGTCAACAAAGGAGGCTCAAGGGATAAAATCTTCATAAAGACCCTCATAATGGCTTGTAAGAGCAATAAAAGGGCTTGGAAGAGTCATTTATGGCCTAGTGGGCTTCATAAAGTTTTATGGTTGGGATATTTTGAGGGAGATGAGAGGAATTTCGACTTGGGCTTGATTAGGAAGGTTTTAAGCTTGCTTAGGATTGTGCAAATGATTAGAGGATGGATTAGGATGGTTTAGGATTAGCTTAAGGATAGGCAAGTGGATGGCATTTAATGAGGGTGGGTGAAGGAGGAGATATTTGTTAACTTTGGCTTGGGTTAGTAAGTCTTAACCCATTTTTAAGGAATGTGACAAGGTTAGGAGGGGATTAGGATTAGGTTTAAAGACATCTTCTAGAAGAGTCTAGACTTTGGATGAGGATAAAGACTTTCTAGAATAGTCTAGAATTTCCTAGGATGAGGATGAAGACTTTCTAGAAGAGTCTAGAACTTCTTAGGATGAGGATAAATTAGATTTTTAGGAAATAAATAAAGGTTTATTTATTTCAAGGGTTTGGGTTGAGGAGATATTTATTAAAACTTTTTTAATAAACATGAGGATTAATATTTAATCTTAATTAAATATTTTGAGTTGGGATTAGGGGTAGGAAATGATAGGATTAGCCTTTAATCAAAATTAAAGAAGGATTACAAGATTTTGGAAGAGGTTAGTGGTCTTAAGGAAATTGGCCAAGTTTTGGGCAAAAAATAATTTTTTTATTTATTTTGAGTTTTTTGGTCAGTTTATTAATTAAATAATTAATAAATAAGAAAATAATGTTTAAATAAGATTTAAACATTTTTGGGAGGGATTCCTTAATTAAATATTTTTAATTAAGATAAAGGGATTTAAAGGCATAAAAATAAATTAATTAATTAAATAATTAATTAATTAATAAATGATGATGTCATCAGGAATTTTTCAAAAAATAAAAATACTTTATTTTCTAAAGGTTTTTAGGTGTCTACACCTCTAGGCTTCATTCTAGTAACAATCTCAAAAGGTGTCTTCCCTATATTCCTATTCACAGAATTATTGTATACAAATTTAGCATGTGCCAATACCATCTCCCAATTACTTGACTTATTCCCAACTAATCATCTCAGCAAATAACCCAAGCTTCTATTTACAACCTCTGTCTATCCATCTGTTTGTGGATGGAATGTAGAACTAAACTTTAGCTCAGTACCCATCTTCTTCCACAAAGTCCTCCAAAAATAACCAACAAACTTACTGTCTCTATCTGAAATAATACTTCTTGATAATCCATGCAATCTCACAATCTCCTTAAAGAAAAGTTCAGCAACATGCTTAGGATCTTATGTATTCTTACATGGTATGAAATGATTCATCTTAGAAAGTCTGTCCACTACAAAAAATATGGAATCATACCCCTTTATTGTCTTAGGTAATCCAAGAACAAAATCCATATTGATGTCTCTGCAAGGTTTTTCAAGAAAATTAATAGGTGTATACAAACTAGTATTCTGACTCACTCCTTTTGCAACTTAACAAACTCCACAACTCTTTACAAATTTTTGAACATCCTTATACATTTGTGGCCAATGATACTTCTCTTTTAGCAAACTCAATGTCTTATCAATTCCAAAATGTCCAGCCAATCCACCACTATGATTTTCTTTAATCAGATTCAACCTCATAGAACTTTTGGGAATACACAACTAAATACCTTTGAACAACATACATTCTTGAATGAAATACTCATCATACTTACTTATGTGATTAGTCAAATTTGGTGCTCTGCACTCTCTTCATGCCTCAAAAAATTAGGATCAACATCATACAACTCTTTCATTTCATCAAAACCAAGAACTTCAACCTTCATTTCAGTCAACAAAGAATGTCTTCTACTCAATGCATTAGCAACTCTATTAGTAACTCCACTCTTGTGCTTAATGAAAAATGTAAAATTTTGCAAGTACTCAACCCACTTCATATGTCTCTGATTCAATTTGTGTTGACTTCTGAAATATTGTAAAGCTTTATGATCAGTATACAACACAAACTCCTTAGGAATCAAATAATGTCTCCACTTCTTCAATGCTTGAATAATAGCTTAAAACTCTTGATCATATATAGAATACTTCCTTTTAGCATCATTCAAATTTTCACTAAAGAAAGCAACATACTTACCTTCTTGACTTAATACAGCTCCAATTGCATTACCACTTGCATCACATTCAACTTGAAATACTGTATTGAAATCAGGCAAAGCCAATACAAGTAATTCAACAACCTTTTGTTTCAAAGTCTCAAAACTTTTATTAGCTCCATGTGTCCACTTGAATTCCTTTTTATCTCCCCTCATTGTCTCAGTCATTGCATTACAAATAACACTAAAATTCTTTATAAACTTTCTATAAAAACTAGCCAAACCATGAAATGATCTTACCTCACCCACATTCTTAGGTGTAGGGCATTCCAAAATTGCTTTAACCTTTTCCGGATCCTTTCTTAAACCATCATCTAAAATCACAAATCCCAAATACACAATCTTCTCTTGCATAAAAGAACACTTTTTCAAATTAATTAGCAATTTTTCCTCTTTCAACTTTTGTAATACTTGTCTAATATGCTCAAGATGGTCTTCCTTAGTCTTATTGAATATCAGAATATCATCCAAATAAACAATCACAAACTTACCCAAGAATATTTTTAGAACTTTATTTATCAACCTCATGAAAGTACTAGGTGCATTAGTCAAACCAAAAGGCATAACCAACCATTCATACAAACCATCTTTTGTCTTGAAAGCAGTCTTCCATTCATCACCTTCTCCGATTCTGATCTAATGATAGCTACTTTTCAAATCAATCTTGGTAAAATACTTTGCTCCACTAAAGAAATCCATTATGTCATCCATTCTCAGTATAAGAAACCTATATTTCACTGTGATTTTGTTAATAGCTCTAGAATCAATACACATTCTCCATTCTCTTTAGGTTCTAATGCAGTAGGTACAACACATGGACTCAAACTTTCTCTGATCAAACCTTTCTACAACAACTCATGCACTTGTCTATTAAGTTCTTCATTGTCTATAGGTGTCAATCTATATGGTGCTTTGTTTGGAAAACTAACTCCAAGAATCAAATCCATGCAATGACTTATGCTTCTTACTAGAGGTAAACCATCAAGAATATCATCAATAACAATATCTTTATATTCATTCAGCAATTCTACAATTTCCACTATCATACCAACTTTTGTTGCTTGGTCATTACTACCAACACTCAGTCCTCTAGGAACTATAGCAAAACAAACTTGATTCTTCTTTACTTCTTTTTCAAATTGTTTTCCATTAACCATACAAACTTTTATTACAATAAAACTGACCTCATTTAGACTTTCAATCAAAGGCAGCAATGTTTGTTTCTTCCCATATACCCAAAGAGTATATTGATTCAATCATCCATCATGTACATCATATCTATCATATTGCTAAGGTCTACCCAACAAAATATGACAACAATCCATGGGCATAATATCACATAAAACTTTATCAAAGTAATGTCCAATTTTGAACTTCACAATACATTGCTCACATACCAATATCTTATGCTCATCTTTAATCCATGAAACATGATAGGGCTTCGGATGTTTCAGCCTCTGCAACTTCAATTTTGTAACTAGCTCTTCTAATGTCAAATTTGTAGAACTTCCACTATCAATGATTACCTTGCAACATTTTTCAGCCATCTTACATCTGGTCTTGAAAAGACTTCTTCTAAGGATAGGTTCCTCATCACTTCTTTTATTACATAAGGTTTTTTTTACCATCAAATTTTCTCCAACCTCAGGTCTACTTGGTGAACTCTCAATTTCTTTTTGAATCACAACATTTCTATTATTCTTTCCACTTTTAGAAGATCTACATTCAAAAGATATATGTCCTTCTTTGCCACACTTGAAACAATTACCATGGAAACCACCTCTAGGGTAAGAATTACCTCTTCCTCGATATGAGCTACCCTCTTTCCACTCAGTCTTGTCTTTATCATCATTCTTCCATTTAGATTTGCCTTTATCCTGCATAGAACTATCGGATTTTCTACCTTCTCCATAAGATCTACCTCTACCTCTCTGGAATCTACCACCTCTACCTCTTTGTCTTTGTTCATGCTTCTTTGTTAAGATCTCCTTAGCTTTCAAGGCATATTGATATGCTTCTTCTACACTTTTCAACTTCACAAAACTTATTTCATCTTGAATTCTAGATTTTAAACTATTTATGTACCTTGCAATTTTCTCAACATCATCATCCACATGTCTAGATCTGATGTCCAATCTATAGAATTCCTTAGTATACTCTTTCACAGTCATGTCTTTTTTCTTCAAATTTTGCATCTTTCTCAACAAGCTAACTTGGTAATCAGTGGGAAGTAATTTCTTCTTTACCTTGTTTACCATCTTCGGCCAAGTTCTGATCTTCTACTTTCCTCTCCTTTGTCCATTAGTTTGCAAAATGCTCCCACCATAGTGATGCATGACCTTTCAACCTATTAACTTCAATATTCACCTTCTTATTATTAGGAGTGCTTTCATACTCAAAGAACTTCTCCACCTCTGAGATCTAGTCTAACACAACATTGGTATCCAATTTGGCATTGAATTTTCCCTAGACAATACTTGCAACAATCTTTCCTCATCTTGATCTTCCTCAAGTTCTAAATTATGGTTTGGTGTTGCTACTTCATCATCACTTACATCATCAAGATGTGCTCCTCTCCTCTGGGCTATCTCCACAACATCTAATCTGGCTGCAATTTGTCTCAATTGATCTAATATAGCATTATTAACATTTTCTCTATTACAAACCATCTTTACAAATCAAGTTCCTGCAAGATCGTAACTCTCTACAAGTTATAGGTCAAATCTGTAGATCTACCACCCTACAACCAAATGCAAAATAGGGTTCTACATGATCCAATCTTAACAAGGATGAACCTCAAGCTCTAATACCACCTAACACAAGGAAGGATAGGGAAAACTAGGGCCAATGGTACACCCAACTCTCTGAACCACCCTACAAGAGTTAACACAATGGAAGAAAACAAAAAAAATAGCAACCAAAGGAGGAAGAAGAGTAAAATGCTTTCATTGATTCTTCAAATATTCAACATACATGCCTAGCTATAAAGCCTTCTGGGTAACGGCCAAATACAAATACATTCACATTCAAAGATCCAACAACAAACTCGCACTTTCTTATTGTACTCTGCAATACTCTTCAAAACTGCCTAAAAACTCTCTAAAACTACTTAGCTCTAAGCCTAAACACTCTATTTATATTATCCAAAATGTCTTATAGATCATTCTAGAACATGGAGAAGCCACAAGTCAACTCTCAACAACTATTAAATGAAACTAAACCAAACTAAATACACAAGTCGCCCTGCATCAACAATTAACTATCTTAAAATTGATGTTCAAGCAAAATCGTGATATCTCCTAGCTCCTATTCAATTATAACTTACGCTTAAAATTTTGGGTAGATATCTAGGTCCTCTACAACCCTTAGTTGTGCAAGTTCTAATTCATTAAGGAAAAGTGTGCATCTATTCTGAAAGTCAGGCATAGGAAACTATCGCGCATAACTGCCAGAAATCAATGTTCCAGGAGAATTGCCATATCTCTCAAACTATAAGGAGTTAGAACTTGTGCTCTAGAAAATATATATTAATCTAGGCCCTCTTCAATCCCTAAAGTGTGCACCATTCATTCATTATGTAAAATTACTTACATAGTCTGCAACATGCACCCATAAACCAAAAAACACAGTTTCAGCAGAACCCAGTTTCAACAACAAGATAAGAATTGAAAATATGCAGGATAGAAGTGCAATCCAGGATGCTCCTACATTAGCTTCACCAAAGATGAGCTTATGAAGTTTAGAGTGGCTTTGCCATCGAGAATCACCATAACCCTTTGTCCTTGAAGGGTTCCCCGTACACAAAAAATTGTACACCTCGGGCTACTAGCTAGACTGATAGTTCATTTGCACCGTACCAATGTTGCAATTATTTTTGTGTTTTTCACACTAACCATGCTGGTGTCATTGTGATGTTGGTTATCTTTGGCAGGTATTTCTTCCAATTTGTCCTCATCATCAAATATGACCTCAATGTAATGGATCTTTCCTTCTCCAAGGCATCAGTGGCCAAGTTCCCAAGGTCCCTTGCAATTGAAACATAGTTTCTTCCTTCAGAGGTCCTATCTAGTGGCTTCATCCAATGACGACTTCTTGGGTAGAGGTTTATTATCTCTATCTCTTAGAAACACTAGTGGTTTAGAATGTGAGTAACTTTGCAAGGATGATGTCAATGATGATGTCATGCTCTATGTCTTCTTAATGGCCTTTAACAAGGTGGTAGGATTGAACCCCTTTACCCAACCTTTCAGTGGTTTTGTTAGTATGTCCATGAAGAGCACTACTCATCTTCTTTCAAAATTGTTCGTGACCAAAATAAAGAGTTTTAAAAATTTTACAATACACTAGTCAACTGATCCAGTTTTTCTCAGCTGTGCAAAATCTTTGAAGTTGAGTTATGGATCTTTACCATCAAATTGATCTATCAATATCTCAATGAATTCTACATAAGTATTTATTTGATCATGCTCTAGTGTGATGGTGTTGTGATGTTGCCATTCATGTGTAACTCCCTCCAAGTGCAATGCCACAAATTTAATTGCTTCTTCTTCTGGCGTGGGATTAAGCTGGAAGTAAGTATCAAAATTCATTACTCATGCTTGCACAAATATGGATCTAGATTTGTCAAATGCAAACAAATTTACTTTACTCAACTTCATTCAGAGATCATCATTAAAATATCCTTTATTTCTACCCTGCAAATATCTCATTCTCAGATCTACATAATCTTTGTAGGATATATCTTTCTCAAAATTTGCATTCTTCCAATCTTTCCTTAGTTGTTCTTGCATTTCATCAAAGGTTGGTTGTTTCCCTCTATGTTGTGAAAAAAATGGCATGGAAGGTTGAGAGTGTGTTGGATGAGGGTTTGCTTTACCTGATACCAAATTTGCGTTGTGTCCATTTTGTTCACCAGATATTTTATTGTCTTTGAACTTCTTGAGAGTTTCCTCCATGAGTCGTTGAGTATCAGTGATCTATGCCTAATTTCTTGCAAGCTCCCTCAGTAGTGCTACGAGTTCAGTGGTTGTGGGTTTCGATTTGGTAGCCATTATATCAATGGAATGTGCTCTTCTTATCTTCTAACTATAAACCCTCATTCACTATCCACAAGGTGGAAAAATTGAAGATCTAATATCACTATAATATTTTGATGGAAATTTCTCCTCCTAAAAATCTACTTGATAGTGTATAGATCTAAGATTCACCTAGCAACCTAACCAAGTGACTGTACTATGCCCAAGGGAAGGAGTTGATCATATGGTATCTATGGAAAGTGGTGACCGTGCTATTAGAGGGGTGATGTAACAAACTGGCCATATGATATCCTTGGTCATACAGTATCCTTAGTTGTATGGTGATGTGGTAACAATAGCCTGGATGTATGGTGACAGGATGTACCCAGTGTATATGAGCAATGTTAGTATGCTAATAGAAACCAAATTTAAATAAAGCTTCTACAAACTAAACAAAATTCATAAACTTCAAGATAGACTAAGATGAGCTCTCAATTGAGAATATGAGCCATTAATGGGCTCTCTCAATGAGAAGCTCTCTTGTTGAGTAGCTTTGTCTAAATAGATAGGATGTATGCTCAAGCTTTATGCTTCAAAAAGGGCTTCAAATGGAGTTGGAATTTGGGTGTGAGTGTATGGTTTTGATGTAAAATGGCTTCTCAAAATGGCATTATGACTTTACTTCATGGATTGTGTTATTTTGCAAAGGGGAAGGATCCAATTTATAGGCAAGAGGCTTGAGGGATTGAGGGCTAAGATGCAAGGATGGGAAAAAGCTTATGGAGGGCTCAGATTGCATGAGAGGAGAGCACATGGATTGTGCTTCCTTACAACCAATCAAGGAGTGACACATGTCACATGGTGAGAGGATGGAGGAAAGGGGAAGGATGAGTCAACAAAAGAGGCTCAAGGGATAAAATCTTCATAAAGACCCTCATAATGACTTGTAAGAGCAATAAAAGGGCTTGTAAGAGTCATTTATGACCTAGTGGACTTCATAAAGTTTTATGGTTGAGATATTTTGAGGGTGATGAGAGAAATTTCGACTTGGACTTGATTAGGAAGGTTTTAAGCTTGTTTAGGCTTGTGCAAATGATTAGAGGATGGATTAGGATGGTTTAGGATTAGCTTAGGGATATGCAAGTGGATGGCATTTAATGAGGGTGGGTGAAGGAGGAGATATTTGTTAACTTTGGCTTGGTTTAGGAAGTTTTAACTCATGTTTAGGGAATGTGACAAGGTTAGAAGGGGATTAGGATTAGGTTTAAAGACATCTTCTAGAAGAGTCTAGACTTTGGATGAGGATAAAGACTTTCTAGAATAGTCTAGAATTTCCTAGGATGAGGATGAAGACTTTCTAGAAGAGTCTAGAACTTCTTAGGATGAGGATAAATTAGATTTTTAGGAAATAAATAAAGTTTTATTTATTTCAAGGGTTTGGGTTGAGGAGATATTTATTAAAACTTTTTTAATAAACATGAGGATTAATATTTAATCTTAATTAAATATTTTGAGTTGGGATTAGGGGTAGGAAATGATGAGATTAGCCTTTAATTAAAATTAAAGAAGGATTAGAAAATTTTGGAAGAGGTTAGTGGTCTTAAGGAAATTGGCCAAGTTTTGGGCAAAAAATAAATTTTTTATTTATTTTGGGTTTTTTTGTCAATTTATTAATTAAATAATTAATAAATAAGGAAATAATGTTTAAATAAGATTTAAACATTTTTGGGAGGGATTCCTTAATTAAATATTTTTAATTAAGATAAAGGGATTTAATGGCATAAAAATTAATTAATTAATTAATTAAATAATTAATTAATAAATGATGATGTCATCAGGACTTTTTCAAAAAATAAAAATACTTTATTTTCTAAAGGTTTTTAGGTGTCTACACCCGGTATGGAGTAGTAGATAGTCCGTACAGTATAGTTGTCGTACGATGATAAGGAGAGTTAATGTTGTGCGATGATATGAGAGTTAATATCATACAGTGATGGAATATATGATGACCATACCTAATAATATTTGCATGATATCAGAGGGAGACAATATCGTATGATGGTGGAATAGGAAGACAATACCATATAGAATGTAGACCAAGTTGAGTAGTAGGAAGTGTACAGATGGAGGGGAAAGTTTAGTAATTCCACTATAAACTTAAAGATCACATCTCATGAAATTGAACCAAACAATAATGGAGATTAGAACATAAATAACCTTCAAATAGTGTTTTGTAAAGGATGGTGCTTCGATTTTCCATATTTGAGCAAAGTATTACATACAACAATGGAATAGGGTGAGGGTTGAATCACAATGAAACCACATAAACCAAATAGAGAAGATCTCTCACTTCCAAAATGGAGAACAATCTAGAACTCCAACATGAATTCACAGTACAAAGAAATAATCCAAATAGCATATCCAAAGACAACCTACGAGCCGTGCTCAAATACCCTTCAGAAAAAACTTTTTGACGGTGTACAAAGATAGCTGACGGTGACACAAACTATGGAAACAAAACAAAAATAGGTGTGAGATATATTAAATCAATTGGCCCATTAACAATAGTTTTATTAATGATTTTTTTTATAATGGGAACATTACAACATCAATTTCTTCCTTCAATAGTGTAACAATACTTGCACTTACATCATCAACTTCAATCTCATAGCCAAAAGGTTTAAGCCAAGCTTTCCTAGGCTTAACTGCCTGTACAAATGTATTGTTTGTAGCAACTAGAAAACATATATCATTATAATGCTTCATAACTAATGATGCTGGGATCCTCAATCTCTTTCTCATCTTTAGTTTGAACTCTTCAAAATAGTCATCTAGAATATCTTCAAAACTCTCTCCCAACTGTGTTATATACTCACTAATCTTCCTTGTAATAGGTTTGTCTTATTCCCATACAATATTTCCAATAGTAGGAAAGTAATTCTAAGTGTAAAATGAAATACACATAATCAATGATCCAAACTTACACATTGAATTCTTTGCCTTCTTGATTGATGTTAGGTTCTCTGCTAGTTGCAACTCAACAAGATCATATTCATGGTCTTTCATCATGATCTTCCATGCATCAATGGATCAATGATGGTAGAAATAGACAAACCATGTCCATTCCACTTAGCTTTGGTATTTGTCTCGATAGCTTCCTTGGTTTGGCACTGCATTGTCTTCTTTTTGTCAAATATAGGGTAACCAATAACAACATGGATTACCTTCTTTGTAATTTTTACTAGTCCATTCTCTAACCACAATTCCATGTCATGAATTGTACTTAGCACAACTTTAATCCATTTGATTTTTAAATTCCTTGGAAAATCTAGAGCATGAGTTAACCCTTTCCTCTCAACAATTTTAAACTCGTCCTTTAATATTCATTCATCACACAATTTCTCATATGCCACACAAATTTTGTAATCTCCAACTTCACCAATTTTGCACATGTAACAACTCCTCACATCATGAATCATAATGACTTTAGGTGGTATCGATGATAACACACCCATTGAATCTCCTTTCATGGCAATTTCAGGTATAGCATGAAACTTGGGTGGAGGACAAGTGTCACTCTTCACCAATTGAATGTCTCTTACCTCTTTAGCTTGATTCTTCATTGTAGATAATGAAGATGTTACTTTCTCATATTAGGTTTCTAAAACTTTTCTTTCTGAACTGTCTGGCACAACTTAAAATTAATACTAGATCACTCTTTCACTACTAGTTCGCTTCCAATCACCTTTGAAATCACTTCACTAATTTCTCAAATTGCTCTATGCTCTCAAAATCTAAATGCAAGGTGTGAATACCTTCAAATTCTTGATATATACATTCACTCTCAAGTTAGGGTCTCCATTAATGTTGTATTCTCTATTAGGTGGAATCCAGTTGTCTCGATCGATATAGATACTTTTGAAATCAGTCTCCACTATACAGCTTTGTCAATTCCATCTAACTCGACCTATACATTAGTCTAGCATTGGGGTAATTGGTCCATATTGCAATGCTCAGTCAATATAGACAATATTACTGATGTTTGGCACCCATTGTGTAAATAATTCTTTTGCACTGTTCTTTTAATGGATCTATTCTAATCCATCTTTTGTCATCAAGATATGAACTTTTGCACATTTTACTTTAGGAAATGATGTAAGATAAATCATTAAGTATAAAATTCCTTGCATGCCTTTCTTGATTAGTTTGAGGTGATGTGATCAGCTTCTGCATTAGATTGGGTGACCTTTACTTCATTTGTTCCACTAGTTTCTTCTTCCACCCTTTTCTTCTAGGTTAGATTCATCTCCTTCTTTATCTATTCAACATCTACTTTTCCTTTACCCTTGTGTTCATTGTTTGGTACTGGTGCTTGAGTCCTATAGTTCTTACTCACATGTCCAATCTTGTGACAATTAGAAAAAACTTTCTTAGGTGCATTGTTTTTCCTTATGTTTGTCTAGTAGGGTTTTTCCTATGATCTACATTCATATGCTCAATGTCCAAACTTTTGATAATTGTAAAAATATCCTCAAATCTAGGTACAGTAGGTATAATTTTGATTCTTGATATACACTCATGTATTTGATGACCTTACTTATTGCAATTAAAACAATAACCAGTAAACTTAGGTTTAAGGTTTTATATACCATTCTTGCTTCTATAAATGTTTGTAGTATGTCCAAGTTTACCATAATGATAGCGTGTAGCTTTGTCTCTTGACTTTACATTCCTTCTCTCTCCACTCTTGGATGATTCTCCTTCTTCAGTAGATGAATGTTGCTTTGTATGTACTAGTCCAGAGGTGTTGTTAGATGACCTAGGTGATCTCATCAATTCTTCAAAGTATCTTAATGCTTTACTGGGCTTATTCATCCTTTGCACAAGTTGTTTCTAAGATCTTATAACTTGTTTCTCAATAGATCAGTCTGTGATCTCATATTTTCTATCTCCATGTATTTCCTATTCAATTCCAAATTTGCAAGCATCAATTGATTCATCATGTCTAACTAAGTAATTGTAAGTTTTTGCACATCAGATGACCTTCCTTCAAGTTTGATAGCTATTTGTCTTTTATCTTCCATAGCTACAACTTTGTCTTCTTCAACTATCTTCTTATATTCAATTACTTCACATAGTCTTACTGACTAGATTTCATGTTCTCTTTTCAATCGTTTGACTTCTTCATTCAAGATACTATTCTTCTCTAGTAGATCTGCAATAGCTACATCACTTTCATTTGAAATTCCAATGTGAAATAGTCCTTGTGTATCAACTTCTTCATAATGTATGTCATTATGTTGAATGGTCATATCCTTTTTCTTTGAAAGGTATTTCCTTAGTTCCTCTCTTGCTACTTCAAGTTGTTGTAGCATAAGTTGAATGTTTTCCCAATTTGTAAGCCTCCATCTCCAAGATCTGAACTTTCAAGTTGTTAAATTTCCTTCAAGTTAACTAGGCTCTAATACAAATTATTGGAAGTTTAATTGGGAAACATAACACAAAAGATTTGGTTACCCATAAACCCTCTAAGGTGAAGGTAAAAATGGGGTGGGGATGACACCCACAAATCTTCACTGCTGTAGTAACAAAGTTAACCTGTTAGGTTTACAATTTTGATCACTTTTGATGATCTAACTTGTGATGAGTCTATCCTATCAAATGATATGAAGAATGTTAGGTCTTACCTTGATTAAAGGATTTTACACTTACAATGAAGTCAAGACTATGTTAGGAGATTTACAAAGGTCTATGAAAACCACTTTGTTAAGATATTTTCCCCGATTTAATCTGTTAAAATTGACTCAATAACTTATCCTTCAATCTACACTTATAATTTTTTATTATGGATCTCCTCCTTCCAATCTCTAATCTAATCTCCAATCTGATATAGATTTGCTCAATCCTTCACTGCTTCATTAGGTCACTAAACTCTATTCTTCACAACTTTCTCATGTCACATCCAAAACTTAACTCCTTCACACAATACTTTGCTTCCTTTACATACTTTGCAATATCTTCTATGATAGCTCACTCCATACTTGTTAAAAATAAGGTTTGGATATTCCTATTTAAAAACATATGTAGACTCTTCTAGATGCTTCCCTTTTTCCCTCTTCATCTAATTGGTTGTTCTTTCCTCATATGGATCAATGATCCATGTCAGAATGTGTAACAAACTCTACAATCATTAAATGTCGTGTTCATGCTGACTTGAAATGGTTTACCTCAAAGTTTGTATCATTCTAGACTTTTATGTTCAATTTGTGTTACTCAACACTCGCTATTTCTGATGCTCAGTCATAATAGTTTTTTTTTTTGTTGCTCGACCTTAACTATACTTGACTCCTTCTATATAACTTGGCATCAATGTGTTTTCTACTTGGCAATCACTATGCTTGGATTATACTAAAAGTACTCGGTGACCAAAGACTTTCTCGACTTTTACAGAGCTTGACATATACATGATTATTTACAAGTCTTTACATGACTCAAACTATATAGAGTAGCTCAGTTGCAATGATGACCGACTCTACCTTATATATGACTAAGTGTTTGACACTAATAGACAACAAGACTTAGAGATACCAACATATAGAAATACTCATTTTATATCCTCTCTATACCTTTAAATTGCTAACAACTTGATCTTAGATGATTGTGTAAGAATATCTAATTGTAGGAAGATTGGGTCAATGAAGACTTGAGGCATCATATATATGGTGATGGAACAAGTACTTTGGAATGAAATGTGCAATAAGATTTCTTGAAGTTGTAACTATAGTTATCATTCTATTCACAAACATGATTGTATCTTAGTTTCCTTTTAAAGTATAATGCTAGTGTGAGAAGATAACCTACAAACAATAACTAGGCATGTATGCATCAAAGCCTTATAGGCTATTTGTAACTACTGGTCCAAAGTAGATAATCTGTATGTACTAATGAATTCGGGACTAAAAAATTCTCAGGCTACATTAGAGTTTTCTTTCCCCATTCTTTGTCCCCCAATGTTCACACTTGAACATGGTGTAAAATAATTTTTTACCATTAATAAAAAAATTCAAGGCTTTGATTGTTTATCAAGAAAAACATAAACATAAAAAATTAAAGATAATTATTTTCTAATTTCAACAATCATTTTCACTCCCATGGATAACTCTTAATTCATAGGCATGTAATAAAAGTCAATTGTTGCTTCATTTGACCTTTTCTATTTTAACATCTCCAAATAGGTCTATATTTATTGCATCTTTTGATATATTACCAAAAATCAATATTTCTTACCTACTTCTTGTTCGCATCCCTTAATTTGCATTAACCTTTTGATCTCCTTTATTCAAATTATTTCTCACATTATCCTTACCTACCCTTTAATCATAGCTATTAATTCTTCCACATCTTAATCTATAGTCTTCTATGAAAACAACATTTTCTCCTCTCATTTGAATTTGAATGCTTAATTTTATTGTGATCTTTTTCGTACTAGCCTCCTTGTGATTTGAAGAGATCTTGTATTCTAGTTATCATCTTGCCATCAATTTCATTAGTTTTTATGCATCTTACATTCATTCAACCATACTTCATTCTCTTGATATCTTCTTATAAAAGCATTGAAGAAAATTCGAGAGCAAACACTATTACATTCAAGATCTTAAAGGGTAGGAGAACAATATAATCAAGTATTTTGTGAATCTATTTTTTATTACTATGCTTTATCTTATGTGATACATTCATGAAGAAAATACTCTATTTATATGATGTTGGGTTTAATTTCTAGAACTGAGGCTTTTGGTTGGACTAGATAAGGTTGCAAATAAATAGTTCAAATGCATCATTGCTATCAAATTATTGAGTACAAGTGTAGAGTTATGGAATTTAGCATGTAAAGAATATTAAACAAACATTAGAACAGTCATAAAACAAATGACTAAACTCACATATAGATTAAACTAAAGGAAGTATAAAAAGGGGAATGCAAACTGAAGGAAGAGAACTCAACAAGCCTCCTTGATTGTGTAGATGTGTCCAACGATAGGGATGTATGCTTGAACATGATTTAAGTCTTCAATGGGTGAGAACATCTGAAGGGTAAAACATGGAGTAGGGAATGAGTGAGGATTCTTGCATGGTAATGGTGTGATTCGATGATCTATTCCACAAAGGGGCATTATGAGTTTGCATGAAATTTGGTTCTTAATTTTGAAGGGAGAGGGTTTCATTTATAGGCCAAGGGTGTGAGGATGGAGGGACATGATGTAATAATGGAGGCAAGATTAGGGAGGGCTAGGATGGAAGGAAAGGAGAGCACATGGATTGTGCTTCTTCAAATCCATAGCATTGTGACAAGTGTCACAAGGGGATTGGATAGGGGAAGAGGGTCAAGATGGGTGGTCAAAGGGAGTTATGAGGGAGAAAGAGTGTGGAAGGATAATGTAAGAGGCTTTAAAGAGCCTTCAAGTCATGTAATAGTCTAATAGTCTTTAAGGCTCTTGGATAGGAATGTAAGAGGGATAGGCTAAAACTTTGACTTTGGTTTGGTTTAGGACTTTCTTAACCCTTGGTTAAAGTTGTGCACATGCTTAAGGAAGGGCTTAGGCTTAGCTTAGGAGGGAATTATGGCACAATTGGCATGTTAAAGGGATACAAGTGAGCTAGCATTTATGAGATAGGTTAATTAGTTGGCTAAGCGGGATTAGCATGGGTGAATGGGTTGGATTTAGCTAATGGTAGAGATTTAGGGATAGTTAGGTTTGAGAATTAATTTGAAATTATTTATTAAATCAAAGTAGATTTTTAGGATTAAATTAAATAGATTTATGTATTTATTTAATTTAATAGGAGAATAGGGATTTAATTGATATTTAGACTGTGGGTTTGTCATTTGATTTAATCAATTGGGTTATAGTTAATTAATTGAATTAATAAACGAGGGGAAGACTATGAATTAATTAAATATAAAATATTTAATCAATAATTTCTTAGGAGATGACTAAATATGATTACTTGAATGATGTAATCAGATTTAGGTGTCTACATTTTCCTCCTCTTTGAGATAGTGTTGGAACAATATTATTTCAAAGAAGTTTGAAGATAGACGACATGAAGAAGATTTTTAAAGCAAAAAAGTTGCCCCAGTCTTGAGCAGAAAGAGGAGAGACTAGACTATGTGATGCCCCCTCAAGAAGGTGATGAGGAGGGGAGACAAGGCTCGATGACTTCTTAAAAAGTACAAGGATCTGGGGCAAGAGGGAGGACTCAGATTGGCCAAGAGATGATTAACGAGGACTCAAACTCTTGCTATGGGAGAATGAGACAAAGGAAAACCATGTACACAAGAATAACCATGGGCTAAGAACTTGGGTGGGGGGTAGTGAAGTAGGAGAGGAAAAGGAGGCGGGGAACTATGGATAATATTGGGACAGATAGAGTGGCTAGATCGTGATTGTAGAACTGACTTGATGGGATGTTTGGATAGGATGTTGGAAGATAGTTGTTGATTTTGTGGAATGGAGGGGTTAAGGTATCCATTGAAGCTTGAGCATGGGGTATTCTAGAGGGGAGCACCACCATGTAGATGAGCACTTATTTTGATATAGGAATATTGGGTATATGCCAAGATTACAAAGAACATCAAGGCCTTTACACCAATATTACATAGAATTGACTCAAAACAAGCACACAAGGATTGTCTCAACATCACACATGAATCCCGAAGGAAGCAGAGTGGAAATGATACTAGGTAACCCACAAGAAAATGATATTTCCCAAGTGCATCGTGTAACCACAAGTGATCAAATGTTTGGACTATACAAGCATCATATTCGACTAACTCACAAGTGGAAAAAAGATGAAAGACTTGATCAAAACCTTTCTCTCAAATTGCCCCATTCGCAGCAAACCATGATATAAAAGATTGTGGCAAACTTGAGGAGGGAACAACCAAATTTCTTGTAAAAGATAACCAAGAACTAAAATTTAAATCCAATATCAAAAGAAAGAGTAAATCAATATAAAATAACCTTTTGCTAAAGAGATCGGTATGACAGGAGACACATGGACCAAGATCAGATGAGAGGAAAGTTGTATCCTACAAGGATCTATTAGTGGTATCTAGAGTGGTGATGTGACTTACGAAAACTAAAAATTTTAGGACAACAATTAGATGAAAAAGGAGTTTGTATGAGGACTTTCTAAAATGCATAGCTAGGAGAACTGCAAATTTTAATCAATCATAAACTGACGCGAGGAGGTGAGCAATATACAATGATATTAAGCTAGGGAGTAACTCTAGGGGATGTACAACCGCCTAATGATGGGATGAAAAGGTCACTATAAAAAATCTCAATATGATAGGATAGTAGAATCAATATGATATAATGGGAAAAGCTCAAGATGAGGAGATGGTGTGGTACAAAGATATGGTACACTTATTTTCACAAAGGGTATGATACATGGATATGGTACAAGAGATAAGGTACATATAGTATGATACATGGGTATAATACATATGGGGTATGATACATAAGTTAGGATACAAGTGATAGGATACATGTGTTGTTGTTTACAAAAGATATGGTGTGTTAAAATACACTACTTTGATATGGTTTCCAAGCTCAAGAATGAGGATAGTATGTCATGATTTGTGATAGTGTGGCAATGGAATCTTTGGAATGCCTTTGGAAAATGGGAAGATGGGTGATAATATGTGGAGGATGGTGTGGGAGTTGTAGATCATAGATAGATAATGAATTGACCAAGTACACATGGCACCTATTTGCTAGGTTTTCACTAAGATACCTATCCAAGGCACTTGAATTTCCAAGTTTTCACCATTGGACACTTATTTTTCTCTACTATTTTCTTTTTTTTCTTTTTTTTCTTTTTTTGGATCTTTTTAGACTTTTTTGGTTTTTTCCATAGGATTAATAGAATACACTAAGGATTTTAGACATAGAATTTATTGTCGGTGAATGATGTTGGTGGGATCATTTAGTGTTTCTCCCTCAAGTGTTGATAACTAATATGCCTCTAAACCAAAAGACATTGCAACAACATATGGACCAAGCCATGTGGGCTCAAACCCACGCTTCTTCTCTTGATCTACTTGGACCTTCATGTTTTCCTTGAGGACCATGTCACCTACTTGAAATTGGCATGGATGAATCTTCCTGTTGAAGTTGCACTGTAGGTGATTTTGATAGACCATGAGATGATCATAAGCCTATTTCATTTTTTCATCAAGTAGATCGAGCTGGGCGAGTTTGGCTACTCTATAATCCTCATTTGATATCTATCCTTGCAAAGAAATGTGTAAGGATGGGAGTTCAACCTTAATAGGCAGTATTGCTTTAACACCATAGACCAAGGAGTATGGAGTTTAGCTTGTGGATATATAGAATGAAGTATGGTAAACCCATAGGGTAGGGTTGATTTGCAAATGCCAATCGTGGTTGGAATTATTGCCAAATTTCTTTAATATTTTGAGTAAGGTTTGGTTAGTTTCCTCAGCCTAACCATTACCTTGTGAGAAGTAGGGGCTAGGAAAATAGTGATGGATGTGGAGGGAGGTGCAACACTCTTCCATATTGAGGTTTTCAAAGTTACCTCCATGGTTGGTAAAAATGGTAACCAGGATACCAAAGTGACATATGATATGATAGAGGATAAACTTGGAGACTTGAACTCTTGTGGTGATGAAAAATTCCTTCTACCCACTTAGTAAAATAATCAGTTGCAGTGATTATCCACTTGTGTCCTTCTTTAGAGAGGGGTGTTATAATGCCAACAAGATCAAACCTCCAGCATGCAAATGACCATGGAGGTGCAATAGGTTGAAGATTTTGAGTTAGGGCTCAGATCAAATTTGCATGTTGCTAATAGGGTAGACACCTTTTGACAAAGTCATAGGTATCATGCTCTAGAGTAGGCCAATAATATCAAGCTCTAAGTATTTGCTTAGCTTGGACTATACCGCTCATGTGAGCACCACAAAGTCTAACGTATACCTCTTTTAGAGCCATTGTAGCCTTGTTTTGGTCTAAACACTGAGAGAGAGTTTCATGATAACCATAATGATATAGGTTGTTAGCTATGATAGTGTAATAGGATGCTCTGTGAATGAGGTTCTAGAGTTAGGTTTGTGTGAGATAGGGAGATATGATACCATTTAGTAGGTATGCATAAATTTCATGGTACCATGGGGATTGGGGACCAACCAAGATGCATACTCGTGTCAATTCATCATTCTCATATGTGGGCTCGTGTAGTTGCTCGACTAAGAATTCATATTGTGTAGCCTCTCGAGGGATCTCCAAAAGTGAACCAATAGTAGCCATGGCATCTACAACCTTGTTTTGTAATCTAGGGACTTGTGTGAATTGGATATGAGTAGAGTGTTGCTTCAACTGATCTACCAATTATTTGTAAGGCTGAAGCTTATCATCCTTAGTTTGATATTCATCAAGGACTTTCTTGATAATAAGTTATGAATCTCTAAAGACCTAGAACTCTGTGATGTTCAACTCAACTATTATTGTGAGCCCTATAATAAGAGCTTCATATTCTTAGATGTTGTTGGTGCACTAGAACTAGAGTTTAAAAGACTTAGGAATGTAGTCACCTTGAGGGGTGACCAAGAGTATGTTGGCTCCAGAACCATGGGATGTGTAAGATCCATCAAAGTATAATTTCTAGGATGGTTTCTCCTCTATCAAGTAGAGATGTCCATCTAGGAACTCCATGATGAGAGGGTGATCAGGAGCTAAGTGTGTTTCAACCAAATGATCTGCTATAGCTTGATCTTTGATATCTTTTATGTTGACAAATTGGATGTTAAACTCACTAAGAAGCATGACCCATTTGGGTAGGTGCTTATAGGTACTGTGCATGGCAACATATATTTCAATGGATAAATCTTGGATATTATGTGCACAGTGTGACTCAACATATAGTGACAGAGCTTCTGAGTGGCAAAGACCACAACTAAGAAAGCCTTTTCCATTGGCGTGTAATTAAAGATCATACCTTACTAGAGTTTGATTGATGTAGTAAATAGCCCTCTCTTTTCCTTCATCATCAATTTGTGCTAGAAGAGCACCTAGTGTTGTTGGGGGTAGCTGTCATGTATAATATGAGTCATCTTCTTGCAACTAGCAAAACCAAGATAGGTGGATTAGCCAAGTATTGCTTGATCGATTCAAAGTTATGTTGGAAAATAGGATCCTACTTGAAATTTTGATCCTTTTTTAGCAAGTGTATAAATCGTTAACACTTATTAGCTAGATGGGAGATGAATCTTTTGACTGATTATAGTTTCCCATGGGGAGAGTGAAGTTATCTAAGTGTCTTAGGAGGAGCCATGTCCATGATAGCCTTGACCTTTTTAGGGTCAATCTCAATACCATGCCATGATATAATGAACCTTAGAAGCTTTCTAGATGTGACACCAAAGACACATTTCTTGGGGTTGAGCATGAGAGATAACTTTACCAACTGATCAAATACTTCCTTGAGATGAGTTAAGTGATCAAGGGCATTAAGAGACTTGACTAGAATATCATCCATATAATCCTCAAGAGTTTTGTGGATGAGGTCATGGAAGATGACTAGCATGGCTTGCTGATAGATTGCCCCAACATTTTTCAACCCAAATGGTATCATGTTATAAAAATGTTCCCCAAGGGGTGGTAAATGTTGTCTTATTCTGATCTTCTTCTACTATTTGAATCTGATTGTATCCCAAGAAACCATCTATGACTGATAAGAGCTCATTGCCTATAGTGAGATCAACAATTATGTCTATATTTGGCAACAAGAAATCATCCTTTGGGCAAGCTTTTTTGAGGTTTCTAAAGTTTGTGAAAATCATGATATAACCAGAAGGCTTTGCGATAGGTAACATATTGGAGATCCAATCTGAGTAGTCAATCAAGAAAATGATCTTCACATCTAGCATTTTTTCTAACTCTGTTTTAACCAATAAAGTAACTTTGGAATGCATCATACGAAGTTTTTACTTGACTGGTTTAGCCTTTGAATCTATGGCCAAGTGGTGTACCAATAACTTGTCTAACCCTGACATGTCTTGATAGGACCATGCAAAGTGATCAATATTTTCTCAAATGGCCTCGATGAGAAGTTTTTCTTGTTTAGGTGCTAGAGATGTGACAATGTATGTGATCTTTGGTATCATGTGATCTTTGGTATCTCTGTTAGACTGATATTTACCAGCCCAATTTCCTCTGTTAGGACTAATGATATTGTAGGCTTATGATCTTGCAAGGGAAGGATGAAATCTCCACCCTTAGGTGCCTCAAAAAGGTTTTCACCATTGAATGTGTCCTTTATTTTCCTTTCATATTTTGAGTTATTCAGTGGATCTCCAAAAGAGTTTTCACCAGAGAATACTTTTGCTTTTCTTTTTTGCTTTTTCTTTTCTTTTATTTTTTCATTTTTACAACTGGATATTTCCTCCTCCTTGAAGTAACCTTATGGATCCAACTTGTAGACATAAGGTGACTGTGGAGGTTGTTTCTTGTGTGGTATTTCTACTCCCATGAATCTAAGGAGCACATGCTCCATGGATAATTTGTTGACATAGAGAACACTTGGTTGGCCCCGATCAATGAGTTCAGGGTGAGAAAGTAGTAAGTCTGTGAGATTAATGGAGAGTTGGCAAAGCACGGAGGCTCCTGAGACAAGTTTGTCAATGAAAATATCATTGTAGGCTTTCTTTTCGACTTCCTCAAGAATGTCTTTAACCTCAATGGGATTGTTTTGGATGTTTATAAATGCATGACCATCTTTTGTGGTGCTCCTAATTGCGAGGAGTCCATAACCTAGGCCTTTCTTTTTCTTCTTCTTTGTAGGCTACTATAGATGGTGTAATGCCTGATTGTTTATGACCTAGACCACCTCCTTGATAATCTCATCGTTCGATAGCAAGGTGATTTAACTATGCATATTTCTTTTTGACATAGTCAAGGAGTTCTTCACATTTTGGAGGTGGATCCTTGTATAACCATGTACTAATATCAGGAGTTGTTTCCTCTCCATTGAGGATCCCATTAGCAAAAATGTGGTGTTCCCTAGTTTTGTGAGCTAGGGGTTTGCGTCTGGATTTGGTCCTTGATGGATTGGGTGCCCGCTAGTATGTAGATCAAGCGAAAAACCATCGACAACAAAAGCATTTGAAAGATTGTATTCTCCACAACCTTGGTAGTTGATCTTAATCATAGAAAGAGTGGAGGCTAAAATGATGTTTGGATGAAGGCAAGTGCTAGAGGAGCTAGCCATGGTGTGGTCAATCTCAATTCTAGGACAATTATTGGTGTATGAAGCTTCTATCGCATTGCAATAAGCAAAGGGTTCAGGATCAGTGTGGATGGTTATCTTAGTGTCATTGTGTGGAAATTTGATGCACTGATGGTATGTGGAGGGAATGACCTTCATGGCATGAATCCATGGTCAATTGAGGAGAATGTTGTATGGAAGGTTAAGATCAACTACATGACAAATTGTTTCTTGAGTGGTTGGGCCAACTTGGATAGGTAGCAGGATAGTTCCTTTAGTGGTATGTTCCAGATTGTCATATGCTTTGATAGTGATGACCTCATTCAGGATATATGCCTTAGTATATCCTGTTTGTTTGATGAATTTCAAAGTACATAGATTTAAGGTTGATCCATTATATATCATGACCTGTTTGACAACAAAGTCAGAAACCATGACAGCTATGTGAAGTAGAAGTATATGATTAGGCTCAATAGGAAGGATGTCTAAAGTTTTAAAATATAATGCATGGGAGGTGGATAGGTGGCCTACTAGGTTGCGAAATTCAATGGTGTCGATGTTAGTAGGGATGTTTGACTCATGAAGAGCATTGTCAAGGATCTCTTGATAAAGTGGGCTTATGTGTAAGAGATCTATAATGGAGATTTGAGCTAGCATATTTCCAAGATGTTCCAAGATGTTATATTGTGGTCCAAATAGGCGTGGTCCTAATGGAAGTGGTCTTAATGGGGTAGATACAAATGGTCTAGCTATGTTGAGTCGAGCTCTTCTACTAGTGACCACATAATGGGTATCCAAGCCTTTGATATTTATCACATTTATAGAAGGTTCAACCTGAGATATGCATCTATTCAAGTTTCCATAGTCCAAGTAGGCTAACATATAGTTATGAGACTTGTATCAATTATTACCTTTTTTTTTCAATATTGTTTGGTTTGTTAGTGACAAGATTGTTTGCAGGGGTGTTGCTTGTATCTTTGTTGTGTGGAGGAAAAGCGTTTTGATAGATTAGTAATCCTACATTTAGCAAGGCTTGCACCCCCACTATGATCTCCTTTTGGTCAACAAGATCTTGGACATATTCCTTGAGTTGCATGCATCTTAGGGTGGTATGCCCCTTAAAGCAATGAAATTTGTAGAACTCGTTTTCTTTATACCAGGATGCCCTCAACTGATTTTGATCTAATGGTTGTATTTTTGGGTGTTGAATAAGGTTATCCTTGGCCAATTTCTCAAAAATAACATCAAGGGGTTCACCCAAAGGAGTGTATACTTTGAGTTTCCTTTGAATGTGCGGTCTTGGTCCACTTGAGAGTGTGATAGCATTGGTTTGATTTTGAGGATGAAGTACTTGGTTATTGTGTTGATTGTTTTGTATAGGTGGTTGTTGATAAATTGGTTGTTGTTGTTGATAGGATTGTTGTTGATAACATGTGTCAGGATTGTCAGATGTTGACTTGACTACATGAACATATCGAGTGTCTATGGCTCCATTGGTAACTATATTTTTATTTTTGTTCTAGTACTGTGGTTTGTCAATGTGTTGACCTCGATCTTGGGTGTTTTCCTTGTAGATCTTAATGACACCATCTTTAATATGTCCTTGTTCAAGGCCCATACCCTTTTCCCTGAAGTCTTTATATGTTTGGAGATAATTCATGACCATGTGATGTGTAAGACTAGGATGGGCATAGTTGATGAACATTTTAATGAGATGACGCTCTAAGATAGTACAAGAAATCTGTGTTGTGAGAGTTTTCCATCTCTGCAAGTAATCTACAAGGCTTTCTCCTCCCTTTTTGTTGGCATGAACTAAGTCAACTACAGATAATTCAGTTTCAACTAGGTGAGCATACTAGGCTACAAAGACCTCTAATAGTTTAGTGAAAGTTTTAATTATGCCCTGGGGTATGCGACAAAACCACTCAAGGGTGGGGCCTCCTAGACTCTTTGGAAAAAGCACATGATGAAAATGTAAGCATAAGCCACTTCCTAGTAGTGCATATAAAACTCTTTGACATGTGTGACCAGATCACCTTTACACCTAAATTTATCAAATTTTGCAATTTCAAAGTGTTTAGGGAAAGGTGTAATCATTATAGTCTTTTCGAATGGGTATGGACAATCATTTTCAAACTTGAAAGTTTTGGATTATTTTTCATCCTTGAGTGCCTTGAGAGCATTTTTCATCTCTTCCCATTTAGAGTTTATAGGTGGCATAATTGGTGGCCTCAATCCTAGTGCCCCCGGTGCAAGGTATACAATGGATGTTGTAAGTTTATATGGAAAACCTTGTCTTCCATATGGTGATGGTTGGAATATAGGCTGCGAGACTATTGGGATAGATGTTATGGGTTGTTGGAATGGAGGTTGGGCATACTACTGGGTAGATTGTTGGTATGGGAGTTGTAGTTGGGATGTATATGTATGGGATTGTTGTTTGGATAAATAACTCTACATAGGTGCCTGGACATATTGTTGGTGTGATGATTGTGAGTAAAAGGGCAGTAATATAGGTAGTGCATGGGCCATGCTCTAAGAGTGTATACCCTACCCAAAATATGTTAGTTGTGCTCCTACTTGAGAAAGCAATTGGGTGTTAATTGGTGCTAAATAGTTAGGGTAGGTAAGGATGTTTATGAACGGTTGTGACTATGGGATGGTTTGGCTACTTCCTAAGGGTGGCACAGAAAAGTAGTTAGTGATGGGTGGTAATAAATAAACTAGAGGTGGAAGGGATGAATGTGGTTGGAACATAGGTATAGATGCAGTACTAAAGGGAAGACTTGTGGTAGACCCTTGTGCTTTCCCAAAAATCCAAGGTCCAAGTGGAAATCAAGCAACGATATTTTGGCTAGTGATAAACGGGTTGATAGTGAAGTTGGGCAGGATGGAAGATGGAGTGCATGACCCTAATGAAGGCATTCATGTAGTGTATTGGGATATGGATTGGATGTTGGTGGCAGTAGTGAATGGATTGGATGTGGCATGTGGAGGAAGGGAAGATGTCCTACTGCTAGGGGGGAAAGTAATGTATTGCAAATCTGGGATAAGGATGGTAGAAGCAGGTACAGATGGTATAGTGACGGTTGTTTGGGTTGTGGTGTGGATTAAGGATTGAGTGATGATGGGTTGATTGTTTTATGTGATAGGAGCATTGATTTAGGTTGAAGGGATATTTGGATCTGCAAGCTTTGTTTGTGTTGATTGATATCCTTTGCTTGGGAAAAAGAGAGGGTCATGAGGTTTAGATGGCCCTATAGGTGGTGGTTGCTAGCCAAACAAAGGATGTGCAAGATCTATAATGTCAACAGGTGGGGGTCTCCCAAAATCAAAGGCATCGACATTATCCCTTAAGAAATTTTCCATCATTGTCTCTCTATTTCAATCTATGATGGTGTTAGTAATGGTTACATGACCAGGTTGATTCATGAAGGTGTCTATGTCTACTGTAGAACTTGATTCTTCTAGAATTTTTGGTTGTGGAGCATGTGGTGTTGTGGAGACTGTGGGGTACGACTATGAACTAGCTATAATATTGCTAACACTAGGATCCACGTCCTTCTTCTTCTGTTTGTTCTAACCAAGACATGTGGTAGATGGCATGAAATGATAGTTTTTTTTTTAAAGGAAGAAGTGCAAGGTGCAATGATAAATGGATGGAGGTTTTTATGAAAAGGTTCTAAAGGATGAAACAACTATGATGCAAGTATACCTTAAGATGCTCAAAGATGTAGGATAGATGTGCAAGGAGGATCCTATGTCTAATGATCTGATATCTAAAGATGAGTGATGTGATGCCAAAGTGACAGAGAGGATGTTTTTCCCTAAGAGTAAGCTTGAGATATGATGGTGATGTGAACTCTAAGGTAGGCTAATGACCTTTTGGAAGACAAGTGATGATCAAGTGTAGAGCCCAACCTTTTGCTCAAGGTGATGAGGGGCACACATGCCAAAGATAGATTATCCCAAACAATGCTTAGTCAAGGGGTAATTGAGATAGTGTGATGGATGTAGTATATAGGGTATATAATTCTGAACAATGGGACATCATGTGCTTAAGTATGATGGGGATGATGTAGGACTTTGATCTATGATGTGTGATTTTGGATTACTAAAACATGATTGAAAGATGATGGATCTAAAATTCCTAAGTAGGATAGAGACCTATATGAAGACCTAAATCTATGATGAACACCTAAACTATGATGTGGTAAGTTTAAAAGTATGTGTGGAAGAAGGAGATCCTAGTCAAAGTGGGTCTAACTAGTGTGCTCGATAAGGCTTGTGTTAGCTCTATGTCTTAGGGTTAAGTTCTGGATTTTCTAATCCTACTCAATTTGTAGAGCAATGTCAACACCTTCCTTCTCAATTTGATCTAACTTGGCGAGCCTTGGGTTAGGTGTATACTTTTTGTGTTCTACTTCTATCTCTCTATAAACTGTTGTTTGTGGAAGCTTAACCTTTTTGAACCTAGGTTTTGGTAGATCTGACATGAGATACATCTACTAAGTTTATCAAAATCATGGGTTGAGGTAGTGACTATGCTAAGTATACCTTTTACTTTAGGTTGGACAACATATATTTTTTTGGGTAGCTAATAGGTCTAAAAAATGGTATTTTATCAAAAGGACAAAGTGGCTTGAGTTTAGCTATAAGGAGTAAAGTGAGATAAACTAGGCCTAAGATTGTTGCAAAGAGACTTGCTAACAATCCTTTTGAGATAGTAAGGGTAAATATGGTTTGAATATTGATGTTCTTGAGTGTACATAAAGGGGTTTTTACCAAAGGATGGTGTAACAACATTTTCCTTGAAATAGGTTAAGTAAAACTGACTACCCTAAAGTTGTTGATGTTTTCCTTGAAATAGGTTAAGTAAAACTGACTTCTCTAAAGTTGTTGCGAATAAATTTGCTAACAACTGCTTTGAAATAATAAGGATAAGACTCTTTTAGATACGATGTATTGTGAGCAAATAGTCTCTCAAAGGACAAAACAACTTTGAGAGAGACAAACAAATGATCTCTTTAGCAAAAGGATTTGATAGTAACCATAAGGATGTGTATGATCAACAAATGTTTTTCATGAGTCTTTTACACAAATAAGACAATTCAAACACACTTTTTATCCCTAAGGTCAATTTGGCTTGAATATATTATTCCATGATACACAACTTGATGTCCCGATTCTAGTGCAATATGTCCCTCTAATCAAAGAGATGAGTCGATACAAGAATCAATCAAAAAATGATACACATCAAAGAATCTTCAAGGAACAACAACTAGAAGTCCCCCTTCTGTGGGAGGACAACAACTCTTGGAGATGAAACCCAAGTAGCCTTATGCCTCTACTAGGGGAGTACAATGGTGCATAATCTATAACATACCAAGGATAAAAGGGTGGTTACTAAGTTGGCTTGTAATTAGGTTTGTGGAGTTAGCCACTTGGTTGTTACATATGTGATTCACTTAAGGATCTATACAAGACATGTTGAAATCATGGGAAAGTTTTCCCATCTCAAGCTACTCCCAGAAACACACTACCCGAACTTGCCTAATGGAGCGAGAAAGTTTACCCTTCCCCTCATTTATATACTGGCCAAATTATTTACTAGTTTGAGCTTCTCACCAACAGGGATGCGCTTCCCAGAGGAGGATGAATTCGCTAGAAGCAATCCTGCGTTGTTGTGAATGATTTTGGTAACAACTTTTGGTACACACGTTAAATATTTAAATGGTCTTAGTTTGCATAAAATAGAGAAGGCAAAGATGTGCTAAAAGGCACAATCACAAGACATGTGAAGCACTTGGTTCATTCTAATTTTCAAGCCTTTAGGTTTCTCCTATCGATGTTTTAAAGGCACTCATTTTTTACATAAAATCTTCTTTCCAACTTGACAATGGTGGTCAACAAAAGAAATCATGTGTGAAGTATTGAAAAGGATGAGAATAAGAGGTTTTTACTTTAAGACATTCAATATTTTATGATTTTGTTTTAAGCCCTGAATTGAAGTGTTTGAAATATTCCTTTTAAGCCCAAAACAAGATGTGTGGTTCTTTTATCCTTTTAGGCATACAAGAATTATTTGATTTGCATCCATTCATTCCAATGAAGTGCTTGTTGATCTCTTTAAGGCATTCAAGATTGAATCTTGATTAAGTTTTATCTTTTTGCATTCAAGATTGATTAATACTAAAAAAAATTAGGCCCAAATTGAAGTGTGATTACACCAATGATTAAACATGCAATTGAATTCTTTTAACACAACTTTTAAAATGAACTTAACCAAAAACTACAAGAATAATGTCAGTAAAATATCAATTTCCTAAGTTGCTCCACCTGCACAAAGATGAAATGCACAGTCAAATCTATAAGATTTTGCATTTTTGTAAATGTGCTATAGAAAACATCATATGCACTATAGAAATAGTCAAATGCGCTACAGAAATAGTCAAATGCACTACAGAAATAGGCAAATGTGTTGTAAAAATAGTCAAATGCACTGTAGAAGTAGTCAAATGTGCTACAAAAATAGGCAAATGCGTTGCAGAAATAGTCAAATGCACTGTAGAAACAGACAAATGCATTGCAGAAATAGTCAAATGTGTTAAAAGACTAGGAAAATGTACTAAAAGACTAGGAAAATGCACTAAAAGACTAGGCAATTGCGCTAAAACAATGATTTGGCCTTTGGTGTAAATAGAAAGTGAAAATTGATGGACTCATCAAATTTTTTATAGTAACTATCAGATGCCCTATACTATTAAGTATATGCATTATCAGAGTGATCAAATGCATTATTAATTATAAATGCACTACTTAAGGTATGAAATGCATGGTTTTGTCATGTAAATGTGGTATGACAGTGTTCACCCGGTGCTGTAGGAAACTATAAATGCAATAAAAAAAGTCACAGATGCATTGCAGGAAGTGGTATATGCATTGAAACAATAAAAAGGGAAATCTGCTTGAGTTTTTTAAAGGATTTTGAAGCATTTTTCAAAATTTTTAACACATACATCTATCTTTGAAGCACGTTTCCAAGATTGCACAAACAAAAAATATACTCGCAAAGCACTAAAAACCATTAAACATTAGATTGTTACCTTGCATGCCAAAAAAAAGATAAATTAGATACAAGAATGACCCATTTGCGGAATGCAAACCAAAGGGAGAGCACTCAACAAGCCTCCTTGATTATGTAGATGTGTCCAATAATAGGGATGTATGCTCGAACGTGCTTCAAGCCTTTAATGGATGAGAGCCTCTGAAGAGTAAAGCATGGTGTAGGGAATGAGTGAGGATTCCTGCATGGTAATGGTATGATTCAATGATCTATTCTTTAAAGGGGCATTATGAGTTTGCATGAAAGTTGGTTCTTAATTGTGAAGGGAGAGGGTCTCATTTATAGGCCAAGGGTGTGAGGATGGAGGGACATGATGCAAGGATGGAGACAGGATGAGGGAGGGCTAGGGTGCAAGGAAAGGAGAGCACATGGATTGTGCTTCTTCAAATCCATAGCCTTGCGACAAGTGTCACAAAGGGATTGGATAGGAGAAGAGGGTCAAGATGGGTGGTCAAAGGAAGTTATGAGGGAGAAGGAGTGTGGAAGGAGAATGTAAGAGGCTTTAAAGAGCCTTCAAGTCAAGTAAGAGTCTTTAAGGCTCTTTCATAGGAATGTAAGAGGGATAGGATAAAACTTTGACTTTGGTTTGGCTTAGGACTTTCTAACCCTTGGTTAAAGTTGTGCACATGCTTAAGGAAGGGATCAAGCTTAGCTTAGGAGGGAATTATGGTGCAAGTGGCATGTTAGAGGGATGTAAGTGGGCTAGCATTTATGAGGTAGGTTAATTAGTTGGCTAAGCAAGATTAACATGGGTGAATGGGTTGGATTTAATTAATGGTAAGGATTTAGGGATAGTTAGGGTTTGAGAATCGATTTGAAATTATTTATTAAATCAATGTAGATTTTTAGGATTGAATTAAATAGATTTATGTATTTATTTAATTTAATAGGAGAATAGGAATTTAATTGATATTTAGACTTTGGGTGGGTCATTTGATTTTATCAATTGGGTTATAGTTGATTAATTGAATTAAGTAACTAGGGGATGCCAATGAATTAATTAAATATAAAATATTTAATTAATGATTCCTTAGGAGATGACTAAATATGATTACTTAGATGATGTAATCATATTTAAGTGTCTACAACATGTAATATTTATCAAGCCAATAGGCTTATTGTGGGAGCTTTGCTCCCAAAATTTAGTTTATTGCCGAAAAATTTGTAAGACCATGTCAGTTTTTTTATTTTCTGATGTGACTTTAAACTCATTTTAAAAAGTTTCTAAAAATGATTTATTCTTTTCACATACTTTCCTTTTAAATATTGTAATTCCTCTCATTTAGAAAACTTTCAAAAATTTTAAATATATATTTTTGTAAATTTTTTTGAAACATTGTAATATAGAAACTCTATTAAAATATAATTTTTGTGGAGACATAAGCATAAATATATATGAGATAAAAAATACGTAACTTTTTTTTTTATGTTATTAATATTATATTTTGAGTAACTTTAAACATAAAAATTTTCATATTAAAATTAGATTTAACAGTAAATATGATAGAGTTATTTAAATGTGATGAGGAATAAATCATATAATTTAAATTTAAATGTGAATGTTAAATTTATTTATTTATGATAATTATATATTTAAAAAAATTATGCTACTTTTCATATTAAAGAAACTTTCCTTTCATATGATATTAAAAAAATAACAAATAAATAATTACAAACTTCCAATGATACTAAAAAAAACCAATAAGTAATACAAACTTTCATTTCATTTCCAAGTTATCTATTTTTTAATATTCAGTGATTATATTATTTCATCACATATCTTCTTGTTATAAGAATTTTTAGAAACTTCCAAAAATATTGTTATATAATTAGAAAAATCCAAAAAAAATGTTAAATATTTAGAAACTCATTAATTTTTGTTTCCCAACTTATCTTTTAAATATTCACAAGATGATATTATTGCATCACTTTTCATTTTATTACTTCGAAAACTTCTTTTGCGGGTCTTTTGTTCTATAAGCAAACAAACTTCTATGGTAGATTCATCCATTGAATAAGAAGTTGGCAAGTTTTGCATTTTTCTCCTCTTCTTTAATGCTCAATGATTTTATTACAACATTTTTCATGGCTTTTTCATATTACATGTATTACACTTTTTAATTTCTGATCCCAATGATACCTCATATGAATGCTTTTGTGAGTAACCATCCATCTTTGCATTTACATCTTATGAATAATATCAAGATTTTCAATGTCTACTATAGAAATAGAGAGTAAACCCTTTTCATAATTTATCACACACACAATCTTCCTATATTTTGTCTTGCAAGCACTAACTCCTACTCTAATCAAATCCTTGAGTTTCCTCTGATTAGTTTTTGGACAATGAAGATTATGTATCGATTCAATGCAACTATTTTAGGTACTCTAAACCTCCTTTTATCTGAAAACAAATTACTCTCAGAATAATATAATAGTAAACAAGAATTAACCATGAGGAAACTTGCAAAATCCTTTTTAATATCCAAAATGATGGAACTTATAAAATTTAACATCGATGATTCAATTGATAGAAAACATCTACTTTTTGAAATCCATAAACCTCACCAAAATTATTTTTCAAAATTTTCCAAAAGGAGGGAACTTACAAAATTATACCTATTGAGCTAGCTGAATAGTCTTTTGTTAATTTTTACATAATTTACTAAGCTAACATGATTCCAATGTACTTTTGCAGATCAAGCATACAACTTCCCTTCTCCAATAAAATGTTTCTTATAGGATGACGCATGCTACAACATCACAAGCTTTAACACTACCAACGCTCCTTCATATTGTTCTTCTCATTTTAGATACTTGCGAATATCTTGACATTAATAGTACTATTGTAATTTTACCACATCCATATGAAGTTTCAAATTCATGGATGTTTGATTTTGTAGTTTCAAATAAGGCGCTCCAGTAGTCTTTAATTCTAAGTTAACATGAAATCAGCTAAAAGCAAATTTTATATTTATCGAAATACATATTTTTTAAAAGCTCTTAAAAAATATTTTATAGCTATAATATCCAAAGTGTGGAATTAGACATTGATTTTTTTCGTAAAATATTGTCTAGCATGCACATGTACCAATCTACAAATAATACAATATTTTATCTATTGATGAACTTGGATAGGTAAATAGCCTTATCTTAAATTCACTATTTTTATGTGCATTAAGTGATATTAATTAAATATTGTTATTTTAATGCACATTAATCTAATTAATATGAATAGTCAATACATTCATTCCATATTTTACATACACATCCACACGAGTATTGTGTCAAACACTTGACATCTCTTCAATGTTTCAAAATTAAAAAGTGCCAAAAAAATTTGTGCCTTTTGATATTGCTTATATTACCAATAGAAAAGGTTGTCATTATTTTTTTCCCCCTTCACTCATGTTTTCTTAATTATTAACCAGCACAATATAAAATAATGGTACTATGATTTGTCTAATCATAATTGTTTAGATTGTTAACATTTACCATAAAAAGATATGATTAATTTAAAAATACCTAGGTCTACAATTTGGCACTATGCTTATTGTAATTGTCCTCTTCATTTTCTAATGAGATTCAGATGTAAATGTTTCTTAAAAAATATTTATGAATTACAACCCATTCTCACAAAAAATTCCTATCGACTAATCGTTGCTTGTACTTAAACGTGCAACTGCTAGTTCTACAACAATGATAGATCTTATTGCATAAAAACACAATTTCTAAGTCCTATAAAAACCAGGATAATCAAATTGATAACAATGATCAATATGTTGAAAATAGCAAGAAGAACACTTGTCCTTCCATATTAATTCTTCTATTAAGATGACAAATATTTCAAATTAGATATTTTGGTTTCACAATAGGTCATCTTTTCATTATCATCTATCCTTGAATCAAATTTTTTAGAAACATTAAGAAAGATAAAATTAAAATAAGAAAAATAATCAATGATGCTATAATATAAGTGATAGACACAAGATAGTACACATATTAATACTCTTCTTTAAAGTAGATATGATAGAAGATACATACAAATGCTCCTCTACAAAATATTGAGAAAGACCCAATTAAACTAATAATATACATAATTGAAAATGTTGTTATATGAATAGTAGACATTATAGACACACAGAGATGCTTTTATTCAATGTAATTTATTTATAATTATATTATATTGGGAAATTTGTGTTTTGTTGGCTCTACTAGGGTTTTCTTGCTACATGCGAACTTTCAATTTTTTTTGCGTACGACCCTTCGCCTGCACTCCCCTTCTATCGACACTTGTCACACCACATTTACTGTGGGTGCTTTAGGTTAGGATATAATGGCTCCGGCTAGTGGTGAACCAGTTGTTTCTGGTGTTCAAGCTGCTGCTTCGGACTGCCATGCGCCGCCACCGAACAAACGCCCGTGCAAGTTTGTCCCGAAGGTCTTCCACGAGGTAATCCTAAAATTGTCCTTCCTTTGCAAGAATTTGATGCTGCATGTGACTAGTTAGAACAACATACCTTGATAGGGTATTTTGTTGGTAGGACTCCCCCTGAAGCTATGCTCAGAGAATGGGTCAACAAAAGCTGGACTCCTCATGGAGTCCACCTTGACGCTGTGTAAAACCTTACCAAAGGTTTTTTTTTATTTCGCTTTGCTAACTCGTCGCATACAAACGCGGTTTTTACCAACGGCCCTTGGCCTGTGCGTTCCTCTCTGCTTGTTTTTCAGAAATGGTCCCGAGACTTCTCTGTCTCGGATGATAAAAAGCTTAGGGTTCCTGTTTGGGTCGAATTCCCAGGTCTACCCTTGCCTTGCTGGCCTTTTATTGAGTCTATTGCCCAAGCCCTTGGCAAAGTTGTTACCAAGGAGCCAGAGAAAATTTTTAATGCTCACCCTCAGCGGCATGTTTGCATTGAAATTGATCTTTCTAAAGATCTCAAGGATTCTGTGGAAATCCAGATTGGCGCTCAAACCTTCTCACAGAAGGTGCTTTACTTGAACCTACCTAACACCTGTTATAGGTGCCAATCTGCGGAACACAAGATCAAGGATTGCCCTTTGGCTACGCCTAGGGTCAAACCCCAGCCTAAAGCGACGCTTGTCAAATAGGTTGAAGGAAAAAAAGAAGAATGGGTTACTGTTGGGCGCAAGGGCAAGCCTACATTGAATCCTTTGGCCCCCAAGCCATCCTATGCAGCAGTTACCGCGATTCCTCCTGCTTCCACCGAAGTGTCAGTGCCTACTAGCATGGAGACGCCAGCGGCTTCCATTACACTTGTTCCGATTTCGCAGGTTTCAAACCTTGCTGGTTCACAGGGGATTAAGGTGGCCACCAGGGCCTCGTCCTTGGCTGGGGCTCATCCTCCTCTTACAGTCTCTTCCATAGTACCACTAGCAATAAGGCGTTCTCGTAGTCCTCCTGGACGTGCGGAGATATCAGGGGTAAAACGACAGGCTGTAAGTTCAGAGGATTTTTCGTCTGACTTCCACCCGATTTCTACCTTTTTGCAAAATAGTTACTCCTCTCTGGAGGACGAGGATGATATGGAAGAGTTCTCATGAACTTCCTCTCTTGGAATGTTCAAGGTCTTACAGACCTCCCCAGAAAGTTCTATGTCCGGGATACTCGTCATAGACTTAGGAATTTAGATTTTCTTTGCCTGCAAGAAGTTAAGATTTCTGGTTTCATGCTTTCTGTAGCATGCCACATCATTTGGCAGGATAGTGTCATGTTTTCTTCTCAGCATGAAGCTGGCCAAGGTGGTGTAGTTACTCTCCTATCACCTCACCTTCATTCTACTATTATCTCGCACGGTTCTGACCCCACACATCGTATTATTTGGCTTTTGCTTTCCATTAACAATCATTCTTTTGGAGTCATTAATGTTTATGCCTTCAATATGGTTGAAGTGGCCTCTAACAAAGATGGCATTCTGCCTTTCCATTGGATAGCTGGGGAAAGAGAAGCCTGGTTTTACATGCGTCATAAATTGGGCCTTTTTGATCCCAATACTAGCTGCCATTATGATAGTGGGGCCTGGCACACTTGGTCCAATTTTTGAGCCGGTCCTGACCGCATATTGAAACGTCTTGATCGTGCTATGATCTCGGCGCAATCTTTTTTTTCCTTTTTTGAAGATCGTGATCTACCTGTCATTCCCCTGACAGATGTGACGTTGTCAGACCACTATCCCATTTATTTTGGCATTTTTTGGCAAACAGTTGTCCCCAAAGTGGCCAAGTCTCAATTCTTCCTCAACACGTCTGTGCTGTTGCATGCTTCCACCATCTCCCACATACAACGTGTCTAGAATTTGGAACCACGTACACATTCCCATCGAGGTTGGATTCAATGGTGGAATGACGCCATTACCAGAACGGCTCGATTTTTGTGCATCTACGGGCGTCAACTGGCAATTTTTTAAAAATAGTCTTATGAAGCTAACACCCTTGCCCTCAAAAAAGCCTCTGAAGCACTCACCTTCAACCCCTTTGATGTGGATCTTCAAATTCAGCTTGCCAAGCTTCGCCATGAAAAGCAAATTGCTGATAACTATGCTGCCTGAGGAGCTCAAATCAAAGCCCGTCTCCACTGGTTGGAGGTTGGCAACAAAGCCTCGAAGGAGTTCTTCCAGGCTCTCTGAGCCCATCATACCAATGTTGGGATTAAAAAGATAAAATAAGGAACTGATGTTCTTTCCAGTCTGCCTGACATCCTACAAGCTTTTGTTCTTCATTATGAGAACATCTTTGCTTTGCAGGGCCATTCGGTTGCTCAGGAGGAGGCTCTCAGAAAGTGTATTACTGTTACTCCAAACCGCGTCGCGGTTGAGCAATGCGCTTTCTGTGAGCAACTTCTTTCCCTCTGAGACCTTAAAGAGACAGTTTACTCCATGGCGGATGACAAATCCCCTGGGTGTGATGGATTTCCCTGTGAATTTTACAAACATCTTTGGGAGCAAATTGGTCCTGATCTGCACAAAGTCTATCTTCAAGCATACCATTCTAAAAGCTTAGGAGCGATCATAAATAAAGGCAATATTAAATTCATACCTAAAAGCTGGTGATCCTGAGGACATCTGCAACTGGAGGCCCATCACCCTCCTGAATGTGTCTTATAAGATCATTGCTAAGGCTCTCTCTCTCAAAATCCGCCATATACTTCCTCTAATTGTGCGGCCTGAACAAACTGGCTTCATCAAATCCAGGTATATTCTTGACAACATCATTGCTGTCTGGGAAGGTATGGAATGGTCTCGTAAGTCCAAGCAGCAGGCTATCTTTTTAAAGATAGATTTTGCTAAAGCCTATGATCGCATTGAATGGCCTTTCATTTTGGCTATGCTTCAGGCTTTGGGTTTTGGTCCCAATTTTCTTCAGTCCGTGGAGATGCTCTTTGGTGACGCTAATGCTTGCATCACCATCAATAATTCGCAATCTAAAGCTTTTGGACTTTTTCGTTCCATCAGACAAGGTTTTCTGCTAGCTCTAGCGTTTTATGTCCTTGCTACTGAAGGTTTTGGTTATTTACTTGCTCACTCTGTGTCTTCAGGACTGGTCCGTGGCATTTCCTTGCCTGATTCTTCCTCCCAGTTAGTCAATGGTCATTTTGCTGATGATTCTTTTCTTACTCTTCTTGGAGATGAAGAAAACATCAAAAATGCTTTAAATTGTCTGGACACTTTTTGTCAAGCCTCTAGCTCTGCCATTGAATGGCATAAAACACTCTACTACCGACAGTCTTTTTTGCCAGCTCCACCTTGGCTTAGCCAATTCCAATGGAAATGGGTTACTCATGGAGAAATCTTCCGCTTTCTTGGCATTCCCTTTGCTTTCCAGGCTTCCCCTATGGAACTTTGGAATGCTGTGCTTACAAAGATTAGCAAAAAGCTTGATTATTGGATCACTAAGCCGCTTTCTCTTGCTGGTAAATTCTAGATTTGTTCTAAGATTTTGGCTGCCACCCATGTGTATTATTCTTCTTGTTGGGCTCCCTCCAAAGCTTCCTATCTCAAATTAGAACGTTTGCTCAGATATTTTCTTTGGGCCTCTGGTTCTTACCATCATGGTTTTCACAGAGTTGCTTGGGATTTCTGTTGTCTCCCAAGAGAATCTGGGGTTCTCGGCTTGCTTTCCACTCGGAAGCAGGGCTTTGCCCTCTGTGCTAAATGGATTATCAGAGCTATTTCTGGAGATGAAGCCTGGAAAATTCTTGTTAGGCATTGCATCTCTTCGAGCTTCCCTGCTAACAGAACGACGTGGAAGGGGATTGGTTTTCAGACCCTTCTCACTATGCGTGAACCAGTGGTCATACAGGGCTCTTTTGTTATAAAGAGCATCTGGAAAGCCTGGGAAGCTGTTAAACCTTGGCTTCATTGGGCTGGTGATGAGTTTCGCAATGGGCTGTCCTTAAATCAACAGAACATTTGGTGGTCTCCCTTGTTTGCCTTCCAGGGTAATCCTCTTGCCAAGACTCAAGGTGCCAGTGCTCTACGTTTCTTTAAACGTGGCATCTGCACTACCAAGGACATTTTTTCAAGAGTCACCATGAATTTCAGGTCATGGGAGGATATGCAAGTTCAATACCGCCTTGTTCATGCCGATCACCAGACTTATGACCTTCTGTTGTCTTCCATCCCTGTGCACTTACTTCATAAAGTGGGGATTCAGTCTGTTCGTCCTTGGTGGTATGATTGGAAGTGGTTTCCTGCCACTCCATTTACCAATTATAAGCCCAATATGGGATACAGATGGCTTTCGCCCCACCTTCCGATGGTGGACACGCTTAATCAACGATGGCATTTGCATTCTTCACTTTCTCAATGGAGAAAACGGTTCAACACCATTTGGAGTGCCATTACAGAACCTAAGATTGCACACTTTGCTTGGTGCCTTGCCTTCCAAGGTCTTCCCCTGGGGCCTCGGCTCAAGCACGTTGGGGTTCCTGATCCCAGATGCCCCTTCTATGGCCAACCTGAGTCCTTTTTGCATATTTTTTGGTTTTGCAAGCGTGCTCAGAATTATTGGCACTGGATTCATGATTTTTTCAAGCTTTTTAGGCCCGAACCTTTTTCATGGCACATGATCCTGCTGGGTGATTCCCCCAGATTTCCTTGCAAGTTCTCCCAGATTTGGCATACTTTCAGGATGAAAATTTTGTTTTCTCTATGGAAAGATAGGAATGCAGTTTTATTCATTCACAGTTTTTTGGATGGTAACATTGCAATGTACACTAAGGCATGCATTTGTAACAATGTCATTATGCAGATACAAGGGCAAGCTAATAAAGTTGCCCTGGAGGTTGCACACTTACTTGAATTGTTAAATCATTGGGGCAATGCTCCTTGCACCATTGCCAGAGTGCCTCTGGATGCCTCGGCCGATGCCTCCTCATCTCGCAGTCGCTGTTCCTGATGCCAGTCCTTTGGCCGCCATTCCGTGCTCCCAGGGTCCCGGCCACCACTCTCCCAGTGGTGGTCATGGCGGTTAGAGGTGCCGCTCCGCTTCCCCACCACGTGGTGGTTCTGGCTGGTCCCCGGCTCCCCCCCTGGGCGGGCTTTTGGCCGATCTTTGGCTCCTCCCCTTGGACGGGTGCACTCTAGCAAGTTTCCTAAGTTGGCCTTGGCAATTTTTCCTCTGCGGCCAGACAAGAAGGATGCGGAGACTGCGACTACCCCAGATCCTGCTGATGCTGCTGACGGCTGAACTGTTCCCAGTCTGCCTCGCAATCGCACTGATGTGTGGGGATTTCTTGATAAAGATGATCCTCCTCCCTCTGCTGGTACTGCATTGGCAACCTGAGGTTGTTAAAAGTGTTTTTTTTTCTTTTCTTTTTGTTTATAGTTTCTGGCTGAGACCATGTTGTTTATTCCGACTTCGACCGTTTGAACTCATTCGTGGGGTGATCCTGTATCTCCCGACCCTTTTTTTGTGAATTATAATCTTAGTAAATTTTATTAATTGAAAATGACTATTCATCAAAAAAAAAAATAATAATAATAATTATATATATACCTCGATAGTCCAAATACACTTTTAAAAATAATAATAAAAAACCACTCCATTTCTTGTTGAGAAGAAGAAAAAAGTAGAACTAAAAAACAAAAACCACAAGGAAGCACAAGTCATGGAGACAGAATGGGCGGTCCCACCAACCTCTCAGAAAACAAAATACATAAACGCTCTGAAGATTCTAACTTCGGATCTTTCAAAAATAGCAGATTAACAACAAAACATCATCTTCTTCACATGATCCGATCGCTCTATTAATCGGCAATATCTAGGGCACCCTCCTCTGAGACCTCTGATACGGACCAGGCCCTGCAATCTGTAAAGATCTTGCCCTGCTGAAATCCTGTTAAAATCCACCTGTAGCTGCATCTTTTTCTGAGGGAAAAATTGTATTTTCTGCGGAGCGAGAGCGAGGAAAGAGGTCGCCCCTTTATCAGGCCTGTACTCTGGAAGAATTAGTTCTATATTAGGGCACTTGCATTTGGTCGGGGGGTGGGGGAGGTATGGAGGAGGTGAAATGGGCAATCTTGTGCACGGTGGTGGCTGTGGGAGGAGTAGGGTTGTACTGGATCCTCTACGTCGTGGGAGCGGCGGAGCAACGTGGAAAGCGTGCTGTGGAGCTTGGCGGTGGTTCCCTCTCTCGCAATGAAGTTGCAGACAACTACAAGGAATACTCCACTTTCTTCCAGAAGCCCAAGGAGATCGAGAAGGCGGAAAATGTGCCCAAACTGGTGGATACATTTTACAATCTAGTGACGGACATCTATGAGTGGGGGTGGGGGCAGAGCTTCCATTTCTCCCCCGCTGTGCCGGGGAAGTCTCACAAGGAGGAGACGCGCTTGCACGAGGAGAGAGTTGCAGATCTGCTCCGGATTAAGACCGGTGACAGAGTTCTCGACGCTGGCTGCGGCGTAGGAGGCCCCATGCGCGCCATTGCGGCGTATTCTGGTGGCAATGTTGTAGGAATCACTATTAATGATTATCAGGTACGCCTTTTACACCAATTCACAAGAATCAAATTTGTTTTCCTCGGCATCACTTGAATCCTATCCCTGTGCACAGCACTTGTAATCGCTGAATCTAAACTTAGCTTCCCTAATTTCACTTGGAGCTTCAAACTCCATAGAGCTTGCTAATTGGCAACATTTTCAAAAAAATATTCGCATTTATTTCTGGATTTAAAATAAAGTCATTTACTTTAGATTGGCTGTGCAATGTTAGAGCCAATGTTTTACCTGTAGTATGAATTTACTATTAGATCCAAATGCCACTCACATTACTTAATTTAATTGCTTTTATTCTTCAAAATGTATACTTTCCCCAAAGTATTAGGAAGTTTTTCTTATGAATTTTAGTTCCGCAGCCTGTTGCTCTTCTGGATGTCAAAACATTTCATTACCCTGGGGCCCCATGGGGGGCTTGGGCTCTATATTTAAGGAGCTGGAGGTCCCATGATAATATTTTGGGGGGCTAAAGCTTACTTTGGAATCTTTTCCTATTAACTAGGAGCCCCTACTTTTTAGTTGAGCGGATGCAAAAGGGGGGGCTGGAAATAGCCCCTACTGTTTAGGGAAGAATTCTGCCACTTGGCAAAAACCTACCCTTCATATTCCCTCCAAATTGAAATCATCTTGACAAAAATTCTAAAAACAACAATTTATATTTAAAATATTTCCTTCAATTTAGGAGCTAATTTTTTTAAGCAGATTTATATGTAATGCCCATGAGACCGCTCCCCTTTGAATGTTCCTAAAAAAGCTCAGCGACACTCGCTCTATTTTTAAGCAAGCAGGTGCCCATGGGACCCCAGCCTTATTTCCTTCATTCTTTCCTTCAAAGTTTTGCAAAGGGTTGCCAATGATTGTATGCTATCATTACTCACTTATCCCTGGTACTGCCACCAGGTGGAGCGTGCCCGCAGCCACAACAAGAAGGCTGGCCTGGATGGCCTCTGTGAGGTAGTGTGCGGCAACTTCCTTGACATGCCCTTTGAGGACGATTCTTTTGATGGTGCATATTCCATTGAGGCCACATGCCATGCCCCACAATTGGAGGAGGTGTATGCTGAGATCTACAGAGTGTTAAAGCCAGGTCAGCGGTATGTCACTTATGAGTGGGTTACTACCCCCAAATTTGACCCTGAAAATGCTGAGCATGTTGAGATCATCCATGGTATTGAGCATGGAGATGCTCTGCCCGGGCTGAGGAATTACAAGCAGGTGGTTGAAATTGCTAAAAGTGTGGGTTTTGATGTCTTAGAAGAGAGGGACTTGGCATTGCCACCTGCACATCCCTGGTGGTCACGCCTCAAAATGGGCAGGTTTGCTTATTACAGGAACCATGTTGTGATTGCATTGCTGTCTTTTCTAGGCATTGCACCACAGGGTGTGGTGGATGTGCATGAAATGCTCTTCAAGACAGCTGAATTTCTCGCCAAAGGTGGTGAAACTGGTATTTTCACACCCATGCATCTGATAGTCTGCCTGAAGCCAGACAAAAGAACAATGTAATTAACCTAGAGTTTCAGGTGGTTAACCAAACCCTACATCCTGAATTAGGGTTTGCAGAGGCCTGGTCATGTATTTGACCAGGGTTGAAATAGACTGGCACATTAAATTTGAATGTTGTTGCTAATGAATCGTGACTATCAGAATTGTTCTTGTTCCCTTATTTTCTGTTTAATTTAAGCATGATTGAGGTTTTTGTATGACATTTTCCTACACTTGATCTGGTTTGGGAATTTCCACTCATATCTGTTCTGTTATGGAGCAATAGTGTTCCTTACAAAAATACTTACCTGAAGCATAAGTGCGGAATTCTGTTTTCCTTCTTTTATTACTGAAGGTTATGGTAAATTATGATAAAAGGCGAGAAATCAAATGTTATTGCTGTGGATGTAATTTTAACTATAGCTCTTCTTTTGGATTAGTATTGCTTGTTAGATTTACTTGGATTTTTATTCATTTCAAATTTGCCACTCATATCTGTTCTGTTATGGAGCAATAGTGTTCCTTACAAAAATACTTACCTGAAGCATAAGTGCGGAATTCTGTTTTCCTTCTTTTATTACCGAAGGTTATGGTAAATTATGATAAAAGGTGAGAAATCAAATGTTATTACTCTGGATGTAATTTTAACTATAGCTTTTCTTTTGGATTAGTATTGCTTGTTAGATTTACTTGGATTTTTATTCATTTCAAATTTGCATCATGAATTTGTTTGAATTTTATTGCTGTGATTTAGCCCCTTTTTTTCTGAAATTGCATGTGGCTGAACCATTTAATTGTTTGGAGAAGAGAGGAGGATTCTTTTTGCAGTTCTATGTTTAATGTTGAAGCAGTACTGATTAAGGTTTTAACTTTTTGTAGACTTCATTGACCTCAATGACTACTTAATCATATTTATGCAGATGCCGTTAATCTTCATGTTTAATGGCATCTGCAGTTCTATGTTTAATTGTGTGGAGAAGAGAGGAGGATTCTGTTTGCAGTTCTATGTTTAATGTTGAAGCAGTACTGATTAAGGTTTTAACTTTTTTCATTGACCTCAAAGACTACTTAATCATATTTATGCAGATGCCGTTAATCTTCATGCTAGAAACATTGCTGACCTGGTTGAATATTAATAGTATGTTTGCACCTGGACTACGCTTTGAAAATCAAGAGCTTCATCTTACAGAGTATATGTATTTCAATAGAACTTTTTATTATCTAGTGTCAGACTAAGGTTCTTAACTATGTTTATTATTGAAGGGATTGAGGAATTTGCCCTTTTCAACTTGTGTTTTAAAAAACTGGAGAAAATTATTGCATTTTTACTGTTTACGATATTATTCTCATCACAAATCAATAGTTATGCTGTTGGCAGATAATGAATGTTCAACATCTTAGATATGTAAACCCAAGTAGCTGAATCAGACTTGGGTATGGTTTGTTGGTATTGCAATTTATTTTTTGGAGCTGTGTATGTTGTGCGTACACGGGCATACAAAAATATACAAATTATAATTATGTATACATGCATGCTAAACAAAACTAATATAAATATTACAAACGTGAAATGCAATATAATAGATTAATTTGATATCTATACCAATTTATCAAACTTGACATCAAATTTATCTAATTTTTAATTTTAACTATTTAATTCTAACAAAATACTTCCCAATCGAAATAGTCCCGAATAAATTTTTTTAAGTTTATTGTAAGACCTGACAATAACTCTGGAACCCAGTTTTGTGTTTGTCTGAAGACCGTGTTAAAATCTCTGTCATACATCCTTCAGCTCACTTGAAATTATCCCCGACATATGGTCAAGTAGAGTCTAAGACCCAAATCAAGGAGCACAAAATATGAAATGCCAAATAATAGCCATTTAATTGACTGTTCATTTAGGCTGGTTTGAGGAGGGCAGGAATTTGTTGCTAAATGCCATGTCAACTGAGCACAAAACAAACAGGATTTTTTCTCTGAGACTATCGAGCTATTCTTGCTGCATGTGAAACAAATGAACTTTTTTGTCTTAAGATATTTGAGTATTTTATTTGCTGTTCTTGCAGGTCTGCAGCACATTGAACAAGTTAAATGAGAGAAACAAAGGTTGTTTAGGGGTTTTGGTGGTCAAATAGTCAATAAATTGTGTCAAACAAGCTGGCCAACTCGGAACCACTACAGAAATAGCTTTGCAATGTCACATCTGACCTAAAATTACCAGGGCTTTTTCCTTGCCAATTCCCAACATTTCAGATGCCACAAATCAGAACCTAGACTGATTCACAGATGATTCGATCTGAATCCACATCTGGGTCCCCTTCTACTGGTTTGTCAACTTCTATGTAAAGCTGCATCGAATAGAATAACCAAAGTGTATCCTTAAATGATTCTGGTGCTGAATCTGTAGCATGCATTGGCAACATGCTTTAGGGATTGGAAAATTTTGATTTTAATCCCAATTTAAATCTGAATGTTCAAAAGTTGGAAAAGGTACAGAAGAATGTAATTTGAAACCTTGGTATTTTGAATTTTTAACAAGCAAGGGAAACTATGCAGTACTTCAATTCTGCTTTATTACAGATACAATACAAAATAGTGGTCTTGTATTCAGTAAGCTTGATGTGTATGGGTAAATGTATTCTTCATGTGAGGCATTAGCAAACAGAAGGTCAGCTTCCTGGCTAGTGGGACGAAGGACCTAAGAGTAGATTTGAATTTCTGGTACCTTTGAGATTCCTCTTTCTGTTGGAAATATCAGTTCTGCAGGATTGAAGCTGCCTTTGTTATCTCTAGCAACTGAACTACATTTCCTGTAAATATAGCAGTCTATGATCATAAACCCTTCTCTCATTTAGGCTTCGGCCTCTACTTAAAATCAGGTCCAAATGAACTGAACTGCAATTATTAACTTATGATCGAGCTCATCAATGGCTGCTTTGAGACTAAAAGATAATTCTTGCTACAGAAAATATGGAGAATGAAACAAATGGTTTTTTTTTTAATGTCCACAATGCATGGTGCCTTGCTTATAGAGTGGGGGTTGCCTATTGCATAGAAAACAGTCTTTTCTTGCAGAAGGGATGCCACATATTTGCTACCAGTATAAAGGGTGAATGGTACAACATTCCCCCATGAATTTTACCTGTCAGCTCCTTTGCAAGAGCATCGTTTGTCCACTTTATACCCACTCATGCATGCCATGTGCAATTGCATACACCAACTTCATTCTATACCTGAGATGAAAGGGATAAACAAAATAGATTGTTTGATTATAACTTAAAGTTTCTTTTCAAACTTCATCATTGTTATGGCATGAAATAATCGGTTTACTAAACATTGGCTGAATGCTAATTGATTATTCAGTGGAGAAAATACAAGGGGCATAAGCTTGTTTCAATTTATATGCAGCGATGGCATTAGACTAGTTCCTTCTCAATCCAGTGAATGACCGATATTCTCACTAGCCAGTTTGGTCAGGCTGGGTTTGCATTATGCTCATGCATATACTTTCCCTTGTCCCCTTTCTTCTTCTAATGCCTGAATTCTTCATTGAAACCTTAATGATGACAAGGAGCTCAAATCAGATGGAGAACATCAACTACTTTCTGTCAATAAGATTCTTTAAGCAGCATGTCAATCTGCTTTTGAACAAAGCCATGTAATTATTGATCCATGTGCCATATGCCAAGCTGACCTACATATTCAGGCTCTTCAGCACCATGCTGCTGCTATTCTATTTCTACTGGTTTGGAACATGTTTCAGATTAATTGCATTAATTGAACTCTTGGAAAATCCTAGCTGGCCCAAAATTCTGTCCTTCACTTCGTTGATGGAGTTTGTATTTAATTTGAGTCAGGCTCTTAGTTTCAATCTACGAACTTTCCCCAAATTTGAGGCAAACTTGTATTCCGGTCTCATTTAGTGTTCAATTTGTACTCCAGTCTTTCTGCATTCTCCATAATTGATCATAAGAGAGTTTTCTATCTTTGGCTAGGTAAAATGAATGTATCTATTAAAACTCAATTACATATCCAGAGAAGAAAGAACTGTCTTCGATCATACTTTTTCAACAAATTATATTTTACAAGAAAAGGAAAATACCTTGTACCCCTCTGCAATTTTGGAATTAAGAGCCAATGCCTTGGTGGGGCAAATTCAGTCTTGTTAAATATAGGCATTTTATGTTTGCTTCTTTGCCATGTTCCAAGCTCAAAACTAGATCAGCTTCATTCATCTCATCATAGGAGAAACTTTGTCTACAAGAAGCTTATTAATATAAGATAATGAGGTGTGAGCAATGCCAACATCCACACATAAGCAACTTGGTTATAAGTTACAATGCCCATATCTATATACGAGGAACCAATCTAATTACCTCTTCACACTTGTGTTCCCTCGAGTTCCTGCCTTGGTTAATGCACATTAATACAAACACAACTTATTATAGGTTGCAGTATCTACATATTAGCAACCAAACCCACTTGCTTCTTCACATTGTGATCACTCTAGTTCCTGCCTAGTTTGTTAACCTCTCAAATTTCACAGTAGGGTTGCTGGATTGTATAATTTGGAGGATGCCATTCTCATGTCTTACACAGTTTATCCTTGGTGACACACTTCAGTCAGATATTTTTTAATTCTCTAATTGATTATTTCAATAATTTCTCATGGCTAATTATTCTTGTTTGTGTGTACTCATTTATCACTTTTTGAAGCATGAATCGGATGCAACAATGAACGGTTCTATATGAAGCAACATGATATCTTGCCTTACTCTACCTGGTTAAATCAATGTTGATTTAGATTCTGCTACTTGAACTTGTTTGTGGTCATTTGTACATTGGTATGTTTTCTATGAGATGAGAGAATGGATATTATTTATAGTGTCTAGATTGTCGGCTCTATGACATGTAGAATGATAATTTATCATGATGTCATGGTGGCTTGGTTACACATTTCAATGGGAGCCTTTGATATTGATGAATTGACAGTGTATGATTGATTCTTGATTGATTATTGATAGTTGTATCTTCTTGGCTTGAAGATCTTGGTTTTACTTGATGTTATTGACACTTTAATTGTGTGTACTTGAATGATCTTCATTTAGGAGATAGTGATCATGGTGCCATGTTGACTCGATATTAGGGTTTAATGGGAGTTGTATGCAATGATGTGAATTCAACATTTGGTGGTGGATAATCTTCAATGTTGTAAATGTTTTGGGGATCAATTAGATCTTGTTGCTATAGAAGGGTCTTTCACATTTGTCGGTTTACTAGTAGGAGATGGTTATCTTCACCATATTGGAGATGTTGACATCTTTGAGCCCTGAAGAACTCATGAATTCTTTGGTTTATGTGGTACAACTTTTTGACTTTGACAACTGTTCCTTGCCTAGATAGTTTGTACTATGTTATGTTGTACTCTTGACCACATGTTAGAATTTGGGCATGATATAGATATTTGATATGCTTGTTAGAACAAATGTTATTTATTTGTGAAAATGTGAAATCATGTTGTCATGCTTATGTTCCTAATTCCTTGATTGGATGTGTGGCATTGATCATATTCGTTCTCTTTGTATTGTGTATATTATCATTTGTTTGATTGCTTCGTTTTGATGATATGTTGCATTTGGAGTTTGGCATGGACTGATTGGTTATAGCTGCTCACAAACACACAAAGACTTAAGGCTTGGAGTTCTCCTGTAATTAGATATGTTGTTAAGATGTATACACTTGATAAGATTTCAATTGGAAGTTTGAGGAGCTTTCTCTTCGGTTCAACATAAGTTTAACATTGACCTGTGAGGAGAGTGTTGTTGGATGATTCATGATGGCTTTGATATCTTAGAGGAGCATTCTTATGCACCACTCTCAGTCTACTCAACAATTTACCACTTGAAAGGCATTTCCCATTGTTCCTTAATTTTCCACAGCTATGGATCTTGAGCTACATCTAGATAGTATGTTCTTGAGGATTCATTAAGGACGGATAAAATGACTATCTCTTGTATTGTGGCTCATTTATAATGGCATTCATGGATGTTGAGTTTAGGAGATGATTTATGGCTGATTTCCTTAATTGGAAATAATATTGTTTAGTTTAATCTTCTTGGTTTGAGAAGCTTACATTGACAGTGACATGATACATATGTTGTGTTTAACCTTGGTGATTGAATGAGTTGGGTGTTGTTATGACTTATCTCTTGGGTTGAGGAGTAGATCATTCTTGACATAGTATGCATTTAAGTTGTATATAGGACATGGTACATGCTTATGATTTGGAATTTTCTTTCTTTGGTCTTGGTTAATTTCCTAGATGTTTAGTTTCACATTACACTAGCTTGAGGTTTGATTGGAGCTATGGTGATAACTAGGTTTGTGGTTATGTGTTTTCATTTATGCTTTGGGTGATGACATAAAGTTCCTTTATCTCTTTCCTTTGTTGGGTGTTGATAACACGAGAGAGCTATGGAGACTTGTGGCGAGAATTGTACTTATACAAGCTTTGCATATCATGGTGGAATCTCCTTGGTTATATGGTATTGGTCAAACATTCGATGTGATGTTATTGGTTGACATGGTATGCCTTGATCGACTTCAAATACATATGCAATGGGAGTTCATGGATGTTCATGTTATTCTTTGATAGGTTTGCATATGGAGCCTATGATTGTGATTTATGGGTTGTATACTTCGATGATTTTCATTTACTATGTTTGTATACATTTGAGGTGTGTATAGTTGAATGTGTTAGCACTTCTAAAAGATTCTATTTTAGGTATGGATATTGTATCTTGACAATTATTGATGCATATTGATGCCTTTGGACTAAGTGTTTGTGTTTAGGATATTAGTTAAGGTATGACTTATGCATCATTGTGACACATAGTGTGGCTTCACTTCGGATGACTTCTTATGTTGTATTGGCATGATGAAGAATTAATGTTTGGGATGGTAATCGATTTATTTCTCTTTGCAAGCATCTTGGTGGAGCAAATGGAGCACTTTGATTCCTGATGCTATATGTGGCTATTGGGGTTGTTCCCTTATTCATATGTGAGGTTAAATGCTACCCCTTATGTAATGTAAACAACTGGGAGAATGTTTTGATTAAGTAAAAACGGGTTTTGAAAGGATGAGAAACCTTGTACAAAGAGAAAAGAAAGATATAGCAATGAAGGATCTTAACACAATTGTGGAACACCACCTAGCAAACTAGAGGAACACACCATAGTTCCCAACAAGAGGGCTAAAAACTAGCCCAGTAAAACATAACAAAGGACCATCAAGATATACATTTTGGCCCAATCTTTTGAGAGCCTTAAGACATTTCAAACGAAGGTTTGGAGGATTTGACTTTTCCACCTTCAACTGGGAGAATGTTAGGAATTAGATGCTGTTCACTTTGCATAATGTTTATAATGTTTTATCTTTTATTGTGTGTGTGGTGTAGGGCCATGGAGACCTCAATGGACATGCAACACTAAGATTTAACATTCGTGGGGCTACTTATTGTGTTGTATGCATGGGAAATATATTTAATGTGGGGTTTTGTATTAGGAAATGCATTTATTTTAATATTGGAGAAGTATTAATAAAATGAAAACTTAGCACTATTTATTAAATGCGGGGTCAATGTTTTGTAGTCTCATGGTTTAATGTAAGACCACTTGGTGGTTTTGTTTGAGCTTGTTTCTATAAAATCAAACACAAAGATAAATTGTCTTGGGTTGACAAATTGGGGTTTTGAGTCTTGTTTTGAGAGTATACATATGAGGCATGACATGCAATGTTTGGTTACATGTTTGGACACATGGAGGATGCAATGGAAAGATTTGATATTTCAAAGGTTTTCATCGAGGCTCTAAAAATGTGTTGAAATATTATGTTCTAATTATACATTAGTCATAGAGGCTTTGGGGGGTTGGGATTTTCCCTCTTAAAGGTTTTCGTAGGGTATATATCATGTGCAGTCTTAAATCGATGTGTTGTATATTCTCTTGCACATGGATTATAAGGCTCATCATTTGCAAAGATTTCTTTTTTCGGCTATATGAAAATTGTTATCAGATGATTGTAAAATTTCTTTCATTGGTTGTAACTCAATATGAAACTACTATCTCAAGGATTCAATTTAGAGAGATTTGTGAGAAGGAAAATTGTAATGGCATCCTAATCTACAACTAAAAATAACTATAAAAACCAATGCCTCTTTTAGCAAACAACTTATAAACACACAAGCAAAAAATAGTATAAAAACTCATGACTCCTTTAGCAAACAACTTATAAACATAGTAAAAGTAATTTAATCTGCATATAACCTTTACATCATTCCTAACCCATAACCAATATCAATTAGTTAACTCCAAGTGTGTCATTAATGTCTAATGGCTTTGATGAATCAATCTCAAATATGCAAAATTGGGTGTTGAACTCTAGATAGCATTGCATATTACATATGTGAACATGTACAAACATGGAAGTCCAAGTGATCTCTACCCAAAAGTTGAATGCCTAAATGAAATGTTTTCCGAATGTCGTTAAATTATGTTTTTACCTTTATGAAAGTAATTGCAAAATGTTATAGAATAATAAATATTATATTTTAGACTCTCATGTCCCTTAGGCATCTAGCATATTCCAAGGAACATGGAGACATGTGAAAATGCCTAACGTTTGTAGGGTTTTGCCGCCTAACCTAAATAATTCTAATATATGTAAGTTATAAACATGGAAAAAACATACATAATGGTTGAGTTTTATAGCTATCTAGGAATATCATTTAAAGATCATAATCCACATACAATTCCAATATTAAATAAAGAAAAAAAAGGGTTGCATAATCTAAACACCATTGAGATTGACAACGGCATTACCAATATACAAATTTTAGTTTTTTGACTTTCAAAAACTACTACTAATATAGGAACAAAGAAAGAACATGATTAACATTTGTAGTTGTGTCTTTGTAAATTATTTAGAAGGCCTAAAAATAATACGACCATTCACATGTAACCTTTATCAAAATTGAAAAATGGAAGACAACTTATCATACAAAAAAATGAAGCATTTCGTTTTAGAAGATAATTTATGTAGCATAATTTATTTAAATTTCAAAAGAAAAGATGAAGTCATACATTGTTGCTATCTCATGCACACCATGCAATTTGAAGTTGGCCATTGTTGGAGCATTATATAAACCTGTATCTAGTTCATTTGGTGGGGGTGATGGGTTCTAATGGTGGTGTTGTGTGTAATGAGAGTGTGTTGGGCACTAATCAATTTGACTTGGGCACTACTAGCCTAGGAGGTTCTATAGGTTTGATTTTCATTGGGCACTCTTATGAGAAAACATTATAACATACCTAAGTAGGTCTTTTCACAAAAAGTCATTTTGGCTTTTGGATTTTGTAGAGAATGGGATGATTGGATCTTGAGTTGTGTCTCTTCCACTTCCTTTTCAATTCTTGTTAAGGGAAAATCTTTTGAGTTGTTTAGTGCTTATAGGGCTTTTGGCAAAGGAATCTTCATTCTCCATATCTATTCATCATCATGGCTAAGAGGTCTGGTAGATTTATCAAAACTTGGACTAGGCAACACTTGATTCAAAGGTTGAGTTGTTGCGATAGATTGCCTCCTTATTCTTGTAACATGCTAAAATATCTATTCAATATTAAAAAAATGTGAAAAAAGAAGAAGCATGAATAAGTATTAAATATAAAACAATAAAACAAAGCAAGCTATCATTCTAGTAAACATTTTCTTGAAACACAATTGAATCAATTTCATTAAACAAATTCATAAAATGGCTCAAAGAATTATCTTATCATGAGGCATCTTTTTTTTCCCTCATCAAATTGATATAAAATACCAAGTAGAGAAGAATTCTTATTGTTGATGAACTAGTATTGTTGAATCCATTTTGACATTATGTATGTACTTTAATGTAACATGAGGGAGAATGTATTACTAGGGTGTTTTACCACCTAACCATGGATCTACTATTGACCCCCCTTGCTTGCTTCCTACTCAAAGTAGGTTCGAACCTTTGCAAGGGATGTAAACATGGTTATTAAAAAAATATTCTGGAACTACTATAAGATCCTATATAGCCTTAGTGGATCACACCCTATACGTGTTGCTAACTTAGTATGGCATCTGACTAGGAATGTACTTGAGCATTATGAACTAATTAAGACTAGAATAGTATAGTACACCGTCACCAAAGTTTCTAATGCAACTTGTTTGATACATATAGTCTAATTCTTCACCCAATCCAACTTGGATAAATATGTCCTATAGAATGTGGTAGACTTGCATTCTTGCATACAAGGCTCAAAGCTAAAGCTAACTAGTAATAGCCTTCCTAGTGTTAGGTAATAATCAACAATGAGATTCATATTTTCTTTCATACTAATGTACAACAATTTTTAATATTTAGAATATGAAGTTATTGACCCTTCATTCTTGAGTGTCAAGATCATTAGAACAATGTTGGATGAGTTTGGAAACTATAGATTAAGTGATGTGAAGAGGGAGGGAAATTTTCAAGAAAATGTGATGTAAAAAATGGGAATTAGATTGGAAGAGTTAGGGGAAGAAGAAATCGTGGAAGACTTTAGGATTATGGAGGGAGAATGGATGGATTGGAAGGAGGGAGTTTTTGTTAATGGGCTCTCACCTTGATGTTTGGAAGAAGGCATTAGGCCTTGCATGAATAATGGTCAAATGTTCAAATTTAATTTCAAATCAAAATAGGCATAAAATTTTGGTTGTCTTTGTTCTAATCCTCATGTAAAGTGCTTTACATTCCATCATTTTAATGATGACAAGAGGACTAAGTTGGCAATAGAGGACAAAGATGGTTTTAATGTCACATGAGTGAGATTTTTGAGGCATGATATGGTAAAAGATGAGAATTATTTGGGATTGGAACCCTCTAGAAAGTTGAATAATGATGATATAAGCATTTTTTAACATTAAATGGATGATCCCTTTTAGCAATTAATTGAGAAAAGTGAGGCAAGTTTAGGGAAGAAAATGAATCAATGGAGGTGAACTTCAATCTAAAGACATTGCACCAACATTGGCCCTTTTGTGGCAAGATCTCTTGCAAGGAACTAGAAGGGATGTTTTTTCCAAGGAATCAAAATTCTTGCAAATTTTAGAAATAGGTACATAGTGAATATAGACATGTCCTTGATCGTACAATTGTATGGGCTATTTAGTTAGGATCAAGGGAGGAAGCCTTATGGGTTATGAGGGCCATAGTTAAACCAAAATGGATGGGTATTCCAATTTTTGCATATGCAAAGTTTAGGCTTGGCTTTCAAGTGGAGAAGGAAGGTTGGTGCTTAGTACATGGATTGGAGGACACTTACCAACCCTTTTTGGTACGAAGTGCAATGACTCAAAAAGAATAACAAATCAACAAGGCTTAAGATGGATGGCAATTGATGAAAGAATTTGTGTGGGAGGAAGAGATTGAGGATCTAAATAGGGTTTGAGAGTGTAGAATGAGGAAGAGGAGTAAGAAAAAGATAAGTAGGGCCACCATAACCCCTAAGACTATAAGGATTCAAATGAAGGTCTTGTTTGATTGTCCCTTGTGTTAGTTTGGTAGCTTGGACAATTGTTTGTCCATGTGCTATAATTTAGCAAATAATTATTTTACTAACAAATTGGTTAGAGTAGGGACAATTAGTTGTTAATTAATTGACCTCTTTTAGAAGCAACTAGAAACCAATTATTTTATTGGTTGTTAAGTTGTTTTAAATCTCAATCGTTGATCAAGAATCAATCTCGGTCATTGGCTTTTCAACATAAGTGGTATAAAAGGGGGCTAGGCGCATTTGGAGAATAATAAGTTTGAAAAGCATTCACAATGTTAGCAAATGAGTTTGCAGTGAAAGAAAACAATTTTGCAAGGGTGCAGTGATAGCATTGGGGATAACCGTGGGGGAATATCAACAAGAGAAATCATGAGATTGTCTAAGTTTTGTGAATAAGAGGCAAGTAATTTGTATCTCTTGGTTTGATAAGGGCCCATTTGGTTGCTGGAATACAATCGGAATAGGAATAGGAAATTAGAATATGATTTGTATTCTTTGTTTGGTGCGTGGAATAGGAATAGGGAATAGGAATACGTATTCTCATTTTAGCCCCAAAATGAGCTTTTGTCCATTCCAAAAAATACCTGTAATTGGAATTGCTATTCTTGCATTCATTTTAACTTTGTCAAATTTGATTAAATTTTCAAATCCGCTTTGACCTGGGGTGAGCGCTAGAACTTTGTTTTCAATATTTTCAAATATTTCAACGATTTTCCAATGGCGCCGATTGCATCTTCGGAAATATTTTCAAATGGCGCCAATTGCAAGTTAACCCTATTCCAATTTAAGCTTGCATAACCAAACAAGGGATAAACAAGATTGGATTGCATTTTTCCATTCCTATTCTTCATTCTCCATTCTCATTCAAATTTTCTATTCTAATTCTCAATTCCTACGCTTGCAACCAAACGGGCCCTAAAGTTTAATGTAATTCCTCATCTGTAGAACTGGTTTTCCTTTAGGTATTGTTCCAGGGACGATTTGTTTGAAAATATTGTGTCATTATGTTTCAAATTTATTTTTGTATTTTTTATTGGTGTAACTTGCAGTTGTGTTATTTTTCAGTATTAGTTGTGAATTAGTTTTTGGTAGTTAAATAATCATTTAAGGTAGGAGACTAATAATCAGTGACTACAATAGTAATTTTCACATGGTATTAGAGAGGTGTTGAGGGTAGAAAAGTTTTTCCCTAGGAAAAAACTTGAGGGTTTATAAAACCTAGGTTGATTTCTTTATATTTATTATTGCTTTTATCCCTTGAGATGGCTTCAACTGGTTTGAGAGATAATGACATATTGGATGGTGCCTCAAATTTTGGTGTCTGGAAGGCCATACTTTCTTTATTGTTGGAAGAGAATGGTATCAAGGATTATGTCACCAATGTTGTAGTTTTACCTACGGATGTGACACAACTCGCAGCATACAAGAAGGACAATGCTAAGGCAAGGAGGATAATCTTTAACAGTGTCAAGGACCATATTATTTTACATATCTCAGAGTTAGGTACAATGAAGAATATATGAGATACCATTATGAATATGTATCATAATACTACCACTAACAGGAAGCTAATTCTTAGAGAAAAGTTAAAGAATATCTGGATCAACAAGGGAGAAGACGTCACAAGTTACCTCACTAGGCTTAGACTTGTCAAGAACACATTAGCAACTAGTGGAGATAGCCCTAGTGATGATGAGCTAGTACATATAGCCGTTAATGAGTTTACTGAGAAATAGGATGTCTTTGTTCAAGTTGTTAGTGGACAAGACACCTTATCAAGTTAAGATCGACTATGGAGAGATTTCACCTAGGAGGAATTACGACTAAGTTATGTCAATGGGGTCAAAAAGAGTTAGAAAAGTGAGGTAGAATAGGAAAAGATTGCCCTGGTGGGAAAAGGGAAAGAAAAGAAGGGGTCTAGTAAAGGATCGAATTCACAAAGTGAGAAGTAGAAGGACCTATTAGAAATAGATAATACTAAGAAGTGGGGGTGAATCAATATTTGCCAAACTTTTTCCCACAACATGATATTGTTAATTACTTTATAACTTACATATGAAAGTAAACCAATAATACTAAATAGTAAATATAATCATACATAGAGAGAATTCATAACATCATTATTTGTTAACTAGGGAAACCCTGGCCAAGGGAAAACCCCAGTGGGGATGATACTCACAAGATGATCCACTAAATAAAACAATCATGTTAAGGATATTGACCCTATTAGGAGTCTATGAATTACATATAGTGTCTCAAGTCCTTTTTAGAGGACTAGGCCCTATTAGAAGCCTCAACCCTATTAGGAGTTTCTTCAACCCTATTAGGAGTTGCTTTAACCCTGTTAGGAGTTGGTAAAGCAATTACAGTGAATGCAAGAAGAGCCCATTGCCCTTACATGCAATATAGAATTAAGTTTCTTCACAAGAATAGATATACACACAATATTGTCTCACTATTGTACTTTACACTTGCTTTGATCATACATGAGATTTCACATCATACAAAGCTCGCATATATATCCTTCACAATAGTTCACATCACATACATATCGCATTTGCTTGATTACTTTTCATCACACCTTAGCTGCACAAGATATGATCTTTACTTATACCTTGCAAATAATAAAAAATATTGATCAATCGGCCTTGATGCTTTCACATGCTTGATTAATTATAAAATAACTTTGGGTAAACATCTAGGATGTCAGCCCATCATGATTAAGTAATTTTTTTTTACCAAAATAATTTCTTAAGTCGTACACTTCAATTTTGATGTGCTATGTTATGCTTTGTTAATTACTTGTATTGGTAATCCTTCTGTAAAATATGTCATACTATCTGTACAGATCTATGTACTAACATATGTTATCATAACACTGTCATCTATCACTCCTCAACTACGCATGAGCTAACTCAAAGTTTGTCATCCATACATAATATCATATCTGTCTCTATATTGTTGCAAACTATCTAACACTTAGACAATTTTCTAACTCTAATTACATCGTGAAATACCAAAATTGATATGTTGCCATAAATGAAAAAACCTCATAAATCTACCTAGCCATATTGCTAACAATCTCCCCCTTTGGCATTGATGGAAACATTTGGGAAAATTGGCTAAGTCCCAAAATGATGTCATACAAACTTTAAAAAGTAACTACACAAAAATTGCCTCCAAAACTTGAAAAAATTTATTCATGTTTTGATGGATCATTACAGTCCTTATCACTTCTTTACAATGATATCTTAAATACATAGCTAAGCCCACATTTTATATATATATATATATATATATATATATATAAGGTGGAAGTATATGTACACACACACACACACACACACACACACACACATATATACAATTTTACATACTTCTCCCTTACATATACAAGCATGTACATATACAATTTTCTTTACTTCTCGCCCTTTGACATCAATGGCAAAGGTGTCAAAAATATGCACACACAAAATTGTGTTGACTTCCTCCATTCAACTTGACATTCTTGATATACAATCTGCAAAACTAGCTTTCAACTTATCAAAATCCTTCTTCTAATTTTCCTTTATTGTATAAGATATACTCATGAGTGTGCAAAGTGCATAGGATGCCACTTCAACTGTGCTCAAGTTAGTATAGACAAATTTGTCATAGGATTCCTTCGCTGCAAGACACTCCTCTAATTGCCTCTACAAAATAATGATTTTAGGTGACAAATATTTTCTAAGGATAGAGAATCTCCTAATTACTTACTCCTTATCAGATTCAGTGCCTTTGATAGCGTTGTGAATCCTCTCCATTTCTATTCCAATATCTTCAATATTTGTCTCAGGTTGCTGCAATCTGATAGTGAGTGTTTGAAGCTCACTCGTTTGGCCTTTGATCAAATTATCAAATTTTGATAGATGATTGTGTGACATTGTGCATTGTCCATACAACTTCTTACCTTCATCTATACTCTTCCATAGTTCTTTAATGCACACATTCAATGCTTGCAAGTCATTGCTGACATTGTTGCATACTGTGTCAAACAATGATGCATCATGCTTTGTTTGTGCTTGTACTGAAGCAATTTCAGACAAAGTGGTGAATTTTGCATCAAAAGATCTTATCATTTCTTTAACCTTCTTTTGTAAGTCTGGTTTTGTAATAGTGGAATGTACTATCTTTTGCATTTTGTCCACAACTTTTGCCAATGTTCTCTGCAAAGTCTTCACAGACTTATTCTTCTCAAGTAGCTTTCTCAAGGAGCTCATTAGACCTTTCTGGTCATTGTCATCATTAGATATTGTAGGCAATATAGTAACTGCTGCTGGAATGAGTGAGACTTCTTTTATTTCAATACTTTTATTTTCATCCTCTTGTATCTTCTTTTCCTTCTCTTCTTCTCTCATTCTTTCTTCCTTAGCTTTTTTTTTTTTTTTCTTCTTCTAATCTTCCTTTCTCCTTTTCTACTTCTTTCCTTTTCTCTTCTTCTTTTTCTTGTTCTATTTTGTTCTTTTCTCCCTCATTATTTTCTTCTCTATTTCTCTCTTCTTCCTCTAACTTCTTCTTCTCTACATTTTTCTTTTCTTCTTCATCATCCTCTTCATCTGAGCTAGAGTAGGCAGTAATATTGCCAAAAATATTGGTCCCATATTCTAAAAAAGGATTCTCTTTAGCATTGATAACTTTATATGAGGACTATCCACTTGCATTGATTTAGTACCAATAACTATGTGAGGAGGTGAATTTGCTTGTTGAATTTCCTCAACCTCTTCTTCATCATTACTAGCCTCAACAAATACTGGATTTGTTGTCTCTAACTGCACACTTTCTTTAGTGATCTTAGGCATGGAAGTCATGTACTTCACTATAACCTCTTCAATCTCCTTCTTTATTTCTTCATAGCAGGGATAACTTTAAGAAACCCCTCCGGAAAAAAAAGCCTAAAATGTTGGCGAATCCAACATCTTGGGGGCATGGAAAATTTTAATATCGAGGGCAATTTTTTTGTTCCATATAGGGAAATAAAATATTATATGTTGGCAATTTTTTTCTTGCCCTAGCAAAAATCATTTTAAATGTGGTGAATTAATGTTTTTTTTCATTGACGGTTATATAAATGAAGGCTATTTTTTCCCTTGCCAAAAATGAATTAATAATGTCAGAGGTGAATTACTTGTTTTGTAGAAAAATGAATAATAATGGTCTTGGCTAATCTTCAGTGGTAAACTAAAAACTTGTTTAATCTAAAAGTGAAATTTTCACATGTATTGGCTAGTGACTATACTGATTGTTGAGTAGTCACTTTCAAGTTTCAACTTGTGTACTATCTTAACTGTGTTATTAATAATGTCGTAAGATCATTACGTCAATGTCACAATTACCAAGTCGACTATTGTCACTTTTGTTACATTAATAGTAAATACAATAGTTTTATTGATCGTTGATTAGTTAGAGATCAACGATAGTAGATGCATCTAAGGGCCACTCGCTTGAAAAGACTTGGAGTCCCACGTAATTCTCCAGAATGGAGACACATGGAAAAGTTTGCATGGAAATCATTAATTATGTCAGGCACTATTGACAGTCCGACATTAATGTCAGCACATTTTGGCATTTCAGCCACTTAAAAATTAATAAGAATACGAAAAAATAAAATATGGAAGATCACGAATGCCAAAGAATCAGATGCAACTGCAATCTGCCATTAAATAGGCTCTTCAATTCCACTTTCAATACCATTTCTCATTTTCTAATTTCTTCAATCTAAATTTGGTTTGTAGTTGCACTTTGTAGAGTTTTTAGTTTCTTGAATCGTAGTCATGGATATGCCAATTCGCCTAAAATGCACTAATATGGCTCTACAAAAGCCCTTTTCTGGGCAAAATTCCTAATGATGTTCTTGCCATGGTTTGCAAGGTAGATGGCCGAAGTCCTTTTATCTGCCATGCTATATGCATGGTACTTGGCCATGAATTCTTGAGAAATGATAAGAGGTACCGTGTGTCCATGGATATTACCTCCTACTTCCTCGCGTCTCTTCTTGACCTTGGAGGCAGGCAAATAGACATGTTGATACTTCTGCATAACATTTTTAAGGAAACATTTTTAGAAGATGATATCAAAATTATTGTATTGGCCGAGCAGGTACCGGGGCCAAGTATTGGCATCCCTTTTGTAGATGTAGTAGACAAGTGTTGGGAGGAAGGCATAAGGTGCATTATACATAAGCATCCTTTCTTTCTCAGCATGAACGAATGGCAACTGACTCGCCATCGAAAGTGGGCGCAACTCGGAAGGAATTTTTTGTGGAAATGGTTGTTGTTGGATGATGACATCAGCAAGATGGACTTCACATGGCTGGACGAGTTCAGTGATGTCATCTTCTCCAATAGATTCTTCGCGGACGGAATTGAAGACTTTTTTGATTAAAGGCTTCAATCCCTCGGCCCCTCAACCCGCTCATGCTTTTAGCCTCCCTGCTTCCCTAGTTCCCTGTTCAATGTTCTCTGTTCCCTTGGCCCTTTAGGGCAAAAACATATTTTGATTAGGGCAAAAGTTTGCCAAAAAAATGTTTTCAAGATATCTATATTTTTCTTTGGAATGGGCCCTACCCTTTTTTGTAAATTATGAAATACTAAAACCAGGCTGATTAGTGATTTAATCAGTTATTTTGAATATGTAAGCTATGAATTAGTATTATGTACATTGTACAGTCTAAAATATTATCAATGAAAACAATAGTTTTGACTTCTCAAATCACTGTTCTTCTTAGTCTACGACTTTGTAAGTTTGTTTTTGGCATCTTGTTTATCAAATTATGCATTGTTGAAATGTTACTGTTAGTCTGCGACTTAGTTAAAAATAGTGAACTGTTAATAATTAACTATTTTCTTTTAATTTGATTGGTTAAAAGTTAACAAATGGAGCTTCAAGGAAAACTAAAGATTAATAGATTATAACCTTAACAAAGTTAAATATAATTTTGATAATTTATGTGTCAAATTTTTATTTCATACCTATCTTGTCACTTATTCCTAACTTTTTTTTTCATTATGAAACCTTTTAAATGATGAAGAATAGTTTATAAACAATTATCACAATTTTCAATATATGTTAAATTTTAATAATTTATAGATATTGTAACTATATTATATTTTAATTTTGAAACTAAATAATAAATATGAATAAAAACACAACATTTGCAATTATATTTTTAAATTGTAATTATAACCATATCATAGACATATAATATAATTATTAATACTATAATATAATATAATATAATATAATATAATTACAACCATATGATATAATCATAACCATATAATACAATATAATATAATTATAATTTATAACCATATAATATTTATATAATATAATAATAATAATAATGACCATCTCAATCTGATAGATTGATGGCCCAGGATGAATTTCAGGCCGATTTGGGGAATCTTTTTCCATCTGCCCAAATTCATCCAAAATCGTGACCGATAGTCAATCTGATAGATCGACGGCCCGGGATGAATTTCAGGCCGATTTGGGGAATCTTTTCCCATCTACCCAGATTCATCCGGAATCATAAAATATTTTCCCATTTGCCCAGATTCGTCTAGAATCGTGACATGTGTCATGATTTCGAATGAATCTAGGCAGATGGGAAAAGATTCTCCAAATCGGCTCGGAATTTATCCCGGGTCGTCAATCTATCAGATTGAGATGGTCATTATATATTTTATTAAATTTATTATTATTATTATATTATATTACATGGTTATATTTATATTTTATTATATGGTTATAATTATATCATATGGCTATAATTATATTATATTATATTATAGTATAAATAATTATATTATATGTTCTATTATATAATAAATAATTATAAATAAAAATAATATTATTTTTATAATAATAATAAATCTTAAATGATTACATAATATAAGTAATATTATTTTTAATTGAATGCCAAAAAAAATATTATAATTTATAAAAAAATACATTATTAAAATATAAAATATAAACCAATGCACTTACATTAAAAAAAATTAAAAATATTTAACAACAATAATAATTTAATAATTTAATTAAAAATAATAGAACATATGATATAATTATTTATACTATAATATAATATAATATAATTACAACCATATGATATAATCATAACCATATAATATAATATAATTATAACCATATAATATTTATATAATATAATAATAATAATAATGACCATCGAGTCATCGACAGCCCGGGATGAATTTTGGGCCGATTTGGAGAATTTTTTCCCATCTGCCCAGATTCATCCGGAATCGTGACACAGACACAATTTCGGATGAATCTGGGCAGATGGGAAAAGATTCTCCAAATCGACCCGAAATTCATCTCGGGTCGTTGATCTATCAAATTGAGACAGTCATTATTATTATTATTATTATATTATATTATTTAATATTATTTAATATTATATAAATAATATTAAATAATATAATAATAATAAATTTAATAACCATTTGATAGTCTATAGATCGACGGCCCGAGATGAATTTTGGGCCAATTTGGGAAATGCTTTCCCATCTACCAAGATTCATCCGAAATTGTGACACGTGTAACTTATGTACATCACTACATTATTTAATATTGAGTCTTGACAATTTATTACGGTTAGATGTACATTGCACATAAAAGTTAAAACCATTAATTACTTATTACTTTTGTTTTAATTATTAAACTTCACGTATTACCCTTTTAGAGTATGAAGTTGAGAGTTCTAGAACTGTAAGACAAGAGTCCGATACGATAGCCATAGGGTTTTAAATTTTTAAATTTTCAAAGACTGGCAGAATTCCATTTTGTATTCTAATTTCTGAAGACTGAAAGTGTGAAACTTGGGTATCAGATGACAACACCAATTATCCAATCTCAATTCCAAGTATTTAATTTTTTTCAAAAAAATTCTATTGCAATTTGCAGCAATAGAAATTTTGATTTTAATTGTCTTAGGTTTACACTTTACAATTCTTTTGAATAGGGCCTGAAGTCTAATAACCAGTAGTAGCCAAGCATGGGCAAAACAAAGTCAAAAACCTCCCAAATGAGTGCACTCATAAAGGAAAAGAACACCATTATAGAACTCAAACAAGTGCTACAAACCCCAGGTTTCACTTATGAATGTCATGATATTTTTGATCCTGTTATCCATGGAGATTCTGGAATCATGACAATTATACATTCATTGTTTAGTAAGTGGAAAGATTCATAAAAGGGGAGAATTTATTACAAATATAACATGAGTATTGGTGCATATACAAATAAACTAGCTACTCTAGTTACTGGATTAGCAAATCTCGTTGTACCCGAAGTATTCCCTTGCCCTGAAATTGTAATGCTATGCGCTCAGAATTATGATGAAAATAGAAAGGCAATTGTAAACCAAAACACTCAGGAGGAAATTTTATCAATAACTGAGAGTGAATTTTTCACTCTATTAGACCTAGGGTTAGTGTTTAGAACAGAAAGCTCTAAGGAGCGCATTGACTTGGATAAACTAGCTCATGCTTATGACAAGTTGGAAAGAAGTTTTCAAGATTCATATATTAAGGGTTTAATACCCTCAAAGTCCACTACTAGTGTTACACTGGACAAAGACCATAAGCCTCCTTATTAGTATGATATTTTTGTGCCATGGGTTCAGAATACTATTTCTTTGTTATCATTTTGCTTGGGATTGGACAGTAATAAAGAAGTGAGGGTCAATGTTCTTGAAATGATTTATAATATCCATTGTCGAGGTCAGTCAGTTGACAATGTAACAGTAAGATATGATTTTGTTTGGTACATTGTTGAATCTATGCAACAACAATTACTAATGATTAAACAAAGTACAACTACAGGCAAGACGAAGACATTTACGTTCACAAGTTACTTGTGCTACCTTCTTTTAGCAAAGCATTGCCCAATATTTGAGATAGAGAACAACAAGCTTGATATTGAGGTCTATAAGTTTGATGAAAAATCCAGAAGAAATTAGAGACTCCAAGTCTAGTATATGAGTGGACACATAAGATGAGGATGATTGCTAACAATAAAAACTACAACCATTTTGTAGACTTCTTTTTGGCACCTATTTACCAAAAAATCACAAGCACTAGAATGCCTAGATTGCCCGTGTCTTGTAAAGATTGCATTCAACTGGGAAGTCAAATTCAATTGGATGACTGGTTCTTCATGGAAGAGTACACTGTCTTAAGGTTTTACGGTTCAGCGGTTGAACCCTGCAAACTTCCAATGCATGTTACAGAAAGGGTTTTTGCACTGGAATATGTAAGGCAAATGGAGAGTGTAGATGAACTTTTCAGTGGACAACCAAAGAAAATGATATTTCTTTCTTTGCCTTTCACAATTGGAGGCCTCACATTTGAGAGAAAGGCTTTCAAAGTGGCAAATGAATTGGTAACTTTTTTTAGCTTTCATTTTGTTAGTCACTAAAATTATGATCCATTAAACATAATAAAAACAAGACTTATTGCCAATGGAAACTCTGTGAGCAAATATCAACACCAAGAGATGCCATTGATAGAAAAGTTAAAAAACAAGGATTTGTGGGATGAGGTTAAGAAAGAGATGGAGAAACATGCAGTAGAGAATAATATTTCAATGCAACAACTGTCATCCCAAATTACGACATTGCACATATCAAAGTCACACAAATTAGGGCCTCTGACATACTTAAATTTCTATGAGAAAGCATCTGAACCTTCTAAGAAGTCTATGTTGAAAGCAATTAAAGAGGCATGCATATCTGAAATGTGGTGTCAAACCAAGATAACTAAGTTTTGAAAAATGAGGCAAAATTTGGGTGAACCAAAGACATCAACAGATTTTGAGGAAAAAAATGAGGATGACCTTTTCAGCACTTATTGGGATAAAGAGCATCCAACTATACTATATCAACTTGGCAGTTGCAATGACAGTGATATTCAAAGATAAAAGGACCTCCAGTCTAATGCTGACATTCAAGGTATTGAGGATTCTAGGTCAACCAGGGGCAGAGATATTATTAAACTTCAAATGAGTGATTCTACTAAACAAATGTATGGTAAAGGAGAAACTATGATACAAAAAATGGGTTATGTAGGTATAGGGCCCATTGGTGCAAGTGGTGATGGGATTTGGAATCCAGTTCCAATACTAGACCCACCCAAAAGAGGAAGTAAGCCAATCATTGGAAGCTTCAAGATTGAAGGTGATTCATCTAAAAAGGGCAAAAAACATTAAACTTCTGCTTCTAAAGGTCATCCCAACACATTATTTGTTAAATCTTCAAATCCAGTTGTAGTTGATCCCATTGGCACTGGCATTGGCACTGACACTGACACTAGCATGGATGAACTTTGTGCAAAAAAGAAAAAACTTATGACAATTACATCACAAGAAATGTCAGCAGTTACTTTAACAATGTATGCACCAGTGGCTTTTGTACAAAACCCTAAAAATAGTCCTAAAACACCAAGATTTGGAATGGGCCATCTTCAGTATGTTGGCAATTGTCAAAATACAATTGTAGGTGGAGTAAGTTTAGTTGAAGATGGAGGAGCATCAGCATGCAATGATACAGTTGATAATTCACCTTTCAAACACTCAATTGTGTTAGAAAATTCAGATTTTAGTTTGAATGAGTTTGCATCAAAGTTTGAATAGACAAGTGAAAGAAATAGGCAAATTATGAAGACTTTGAAAAGTGACGCAGTTGCCAAATGTCAGGGATATACTAACAGAATATTTCCAACATATGATCCAAACAATGAAATGATGAACTTCATGGCTGTTATGCCCCTGGGTAGAGATAATAATCCACCACAAAATGTAATAAATCGTAACGATATACAAGTTACCAGTCTTTAAATGGATTTGTCAAAAGTGAAAAATATTGACAAAATCAATATATCAAAAAAGAGCAACAAAATGGTCTACTCTACACTTCTAAAATCAGAGAGGGAAAACAAAAGGCTTATAAAGAAAGTAGAAAAGTTACAGGCAGACCTTGATAATGTGAAGGCGAAGGAGAAAGCAGCAGACAATAGGTTCAAAAAATTGCAAAACAAGATAAAAAAATCTTCTCCTACAGAGGAAATTGTCCAGCAAGAAAAGATGAATGAACAAGTGCAACATTTGACTAAAGAATTGGATGAGTGCCAAAAAAGACTTAAGAATGAACAAGCGTCTACTGCACAGTTGTTCAAGTCTACAGAGAGTAGTGCACGGGTTCATCAATCAATTGAAAACTGAGCTGGAATTTACTACCAAGGAAAATAAAATTTTGAAGGATGAATGGGAGAAGGAAAAGAAAAAAGCAGAGTCTATGGCAAGTATGATTTTTAATTTGCAAAAGGAATTGGGGAATGAGAAGAAAAAAGAGGAGTCTAGTGCAGACACAATCCAAAATTTGAATAAACAATTGGAGAATATAAAACAAAAAGAGTTGTCAACTACAAAAACTATCAGTGATTTGAAGGAGGAATTGGAGAATCCAAAGAAAATGGAGTCTATTGTTACTACAAGCACTAACACAATCCACAAATTGAGGGAATTGGAGAATGCAAAGAAAAAAGAGGAGTTAGCTGCAAAGCAAAACCTTGATTTGAGAAAGGAATTGGAGAACGCAAAGAAAGAGGAGTCTACTCAAAGTCTCCATGATTTGAAGAAGGAATTGGATAGTGCGAAGAAAAAGGAGGAGTCCACTTCAAAGACAATCCATGATTTGAAGAAGGAATTGGATAGTGTGAAGAAAAAGGAGGAGTCCACTTCAAAGACAATCCATGATTTGAAAAGGGAACTCGAGGAAAAGAAGAAAAAAGAGGTGACTACTGCAAATAAAATCCAAGATTTGAAGAAGAAATTGGAGGATGAGAGGAAGAGAACAACTAATTGGCAAAGGCAACTAGAGGAAATACAAAAAAAGAGTGAAAAAGAGATGTTTGAAATGAAGAAAAGGTGGAGAATGTAATGGCAGAAAATAGAACAACCTCTTCTGAAGACCATCATGTGAAGGATACTATAATAAACATAGTTAAGCTTATCAAACAAGAAATTTGGGACAAAATAATGACGATCAATGATGGTTTGGTTGAATGACTTGATTTAAATAGCAATCTCAGAGTTATCTTTGAAAATGTAAAAATTGATTTTCAGGCTAAAAGACAAATCTTCACTAGTTCCTTAAAAGATCTTTCTGACCAAGATCTCAATAAACTAAAGAGATCTAGTGATAGGGATTTGGAAAACCATGGAATAAACAACTGCTTGGATGCCTATGTAATGCCCATTAATGTCTCTCAACATTGTGAAGAAGTAACGTGAATTGGTGAATCGCTCAATTATGCTTCCAAAGAGTTGATGAAGATGAATAACACCATAGTGAACTTGCTAAATGTTGGATTACCAAATCCAGCTAACTCAGAAGGCACATTCATTGGAAACAAAAATTACATGAAAAAGTTGCAAGGCAGGATGAATTTTGATTTAGGGAAATTGCCTAAGGAATTCACTCCAGAGGGAATTGCAAGTTGCATCAAACCACTGTCAACAATGAGTGATGTTATAGATAGATTTCTCCTATCATATGATTCTATCTCTCAGAAGTATTTTTTGTTGAGGAGACTACAACTAATTAGCTACAACCTCAAAAAAATGGGGCTTCCAAATGATGCAGAATGGAGCGCCCTAAAGAAATTCAGTGAAGCTAGGTCATCTTCTCAAACTGTTAATATTGCTATCAGTGGCAGTCATAGCTGATAGCACTAAGTAGTAACACTGTAAAAAATTAGTAAGCGATAGAACTATAATTTTTTTGTTACTTGTTTCTCTTTAATTTCAAATTTTGGATTTAATTTCAACTTTGTTTAATGTTAATTGTTACAGGAATCAAGAGCCAGCATATCAAGATAATTGGGTAGCTAGGCACTAGCATACTATGGCATATCAAGAATCAAGAGCCATCATATCTGATCATATATACAATTACAAACCAACCTACAACTATTGTTTCTCCCTTGTATCTGCAAAAGGGAATTCACGGTCATTGCAATTTGACATTGAGTCATTTGCAAAGGGTTGTAATTGTTTGTAATTGACAAACGTTAAATGTATTATGTTACAAGCTGATTTGTAATTATAAATTATAATACAATTTTTTTAAAATGGAGCTTATTCTATTAAATGCATTATGTTACAATTTCTTAAAGAAACTAGAATCAATGAAAATCTCAACATGTTAAAAATATACAATCAATGAAAATCTCCACATGTAAGTATTAAGTTTGTAACATCAACATGTTCAAAAAAAATAAAAAACTAAGCATCTATAAAGGGACAGTGAATGAAGGCTATAAATTAACTTCTACAAACATGTTACATAATTAATTAGTAGGTAGAGTCTTAGATCAGAGCTACTAGCCTACTACTTGACTCATGCAAAAAAAATAATTAAGCATCTATAAAGGGACAGTGAATGAAGGCTATAAATTAACTTCTACAAACATGTTACATAATTAATTAGTAGGTAGAGTCTTAGATCAGAGCTACTAGCCTACTACTTGACTCATGCAGAAGGTTGAGAAGCTGCTATAGTTGCCATTCTGCCTGGATCAGCTCAACATCACTATCATCAGAATCCTCCTCATTTATTGCATATAACATTTCATTGTTTGTTGTGTTTTCTTTAGATTCACTATCAGCGTCAGACTCACTATGCATGCCAAATTCAACATCATCTTCATTGCTTTGACTTTCAATATCACGATATGAACCACTGCCACCGCCACTGCCACTGCCACTACCACTGCCACTTGTGTTTGAAATGTTGGCAATCCCTCTTCTTTGACATTGCTTTCTCCAAATGCTAATAGCCCTGTCATAAGGGAAACTTTCTACCTCATACCTAGAATTATAGAGCCTTAGACAATTATCCAAATTTTTGTCTAATTTGTTTCTAACCTTTGACTTAAGGAAGCCCAAAGTACTGAAAGCTCTCTCATCCTCCACTGAACCCAATATCATTGTCAAACATAAATTGGTAAGCTTGAAATATTCTGGTATTGCCTCTCTCAACTGATTGCTCTCACCAAGGTTTTTCCAAAGCTTTGTTACTGCTCCCTCTTCATTTGGGTTCTCCATAACAGCATATTGTTCTCTCATCATGTTTGCAAAAGAGTACGATTGATCTCTCAGTCGAGTTTCATCTAAAATTTCATTTATGGTGACTCCATTGATTACTTTAGGTGTGCAAAAACGATGAACCAGAGTCGTCATCCTTCTTTGAAAATCAGTTGGACTATTTATAGACCAATATTGTGGAAAAACAATTGGCATTGCTTCTAGTAGTTCCTCTAGAGTGAATCTAAATCTGATTTCTGACGATAGATTGTAGCAAACTCACTTGACAGAGTCAAGCACAAAGTCTTTGATCTTCTTGAAGGCTTTACTTGTAACACATAAAAGTACCTTCTTTGGTTCTGTTTCAACTTTGCTTCCTACTTCGTTGGGATTGGAGTTGGGGTTGATGCAGGCATAGTACTGCATTGGTATGTCAACTCCACGTACCCTGGCATATACCTCATCATTTGCACCAATATGTAAAAAGTTTCCAGGATTGTTCAAATCTGAGATTTCTAACCACTTTGTAAACTTTGTTTCATCTAATGGTAATAATCGGTATAGAGTATCCAGGCTACTACATGTCATTTTAAGCAGCTTATTGTATTTTGCAATGTACATAGCTCTTTGTTGAACCTTTTTTATAATATTTCTCATGTCCTGTAGCATGGGGAGAATAGCTGCTAAAGTTAAGAGTACCTTAACATTAGTTAGGCTTGAATATAGCCGAGGGAATCTGTCTCTCACAGAGTGGATTAGTCCAAGCAATGACGGGTATTCAGACATTACTCGATGCGTTGGTCCATCTAAAGAGATCCATCTGGTATCATTGTCTTTAAAAAGCTTCCTCCCATCAGTAAGTCCTGTAGCAAAGTGTTGAAATTCTCGAACTCATTTTGGACTTCGACAGAAGTATTGGTAAATCTCTTTGATCAAAGATTCCACTTTACTTACACAACCAAAATCGCTGACAATTCCAAAAGCTAGATTCATTCGATGGGCCATGCAATGAATGAGAATAGCGTAGGGTGCCAAATCATTCTTGATCTTTTTGCAAAGATTGCCTTTATGACCTTGCATAACCGAAGCACCATCCGCTCCAACGCACACCAACTTTTTGGCAATCGCCATGCTATCCAAACCTCCATATTCAATTAGAGTAGTCTTTAATAATTCATATAAGTTTTCAGTTGTCGCACTACAATTCAATTTAGCAACAGATAGTAGAAATGGTTGACGACAAAGATTGTTTACAGTATAAACATGCATGCACACCCAAGAAGTATTATCAATTGTTGTAACTTCATCTAGAACAATACAATGAAATTTGAGTTTTTTATAGATTCCCTCATATCTTCTATTTCAACATGTGCAAGACATTTAGCCCATTCCCACCCATTGTTTACTAACCAGTGACTATTAGGATAGTTTCGAGTTTTCAAAAAATGCAATAATGCAGTCATTGAAGGGTAGTCTGTCATAGGGTGTGCTCTACTCAATATATAAAAGACCACACCTAATTGAACTGCTTTTTCCATATTTTGCACTTCCGTTGCTTTCCCAATGAAATCTTCAATGGAACTTTTTACTGCAGAACGCTTCTCCTGTATTTGCTGGTGTAACTCGTATATTTCAGCATTCTTGATATGTAGATAGTTTTCCTTTATTTTTCAAGTTAGCACTGATTTTTTGACTCCATCTATAATTTCCTTCTTGTAAACTTTACCGACATGCTTTTCTATGGTATCAATTTTAAGTTGCAGCCTCTTCTCCTTCTTTGTTATCTATGTGCAAATCTTACATCTGCATTCTGCAAGAGGCTCACCATCATTTGGATTGGGCACTAGTTCAATAAAGCAGTACTTTTCCACCCATTCTAATTGAAAATTCCTTTTGGACAAATAGCAACGAGATCGATCTTTCTTTGATTCCAATTTTCTTTTCCCCTTTTGTGCATGAACCTGATTTATGGAATCAATTTTGATTTTCTCAACTGACTGGTCTGGGACTGACTCCAACCCTATAATCTCAGTTTGTGACTCCCTACTCAGGGGAAGTTCCTCTAGATCTTGTTCAAGTTCATCCTTGACTGAGATATCAAGTTCACCAACTTGAACTTCAATATTGTCTGAGGATCCAACTTGTGATGAATCTCCTTTTTCAGTAACCATTGGAGATCTAACTTGTGAATCTTGTAGGTTGCCAATATTTCCACCACCAAAATATACTACTATGGTTCTGTGTTTTGGTAATGGTGGCTTCTCTTGGATTTCAAGGATCATACCCCTCTTGTTTGACATGGCAAACTGATAAAGGCTGCAAAAAAATATCAACTTAGTTGTTGAACAAAAGACTTAACTACTTAGACTACATATAATAACAATAATATGATTCATTCTCCAAAAAGGGTACCACTACTACAGTACTACAGTCTACGGTACTACCCAATATAATTCACAAACCTAATACCTATAGGCTATCTTAGCATGTGATATGTCTAGTCACCAACGGACACTGGACAATGAAACTAAAAAAATAACCAGTACCACTTACAAAATAATTTGAAAATCACTTGCCTTTTACAAAAACCAAGGTCCACGAGTCAATGGCCAATGCACTCAGCACTCTGAAAGTTTGGTAGCAATAAGAAATGCCAGTCTCCAGACCAGAAAATAGCGAATTGTGTAGAATAATAATTTCTTATAGTCCAATCTAGGTTGGCGAATTAGGCAAGATTAACAAGCGAGAATGTCAAATGCAGGTGAAATGCACCTTCCTATGCAATCCCATAGTAGGAAATAGTTGGCTAAATGGGGCGAGTGATCGACACATGTCAGTCAAATGGTTGGTCACACCCAACCCAAGGGAAAATTTATATGGTTGTAGTAATGGAAAAATAACGTCGGCCAATAAGAAACAACATGCAAAGGCTGGCAATATGTTTAAAATAAATGTATCCAAACTATATATTGCATTGGCAATCGCACTGATATTTTTGACCAATCATGTGATAACTAATGAGTGACCACCCCAGGCGTTGGACCCAAATATGATAAATATCCAATGATGTAGTTGGACCCAAATATGATAAATATTCACCAAATGATGATTGACCCATTAGACGGGATCACCAAAAGGCGAAGATTGATTGCTAAAGTAATCCCTACTTCATAGTTGCCTCCCATAATAAGAATTGCTCTTCTTTTATTCCTCAACAAAGGCTCAATGCCTTTCAAAATAATTTTAATGTCTTCCTTATTGCCAACTTCACACAATTTATGAATCATATCCTCTCTCAATTTTGTATCATACTCTACTACTCTTTTCTTTTTGTTTATTAATCTATTGTATAAATCTTTCGATATCTTATTTTGAATATTGTCAAACCTTTTATTCCTCAAAATCATGTTTCTTACTATAACATTCTCTAATTTTCTCTTATCCATGTTATTGTATAGGCTATAATACTTATTCAACTAAGCAAAATTGTCATTATTTATAATCTGTACAATCAGATTTTCAATCTTGGTTGTCCAAGCTTTCTTACCCGTTGGTGTCCTCGCTTCTCCAACTGCTTGTTCCACTAGTTTTTCTTTAATCTCTTCATTAGACTCCTCAGACTAACTAATTTGCAATGTCTTCCTTCTCTTTCTGGGTCCACTAGAGGTTTTCTTGACCCTTTTCTTGGGAGTTGGTGTTGGTTCTTGCTTAACCTTCACCAATCTCATAGTTTTCCTCTATGCAGATGTTGTTGTCACCTCAACATCATCAAATTTCCTCTTTTGTTGACCAAGTTGTACCCTGACTAGTTGTATTTGTGCAACTATTGTATAAGGTGCAATTGGTATTTGTGAAGTAGGCCCTGCTACTGTCACATCCATAGATGGTGTTGCAATAGCAATAGGCATGGCTTCCAACACCTTAGTTTTCCCACTAGCCTTCATCTCCATTACTATGCCTTTGATTTCATTCAATTCTTCTCTAGTTATGTCTGACTCCTTAAGAATAGATTCTATCTTCTTTTCCACATTCTTTTTGATCTCTTTACTATAAAGGTTAGAATGAAATTCCCTTATCTTCTCTTCATAAGTACCCCATCTTGGACATTCAGTGTCCCTTTTAGACTGCAATATAATCTTTGTGTATCCTTCAATAAGTTCTTCACTCATTTCATATCCCATGGTTCAATAAACTTTACTCTAGGTTTCATTGCTTCCATACAAGTAGTGTCAATCTCTACCTTAAAAAATATTTCACCTTTATATTTTTCCACCATAGAGGGATGAATTCTATATCTTTGTTTCATTTCTGATTGGAAGCTTTTCATCATACTATCAATATATCTGCCTCTAACATTCTCAAGTTTGGCCCTGTAGCATTGGGTGATCATCTTCATAGAACATTTATTACTATCCCAATTTGTCATTCCAAGAAACTACTTTGTTGCATGGAAAAACAAATGTTTTAAAAGAGATTCAAATCTAAAAAACTGCATTCTTAGTTTTCTTTAACTTTGGAATGGTGTCCAACAATTGCACTCTAATAATCTCGCACATGTTTACTTTCTTCTTTTCAATTGCCATAACATAGGCTGCATGTAAAAATCCCAATGGAATTGAGTTTACTCTAGAGCTATGATTTAGTTTGTATGCTAAAATCTTGCTCAATACTCTGACTCCAATATCCTAAATTAGGTCTACTATCCTGTTTCTTCCATCAAAATTAGTATTTAAGTTTATTTCAACAATCTTTCTTACATTTCTATCAATTACAGGAATACAACCTTCATTATCAATTAAAACAAGTAAATCACCTATCCAAAACATTTCTTCATGGACTCTTCTTAGAATAATTCTGCTCCACTCATGATTATCGAATTCCATATAAAACACGTACTTAATTAGGTTTAGTTCATTCAGGTGTGTGTACTCGACTTTTAGGATTAGGTCTCCATTGCACATAACTCCTAAATCCTTGTGAATGTCTTCATCACCAATCCTCCCAAATTTGTTGTGAATGTAACTTCTAATGTCTTCTATATGAAGTACATTTTGCGAGATTGAGAAAATGCTCCTAACATATCATCAATAAAAGAGACAAACGGGTGCTTCTTGAATTTGTGCCTAGGTCTCTCACTAATATCACATATTGACTGGCTTCCCATAATGCTTAACTATTTATACTATAAATTCCAACTTAAAGCTTTGTAAAATACCTTGAATAATGTATATTAGGGCTTCTGCAACTTAACACTTCAAACACTTCACTTCACACTTCAATTCATCATCAAATTGCTCATAAATTTCTCCAAACTCTTTACATGATCAAATGGTAGTGAATATCTTACTTGCAATCCTTAAATCATTCCAAATTGAACTCCATATTGAATGTGCATCTACTTTGCCTTCAAAAAGATGTCATTGATTAACACTACCCTTGTTTTCTTTCGAACAACTTACTACAACCATAAAAATGCTTGTGCACTTGACCGTAGCTTGCTCACTTGGTCCTCTACCTTCTATTGACTATGCAACTTCTAATTCTCTCTCTCTAACATTAATTCTGATTAACTGACGATCTACCTCTACTGAAATGCTTAATTTAAATAAGATGAGTCACAAAAAATTGTTGATTTCAATCTTCCATCAAGTGCATCTAAATACTACTCTTCCAAAACTGTATGAAAAATTTCTAGATTAATAGCTTTCATAAATGATTCCTTGAATTCATCAACATGTTCTTTAATTGCTTCCTTTTGACTATTGTTGTTGTCATTATCATTTGTTCTATCATTTTTGTTATTGTTCCTTCTGTAGTTAGGATTCCTATTGAAGTTCCTTCTGTCCATTCTACAAAATCTTGTTGTGTGTCCAAAACTATTGCATAACTAACATATAGGTGCATTTTTTCTCTGATTGGTTCCATTCTGACTTTCAGGGACTTTACAATTCCTTATGTAACATACAACTTTTTTCTGTTCACCATTAGATTTCTCTCCATCATTAGATCTACTTTGTGATCTTCCTCTCTCATTACCTTCAAGGTTAGTATTCCTAAACATTATACTATTTGCATTAATATTATAAAACTTAGGTTTCTTACAGTCTATTGCTTTATGTCAATAATGATGACAATTATAACAATAGAAATTAGTAATAGGTGTAAAAGACTTACCTGTGCAATCTCTCTTCATATGACCAACTTCATTGCATATGAAACATCTACTCTAAATTTATGTCTAACTTCCTTAGATTATTCAGCTTTCTTTGGTTCATCAACCTGCTCTATTTTCTTTGGTTCATCATGTTTCACAAATAAATCAATTATTTCAACTTCTTTATGTACTTGTGTGGTTATGCTTGATTCAATCTTACTTAGATCATATTCTTTAGGGGATTCAACAACTAGATCTAGTTCTTTTCTAATTTCAACTTTCTTGGCTGATTTCTTTCCAATAAGATATCCAAGGCATGCCTTGTCATAAGAAGGTGTTGGATACAATTGATTAATTGTGTGTTTTCTTTGATGTTACACAAATGTTATAATCATTATCAGTCAGTATATGTCGAGCTCACTCAAAAAGCAGAGACAGTTCTCAATGTATACTAAGCATTCCTATGTTTTCCTAGTTCAGAAGGTAGCATCTACCGATTTCACTCGGGCGTTGAAGGAAAAGTTGCAAAAAGAGTGTTAACTGAGCTCACTTGGGTAACAAAGGAAAGTTGGATGGAACCAGTGCTAATCGAGCTCACTCGGTTGCCAACAGATTTTTGTAAATTTCGGTGTTAACTGAGCTTCTGTTGGTTAACAAAGGAAATCATTTCAGAGTTAGTTTATGCCGACCAGGGTCAGCTAGCAAAGAATTTTATTACTTTGTTGTAGTGAGCTTAATTAATCTATCTATTGATTCCAGCTAACTAAGGTGATGAATATTGATTATTGTAATATTTATTTGAGCCAACTTGACAAAGTGAAAGGTATAAGTATAAGGTCAAGTTATGATTTCAATGTGTGGAAGAAGTTTGCAAGTAAGGGCAAGAGAATGTGCAAATTATGGTGATGTGATTGAAGATCTATTGGTAAGCAAAAGAAGCGAATTTGAAGGATAAGTTGAATATCCTTGTGGTGTAGCAAAGCCATATTCGATCAAGAAGGATCAAGCACAAGCATGAATAGTGATTTGAAATCAGCAATCAAGTTGCATTCAAATTAGGTCAACTCATCATTACTCTCTAACCATTGTAACAGTGATCCAAATCTCTTAATAGAGTTAGCTTAACAACTATTTGCAAATCTTCTAACAAGGTGGCAATTCTATTGAATTGTTCTGAAGACCTCTAACCAAGCCACTCCTAACAGGGTGATTAAATCCTTTAACAGGGTCACACCTAACAGTGTGTTTTGTAACCTTTAATAGGGTTGGCTCCTACCGAGGCTCACTTCAGAAGAGTGAAAATTAGTAACTAGTTGCTATTGGTGGTTTTTCCCAAATAGGGTTTCCATGTTAAATCCTAGTGTCAAATGTGTTTATGCTATTTTTTTTATGTGTTTGCAACTAAGTTAAAGTAATGATATTCACAGATAAGATCTAATGGTTTATAAGTTAATCTTTTACCGAGTTAATCTAGTTGCTATAGAGTTACAACATTATGTGTTTACCAAGCTTCAACAGTATTTAGTTATTTGTTTGCATTTTGTAATGACATCAAAAGGGATCTGGGATTTATGTTTGTAGTAACTGATTCACCCCTCCCCTCTCAGTTACTCCTTTTATATTTCTAACAATTGGTATCAGAGTTTTTGGTGCTTGCAGACAAGGTTTCAAGGACCTAAGCTAAAGATCAGGATGCTTTACAAAAGAGAGATTCCCAAGCTGAACAGAGACAACTTTGTAGCATGGCAAGGACTTATGAGATTGCATCTGGCTACCATCAGTGATTCAGGTTGCAAGTATCTTGATTCTAAATATAAGACTCCCACTAGAACATTATCAGTTGAAGATATTGCTAAAAAGAAGAATCATAATATCATGATGATTGATATTGCATCTGCTCTTAGTTATGCTGAATTTGATAAGGTCAAAGACTGTAAAACTACTTATGACATGTGGAAGAAACTGAAAGATATCTATGGAGGAGATGATAATGTGCGAAGAGCCAAAGCAAAAAGCCTTAGAGGACAATTTGATCAAATGAGAATGAGAGAAGATGAAAACATTGAAAAATATGTAGAAAAAATCAAGGCTAGTGTTAGTGCAATCAAAGCATCTAGAGGAGACATCAAGGAAGAAATTGTTGTAAGTAGTGTTAGTGTATTCAAAGCATCTGGAGGAGACATCAAGGAAGAAACTATTGTAAGTAAAGTGCTCAGAACTCTTCTTCCTATTTATGCAATTAGAGTATCTGCTATTCAAGAAATGAGATGTGATCCAACTAATAAGATAGGGTTGGATGCTCTAGTTATAAGGCTAACATCTTTTGAGTTAGGGAATTATGATAACTATGTTCTTGCTTCAAAGAATATTGAATCTACATTCAAAGCTAAACTCTCACTCAAATGAAAGGGTAAAAAGTCAAAATCTAGTCAATCAGAAAGTGAAGAAGATGGATCATCAGAAGAAAGTTCAAATAGTGATATTAAAGTTGTTGAAGCCCTGCTTGCAAGAAATTATTCCAAAGGAAGAGGGAAGTACAAAGGTAAAGTTCCTCTAATCTACTTTTCTTGGGAAGAAATTGGTTGCATTGTTGCTAGGTGTCCAAACAAGGAAATGAAGGATGAAAAGAAAAGCATCAAGCATAAAGGAAGGAAGGACTCCAAGAACTACAAGAACTTCAAGGACAAAGGTAAGAAATCTTGTTTCTTAGCTAAAGATTCTGATAATAGTGAGGATGAAATGGTTTATATTGCTGTGAAAGATGAATCTGATGATGAAGGAAATAAGATGGCACTCATCTCTCATGTCAGCAAAAATGATATATGGATTATTGGCAGTGGCTACTTACATCATATGATTGGTGACAAAACAAAATTTGAGCATATGGAGTATTATGATGGAGGTAGTGTAATATTTGGAAACAATGAACCTTGTAATATAAAAGGAAAAGGATGTATCTTGTTAACTAAAGAACTTGTGTGTGATAATACCTATTGGGTTGAAGGACTAAAGCATAATCTACTAAGTGTGGCACAACTGAATAACATTGGATTCAAGGTAGAATTCATGAATGGACATGCCAAACTACTGGATGGGAAAGGAAATTTAGTTGGTTCTAGCAAACAAACAAAAGGTAATCTATTTTATCTTGATCTTGATAATTGTTCATGTTTTATTGCTCAATTAGAAGAAAGCTAGTTATGGCACAAAAGACTATGTCATGTGAACTTTTATAATCTGGTTAAGATAAGCAAACATAAAAGAGTAAGAGGCATTCCTAGTTTGAAGAAGCTTGACATGGGTCTATGCAAGAATTGCCAAATTGGTAAGATGTGAAAGACAAGCTTCAAAATAAAAGACTATCAGTCAGAAGAAGTCTTGGAAATTGTTCATACAAACTTATGTGGACCTATTGGAATAGAGAGTTATAGTGGAGAAAAGTTTTTCATTCTCTTTGTTGATGACTACTGTAGGATGATGATAGTAATGTACCTAAAAGAAAAATCATAAGCTTTTCAAAAATTCAAATGGTATCTGGCAAGAGTAGAAAAAGAAACTAGAAAGAAGTTGAAATGCCTAAGATCAGACAGAGGTGGTGAATTCATTTCCCATGAATTCAACAATTTCTACATTGAAAGAGGAATCAAAAGACAAGTATCTACTCCCAATACACCACAACAGAATGGTATAACAGAAAGAAGAAATAGTTCTGTCATGGATTGTGAAAGAACCCTAATGATTGAAAAGAACATTTCTCTCAAATACTGGAATGAAGCTATTAGCACTGCAGTTCATACCTTAGAGTTTAGTTGAAGAAAGATTCAAACAAGACACCTTATTAGCTACGGTATGGCTACAAACCTAATGCAAGTTACTTGAAGGTATTTGGTAGTAAATGTTACATATTGAAGGAATCTAGAAAAAGAAAATTTGATGAAAAAGGTGATGAAGGCATACTTCTAGGATACTCTAGCAGAAGCAAAACATATAGATGTTTGAATTTATCTACTCACAAGATCATAGAGATTGCACATGTTAGAATTGACAAATATGCAGAAAAGAGTGAAGAAGAAAGTAGCAAGGAACCTGAAGACTACAAAAGATCTATTTACTATGAACTTGATACTCTTCCTAATCTATCTGAAAGAAAAGATGCTTCAACTCCCAAGTCCCTAGAAACTCCAATAGCTAGTGAGTTGTAGACAATACAACTCGAGCTACAAGGACCCAAGTCACAATCAAAGGCTACCGAGCTAGTTCTAATCGAGCTTGATGGACCTGAGTTATAGAAAGAAGGATTTGTGCATGAAACTAAAATTCAAAAAGAAGATGATGGAACTCATTCAAAGACAAAGAAGCCTATATTAGTAAGATATGTCAAAAGACATCATGCACCTGATCAAATCATTGGAGATAAATCTGATGGAACAATGACAAGAAAAAAATTAAAAGGTACATGTTTACTTGTTGAATTTGAACCTAGAAATGTTAAAGATGCTCTAGAAAATGAAAATTGGATTGAAGCAATGAATGAAGAGATAGAACACATAAAGAAGAACAAAACTTGGACTTTTGTTCCTAGACCCAAGGATAAAAATGTAATTGATACAAAATGGGTATTTAGAAATAAGCTGAATGAAAATGAAAAAATATCAAGAAACAAAGCAAGACTAGTATGCAAAGGTTACTCTCAAGAAGAAGTTATTGACTATGGTGAAACTTTTTCTCTTGTAGCAAGACTTGAAGGTGTTAGAACTTTACTAGCATATGCAACACATAAAGGATTTAAGGTATATCAAATGGATGTTAAATCTGCATTCTTGAATGGAATCCTTGATGAGGAAGTTTACGTTGAACAACCAAGAGGTTTTGTAGATCCTAGCAAAGGAGACATGGTTTGCAAACTACAAAAAGCTTTATATGGTCTCAAGCAAGCTCCCCGAGCTTGGTATGAAAGACTCCATAATTACTTGGTACATATTGGTTTTCAAAAACTAATAATAAAAGTAGTCTGTATATCAAGTAAGGACCAGATAAGAATATTGTTTTAGCAGAAATATTTGTTAATGATATTTTATTTATAGGAAATGATGATTTATGCAAAGCATTCTCAGAAGAGATGAGCAAAGAATTTGAGATATCCATGTTTGGTGAAATAAAATTCTTTGTTGGATTGCAAATACAACAGAACAAGAATGCTATCTACACCACTCAATCTAAGTACATCAAGGAGATACTGAAGAAATTTGGAATGGAAGATTCAAAACTAGTTGGAACACCTATGTCTATTGGATATAAGCTTTCCAAAAATGATGGTTCCAAAGAAGTGGATAAGACTACTTACAAATCAATGATTGGAAAATTGCAATATGTAGTTCACACAAGGCCTAATATTGCTCTAGCAGTTGGAATAATGGCAAGATTCTCAGCAAAACTCAAAGAAAATTACATGATGGCAATCAAGAGAATCATAAGGTATCTGAAAGGTACTGAAGACTATGGTTTATGGTACAAACTTGGAGGCAATTTGGAATTAAAAGTATCTACTGATCTTGATTGGGCAGGAAGTCTTGATGATAGAAAAATCACTAGTGGTGGAGCATTCTTTCTTGGTAAAAGACTAGTATCTTGGACAAGAAAGAAGTAGAATTGTACTTCTCAATCCACAGCAGAGGCAAAATATGTAGCAGTAACAGTAAATTGTTCTAACATTGTTTGGTTCAAACAACTATTGGAAGGAACGAAGGTAGAAGTCAAAGATCTAGTTGTCATATATTGTGATAACACTAGTGCAATAAGCATATCAAAGAATCCAGTAATACATTCCAGAACAAAGCATATTGCTATAAAATATCACTTCTTAAGATAATTGGTGCAAGATAAAGAAGTTAGATTGGAATATGTGAATACAAAGGAACAGATTGCAGACATATTAACCAAGCCATTACCTAAGGATACATTTTTGTATCTAAGAGGTAAGCTAGGGGTCATTCCCCTATGTGAAATTCACTAAATAAAGTTTAGTGAATGCATCAACCAGAACCTATTGAAGATCAATTAGTTGGTGCATAATTGGCAAGGGGATATTGCAGATGAATCAGTACTTAAGGTACATTGGAATTTACAAAGTTATTGTCTTTGGCATGTGTTGTCAAAGAGGGAGAAGTTTACTGTCATATCTCTGAGAAATCTTTGGAACCAGTATATAGTCAAAAACCAAAGAGGGAGAATGTTCTGAATGAACTTGGTAATAGTTGTTGCAGATAGAACTCAGTAAAAAGGAAGAGATCATACTAACAGAGGGAGTTCTCAAATCCAAAATTTCATTGTGCTATGACGTTTTGTGTTGTCATCAATGCCAAAGAGGGAGATTGTTGGATACAATTGATTAATTGTGTGTTGTCTTTGATGTTACACAAATATCATAATCATTATCAATCAATATATGTTGAGCTTACTCGGGCCATGGAGATAGTTCTCAGTGTCTACTGAGCGTTCCTGTGTTTTCTTAGTTCAGAAGGTAATATCTACTGAGTTCACTCGGGTGTCAAAGGAAAAGTTGTAGAAAAAGAGTGTTAACCGAACTCACTTGGGTAATAAAGGAAAGTTGGATGGAACCAGTGCTAATTGAGCTCACTCGGTTGCCAAATGATTTTTGTAAGTTTGCGGTGTTAATCGAGCTTCTATTGGCTAACAAAGGAAATCATTTTAGAGTTAGTTTTTACTGAGCAGGATCAACTAGGAAAGGATTTTATTACTTTGTTGTATTGAGCTTAATTGATCTATCTATCGATTCTAGCCGACTGAGGTGATGAATATTGATTATTGTAAGTTGTATTTGAGCTGACTTGACAAAGTGAAAGGTATAAGTATAAGGTCAAGTTGTGATTTCAATGTGTGGAAGAAGTGTGCAAGTGAGTGCAAGAGAATGTGCGAATTATGATGATGTGATTGAAGATCTATTAGTAAGTAGAAGAAGTGAATTTGAAGGATAAGTAGAATATGGTTGTGGTGCAGCAAGGCCATATTTGATCAAGAAAGATCAAGCACAAGCTTGAATAGATATATGAAATCAGCAATCAAGTTGCATTCAAATTAGGTCAACCCATTGTTACTCTCTAACCATTGTAGCAGTGATCCAAATCTCTTAATAGAGTTAGCTTAACAACCATTTGCAAATCCTCTAACAAGGTGGAAATTCCATTGAATTGTTATCAAGACCTCTAATTAGGCCACTCCTAACAGGGTGATTAAATCCTTTTATAAGGTCACACCTAACAGTGTGTTTTGTAACCTTTAACAAGGTTGGCTCCTAACAAGGCTCACTTTAGAAGACTGAAAATCAATAACTAGTTGCTATTGGTGGTTTTTCCCAAATAGGGTTTCCACATTAAATCCTGGTGTCAAATGTGTTCATGTTGTTTTCTTTATGTGTTTGCAACTAAGTTAAAGTAATGATATTCATAGATAACATCTAATGGTTTATAAGTTAAACTTTTACCGAGTTAAACCAGTTACTACCGAGTTGCAGTATTCTGTGTGTTTACTGAGCTTCAACAGTATTTAGTTATTTGTTTGCATTTTGTACTGACATCAAAAGGGATTTGGGATTTATTTTTGTAGTAACTGATTCACCCCTCCCCTCTTAGTTACTTCTTGTATATTTCCAACAGAAGGTATTTGGTAAAATATTTGTTCATCAATTTTCTCACTACTGGTATAAAGCTTCTCTAACTATTGTTTGGATTGTGTCAATTCTCCTTTCAAAATAATGTTGTACTTTTCTAATTTTGCATGTTCTATCTTAATAGAATCTAGATCAGATGTTACTTGAATTAACTGGGATCTAGGGTTTGCATTCTCAGATTTCAGATCTAGTTCAAATTTGCTATCATATTTCTTAAGACTTAAGTTCAACAATTTTCAACTCATGTTTCAAAATATCATTTTCTTTTTTGAGGTTTCCTACATCATCATTGTTACTAGTGTACTCTTTTTATTCATTTCTAGATCTTAGATCATCAATCTTGTCTTTATGTTTTCCAATGTAAAAATTTTCATCCTCATACCTATCTTTTAGGTTATCTCTTCCTTCAGTAAGAAGATCAGTTTTCTCAAGAGCTTCTTCAAGGTTTCTCTTCAATTGTTCCATATTTGTAGGGATCTTACTCAAGTTGTTAAGCCTCTTCTAATTAATTGGGCTCTGATGCCAATTTTTTGAAATAGATACTACTAAGAGGCAAGGTGGGGGGGTGGGTGAATCAATATTTTTAAAAAAATTGTCCACAACTGGATTCTGTTACTTACTTTATAACTTGCATATGAAAGTAAACCAACAATATTGAACAATAAATATAACCATACATAGAGAACTCATAACACCATTATCTTTTAACTAGGAAAACCCTAGCCAAGGGAAAATCCTAGTGGGGATGATATCCATAAGATGATCCACTAAACAAAAGAATCTTGTTAAGGATACTGACCCTGTTAGGAGTTTATGAATTACATATAGTGCCTCGAGTCCTTGTTAGAGAACTAGGCTCTATTAGAAGCCTCAACACTGTTAGGAGTTGGTAGAGCAATTACAATGATTGCAAGAAGAGCCCACTACCCTAACATGTAATATAGAATTAAGTTTCTTCACAAGAATAGATATACATACAATACTATCTCACTGATGTACTTTGCACTTGCTTTGAGCAGACATTAGACTTTGCATCATACAAAGCTCACATATATATCCTTCACAATATTGTGCATCACATACATATCACATTCTCTTGATTACTTTTCATCACACCTTAGTTGTGCAAGATATGATCTTTACTTATACCTTGCAAATAATAAAAACTCTTGATCAGTTGGCCTCAATGCTTTCACATGCTTGACTGATTAACTTTGAGTAAACATCTAGGATGTCAGCCCATCATGATTAAGTAATTATTTTGTTACCAAAATAATTCATTAAATTGTACACTTCAATTTGCTAACATGCTTTGTTCTACTTTGTTAATTACCTATACTAATAATCCTTTCGTAACATACTTCATACTATTTGTACATATTTGTGCACTAACATACGTCATCATGACACTGTCATTTATCACTCCTCAATTGTGCATGAGCTAACTTGAAGTCTATCATTTGTACATACCATATATGTCTTTGTACTGCTGCAAACTATTTAACACTTAAACAATTTTTTAACTCTGATTACATCACGAAATACCAAAATGGACATGTTTCCATAAATGACAACACTCATACATCTACCTAGCCATATTGCCAACATGATCTATCTAAGATTAAGTGCTTTGGTTGTCACAAGTATGGCTGCTATGTCAGTGATTTCCCACAAAGGAAGAAGGGAAAGAAGTAGGTGTCAGATTCAACAAGTGCAAAAGAGCTCTTTAGTAGAATGGAAGATGATTTTTCACTCATAGTTTGAATGGTTAGCTCAATCGCATAGTGTGTTTGGTATATAGATAGTGGGACATCATCTCATCTGACATGAGTAAGAGATTACTTCTCTAATTATAAGGAGGAGAACACCAATATCTAGATTTCTATGGGAAACTTGTCCAAACTCAACTCAGTTGGGAAAGGGACTATTGAGTTTCAGAGGGAGAATGGAAAGATAATTCCACTTCAGGACATGTTAAATGTGCCAAGTTTAGGTATAAATCTGATTTTTGTATCTCTCCTTTTAGGATAAAGGATATACTATAACTTTAGAGGGGCTCATATGTTGATCAAGCATAATGATTGGAAATCACCTATAACTATTAGAGTTATGAGTGGTCACCTTTATAGGTTGCAATTTGATACCCCTAAGGCACTCATGACCATCTTGGAGAGCTATGGCATACAAGGATGGGCCATATTCATCACATAGCACTTAAATTGATTCATGAGATAGTGACTGGTGTTCTAGAGGTGAGCACAAAGTATGAAGATGTATGTAAGGGATATGTGTTGGGGAGGTTTTTGAATGCATCTTTTGCAAGGAGTGACACTAGATCTAAGGGTTTCCTTGATCTAGTACATTTAAATATTTGTGGACCAATGTCAATGAAGTCTCTCAGAGGATATGAGTATTCTATTACTTTTATTGATGATTTCTCTAGGAAGACCTAGATATACTTCTTAAAGACCAAGGATGAGGTTTCAATTGGTTCCAAGAGTTCAAGGCTCTCGTGGATAATTTAATATAAAGGAAGATAAAGGTTCTTTGGTCATGTAATGGAGCCAAGTACAAAGGAAATGAATTTTGCAAGTTTTGCACTAGGAAATGAAACAAGAGGGAATGGATTGTTCCTTACAATCCGCAATGGAATAGAGTTGTTGAGAGGAAGAATTGATCAATATCAGAGGCAACAAGGGATATGCTACATAACCAGGACATGCCCCACTAATTATGGGAAGAGGCGTGTAGTACAACAATAATTTTTTAAAACAAGGTTCCACACAAGGTACTAGGAAAGATACCACTAGAGACAGGGAAGAAGCCAAATGCTGATCACTTCAGGATATTTAGAATTTTGGCATATTGTCATATTCTAGGTGATACACATACCAAGTTAGATTAGACTACAAAGCGGGGATACTTTGTTGGGTACATTCAAACCTCAAAGGCATATTTGAATTTTATTCTAGGGACTAAAAGAATTATTGTCATAGAGATTGTAATGATCCCATCTTTTGGCCTTCACGTTCTTTTAGCAGTTGACCAAGTGTGTGTGCGTTAGCCTTGTTCTACATGGTCTTGAGGGCTAACGAAGGGTTTAATGGGATCCTGGAGTGTTTTGGCCTAGTCATTTCCAGTTTGGGCCAAAACGAAGTTGATTTACTTAGTTTCAGGCATACTATTTTTAGTAAGTCGGCAGGACACAGTGCAGGTCAATTTTGGTGATTGGATTCGATACTCCTCGGTGAGAGCTTTCTGATGAGTTATCACTCGCATTATTCAGAGTCCGATTGCTAATACATTTTAATGCCTGAAGTTTTATTAAAGTAACGTCTAATTTAATTGTAAAATATTAAAGTGTTACTTTAATATTTATTTTATGGTGATGTGTACCCAAGGGAGACATAAGGGGTATTTTAATATATGTTTTATATATTACATATCTTTTATCCCACATTGCCCATATGAGGTGAGCGGACCCTTGGAAATAGAATAAAAGGAAGCATTTGTGGCTACATTAGGCAGGTTGAATATGAGAAGAAATTGGTATGTGAGTTGCAGCTCAGTTCTTGGCATTTGAGGACGTCTATCCTCTCTTGTAACATTCTAGACGTCATTCCCTTGGGGTTTGGCCTTTGAAATTCTTTGTTTTTGGCTTCATTATCAGGCAGTTTAGTTGCATTTCCGGCTACAGGCAGATTTGGTATTTTGCTCATATCTTCTTCACTACTTGTCTGACGCTTATGCCGCTTTGAGGGAATGGTATTACGAAGGTAGTGGACTGATTGAAGGACAAAGTATTGTAGCAGCAAGTCCAAAAGCATGGGCTGGAGTATTATGTCAATACTGCTGAAGTAATTAGTGAGTTGTTAAATCTGCCATGTATTTGGTTTTATGAATTCTGAAAATAACATTTTATTAGCAGCAGTTCATTTCCACTTTGCATATTATTGTAGTTTCTTTCTTGTTTATGTTGTATGATACCAATTCCATGCACAAACACAACAAACAAATAAACGTTTGATTTTCGGAGTTATAAGGGGTTTAAAACATTAAACGGAGAAATAAGAGGTTGCATGCAAACTATTTGACAAAATTCCTTTCAGCAAATTGGTTTAGTTTTTTGGGACATCCAGGGGTGCCCATTACAGAGATTGATATTTCATCTTCCAGTTAGTAGCAGGAACCATGAGGATCAAGAGACACAGAGGGATACTTGGGAGTTTGTGGGAGCTCCCAAGAAGTGCATGAGGTAGAGGAGACAACTAGCCAAGTTTAATGATATGTGACATTACTTAGCTAGTTGGTAGATAGTGAACCTTCCAGCTATCAGGAGGCAGCACAACATCAAGTATGAAGAGATGCTATGGTTGAGGATATTATATAATAATGCAAAATGATGTTTGGGAGGTAGTTCTTAGACCAAAAAATAGGATATTAGTTGGATCACACTAGATCTATAAGATAAAGCTTGGTGTAGATGGTAGCATCGAGAGATACAAGGTAAGGTTCATGGAAAATGGGTTCTCTAGAAGGAGGGAATAAACTATTTGGAGACATTTTCTCTAGTGGCCAAGCATACTTCTATATGAGTTGTGATCTCATTTGCAACACAAATGGGATGGAAAATCCATCAAACATATCTCATGATAGCATTCCTTAATGGTGAATTGAAGGAGGAGGTATACACAAAACAACTAGAAGGCTTTGTAGCACACATCAAAGAAATCCACATGTGTAGATTGAAGAGAGTTTTATACAAACCCAAGAAGGCTCCTAGAGCGTGGTATGAGTGCATTGATACATACTTGTAGGAAATGGGCTTTGTAAAGAGTGAGGTAGATGCTAACCTCTACTACTTGGTGGTTGGGGGCAAGGTTCTCATTCTTGTTCTATATGTGGATGACTTGTTTCTTACAGGTTCACTAGAGCTCATAGAGGATGTAAGAGGGACCTTGCAAAAGAGTTTGAGATGAAGGATTTGGGACTTATGCACTACTTTCTAGGCATGGAGGTGTGTCAGATAGATGGATAAATTTTCCTTGGTCAAGGGAAACATTGTATTGAAATCTTGAAGAGATTTGGGATGGAGGATTGCAAAGCCATGTCTACACCCATGATCATGAATTGGAGGAAGGTAGATACATCCGAGGAGAAGGATGCATATCCCACCTTATACAACATTTTATTGGTTCACTGATGTATTTGGTCAACACAAGACCAAATATAATATTTGCAGTAAACTCTCTTAGTTAGTTCATGGTTGAGCCAAAGAAAGTGCATTATGTAATGCCCTGCCCAGAGATCCTTGGAACAAGGATGAAATACAAGCCAAGATTTTTTTTTTTACAAGTATGAATGCACATGACAACATCATATAAGGATCACAAAGATCGCAATGGAAGACTTTACCACCATCTCGGCAACCAACGAACCTTCGAACGCCACTACCAAACTGACATACACAAACAAAGCCAACATCAACCACACACATGATGAGGGCTCGAAGGAATGACCAATCATCAACAAAACACCAAGCTAGGGTAAAATGTAGAACCCTGAAATTTGGCTAAGTCTAAAATCCTGAAGCCCTGAAAATTGGCTAAGTCTGGATTTTTGAAGCCCTAAAATTTCCTAGAATCTTTATCTTATCTTGGAGAGGTCTGAAACCTATCTCAAAAGATTCGTCGCATATATTAAAATATATCTTAAGTATAAGTTGACGTGAACTTATACTTAAACGATATATTTTAAACCCCCTAGAAAGACTGTTTTGAACTGGAAAGGTGCAAAATCCAAAAGGGTGTTCAAAACCAACTTTCAAAACTTCTTCGGCCAAGCCTAAATGCCCCCTGTTTCTTGACTGAGAAAGTGCACTAGTCTCAGGTTTCACATGAAACCTTCCATCACTTCACGCGAGGAAGTGCATGGGTCCACGTGAAGATTTGCTACACACCGTGCGAGGACTTGCATCCCTGTGCAAAGAAATACATTCTGAATAACTAAACAACCAAACTAAGTACGCAGTTCCTCCCAACCATCAATAGCATCATAAGACCATCATGGATCCTAGCCATCCCCCATGCGTAACATCCCAAGCCACCAATCAGATCGTTGATACTGTCATAATAGGGACATCACTACTAAACATGCTACCAACATAAGCATAAGGAAATCTAACATGCTAGTAGTAAAGCATCAAATAATCCTTCAAGTAGATAACATCACCTATTACATGTTGAACATCGTATTAAGAAAATCTAACATGCTAAACCAATAAGCAATAGATAATCTAATACAACAATTCACATCATCTAGGCATATGCTAAACATCATAATATGGGAATGTGTCAAATAAACTAACATCATCTAAACATGATATCCAAGCATTCCAATGAAAGCATAAATCACAAGAAAGCATACTCCGGAACCCAAAGCATCAAGTGAAAACATCCAACAACGGTCGCACTAGGACAAGACTGTCTCTATACACCGATCCCTAGCAGTGGTGAAGGTAGCTACGCCTCCCAACCATGTGGCACCCGTAGGTCCACACCCACTGTGCTAATAAAGATAAAGATCCAACCACAAACACACAAAACAACATCCAGGGCTAACACTCACACTAGACAGTATGATGGCTGTAACCAAGAACCTAAGACAATGTAAGGATTATAGGTCCTGGTCAGACACTCAATAGGCTACTAAGTAGGGGCTAACATCGTGGAGAGTCACTTGGCATCGACAAGCCCAAGCTCAAATCATGTGGATACAACATCCCTCAACGAAGAATGGCTCGGCACAACATTTTATTATCTTAAGTTTTAATACCATTCACATGTTTTCTTTAGTTATCACTTAATCAAAGCTCCTCTCTACCATACTCGTGGCGTCATGATTGTCAGACTGCGAGATAGAAGACCCCTCCATATGCTATCCTACCCTACCCATGCTCATCCTACGAAAAGTGCCCATGGGCATGCATTCTCCCAACCCAACCCCAATGATCATAACTTCTGGCAAATCCACAGAAGATCAGGCCTCGCAAGTCACCCAAAAAATGTATGCGCACGTACTCATGTGTGGTGCAAAACCATCACAAAGATCAAAACACAAGGACAAGATGAGAACACAATGCAAAACAAAACACCCAACCGAAAGCAACTCGGGAGGATGGATTCTACACGAATCTCAAAGCCAAATAAAACCATACATCATGAAATCACTCTACCAGCCTCAATCTAGGAGTATGGATTCTACACAAATCCCAATGATGCAACAAGACCAAACATCATGAACTCACTCAACCGGTCTCAATCTGGGAGTATGGATTCTATGTGAAAACTATTGTCCACAAAACAATAACAAAGGTCCAAAAGAAACCATAACAATAGGTACAAAAAATCACTCAACCAAACACAAAGTTGAGAGTACGGGTGTGACACACATCCCGATGAAACATAAAAGTGCAATAGTGGGCTGACTGATATCCAAATGGATCATCTAGGTCCACAACCCCCCTTGTACCAAGAAAACCTGAGAAGACAGGGTGGCACGCAAAATGAGGTAAAAAACCCAAATTTTGGAAAAATTTCAAAATTAAAACCCATTTGGCCTTTGGGTACAAAAACCCCCAAAAATCTAAAAATAAACAAGTTCGGACACCGTATGTAAAAATGGCTAGCATAACGGTGCAAACCCCAAACCCTCATCCCAAAAAAAAGGGAAATGTTCATACCTGACCAACTGGGCAGAACCAGCAAATAGAAACAGAGGGGAACACTAGTTCTCAGCCTCCTAACAAATGGCTACCAAAAACAGAAGCAGAAATAGAGTTGAAACCATAAAATAGGAAAGCCCTACCTCACAACCAAAAGGGCAAAACGAAAATCTGAACCATAAAATAAATAGCTCGCAGAAGTAGCTAAAAATTGTGGCAATCCAAAGTTTCCTCGAGCTGGATCCAATGAGCTCAACCTCACGATGATCCCACGCCCGTAGCTCCCACAACGAACAAAACAGTAAATCCTCATGGAGAGGATTTTGGGTTTTACTCTCCAACTTTCTAATTCAAAAGTGAGAAGTGAGGAATTAAATTCCTTTTTGGATATTTATTCACTTTTCAAGTGAATAATTGATTAGGGAAAATAACTAGCCAACCTAGTTAAACCCTGAATCGACCCAAATGAAAACAGACTATTCTTATAAATAGGAATTCATCTATGGAAAATTTGCAAGAAATTAAAATAAATCAAATAAAAAGCCCGAAAACCCAAAAACACATAAATCTTCTTAACAACTTTCGCGACAATGCGAAACTCTAAATGCACAGACACACTCACTGGTCTAATCACATTATGAAAATGAGTTTGGATTTAATAATCACCAAAAAGTTTAATTTAAACAATTAAAAAATAAAGATACGTCGACCATACAATGACGACATTGGTAAAATATGAATGGCTGAATCATTAACTCCATGTGCCACTGCCAGGGGTATAAATCCTGCACACTAACCAACACGATCAAGTGCAATTGCATATAATAACATAGCCGAAGCAATAAATGCATTAAATCACCTAATTTAACCATTTATTTAATTATATTACAATAATCTATTTACATCACTCACGTTCGCATAAAGCATAACAACACAGGAATGAAGTAAATAACCATAGCATTAAATCTATCACATAACATAATCAGTGACATGTCCAAATATCGGATAACCAGATATCATCATAAAACACACTGTCATCTCAAAATGACATCATCATGCAAAATGATCAACTGAACATCATAGTAGTCTAAAATCTATGATACTAAAATCCAATATAACATTTGACCCTCAGGCCCTCTCAAATGTAAAACATAAGATAAGTAACAAATATCTCTTAGATCAAAATATAATAAGGCAAATGTCTGCAGCACATAACCAAACACGGACACAAACATGACTAACCACTGCTACAGGAGCCTAGTCCAGTGTAGCATGGTAATAGTACACAGTGCAATCTCTACACACATCTCAAGGTAATCATGGAACAACCTCATGATACCACATCGATCCTGGTAACCACTGGCACAAACCTCAGTGAACCATAAATCACAACATAATCTCGTAAATCAGTCAAAAGCAATAATCAAAGCAACTGATACAAAAAAATACATCAAATCACCTCTACAATGTAGACCACTCACAGTCACAATCATGATCCATCACAACAAAAGATCAACAAGGTTGCATCCATCAGGATGACTTGCAAAAGTCAAATGGGAGAGGCACTACACATTGGACATTGATTAAGAATGTGATGTGTTACTTGCATGGTATAGTTGAGTATGGGATCAAATATGTTCGAGGTGGAGGAATCAAGTTGATAGGCTATACTAATGTAGATTGGGTAGGAAGTACAACAAACAAAAGGGACACTTCAAGGTGTTGTTTCAATTTGGGACCAAGAGTTATATATTGGTTCAATAGGAAGAAAATTTTTGTGGCTATGAGTTCAATAGAAGTAGAATACATAGCAGCTAGCATGGTGACATGTGAAGCTATATGGCTTCGGAAGTTTCTAGTATCCTTGTTTGGTTAGAGTGTTCATACTACTATGATACACTATGCCAATTAGAGTTGCATCAAGTTGTCTAAGAATCCAGTTATTCATGATAGGTATGAACATATAGACATCAAATATCACTTCATCAGAGATTATGTACAATGGTGGATTGTTCAACTACAACACATACCTATAGAGGAGCTGGTAGCAGACATTTTGACTAAGGCATTGAGTAAGGAAAAATTCATCTTCTATAGAGATAAGTCGGGTGTCATGCACAACAACTTCCTCGCTAAGAGGGAATGTTAGTTTGGTAGCTTGGACAATTGTTCATCCACATGCTATTATTTAGCAAATAATTGTCTTACAAACAAATTGGTTACAGTAGGGACAATTACTTGTTAATTAATTGACCACTTTTAGATGCAACTAGAGACCAATTTTCTTATTGGTTATTAAGTTGTTTTAAATCTCATCTGTTGATCGAGAATCAATCTCAGTTGTTGGTTTTCCCAACAATAGTATAAAAGGGGGTCAAGGGGCAATTGGAGAATAATAATTTTGAGATAGTCATAGCAAATAGTTTTGCAGTGTTGGCAAGGACATAGTGATAGCATTAGGGACACAAGTGGGGGAATATCAATGGAAGAAATTGGGAGATTGTTAAAGTTCTACCAGTAAGAGGCAAGGAATTTTGTACATCTTGATTTGCTTAATTTAAATATAATTCTTGATCTATAGAACTAGTTTTCCCTTAGGGATGTTCCCAAGAATGATTTTTCCGAAGATATTATGTCACTATGTTGCAAATCTTCTTTTTGTATTTTTTATTTGTGAAGTTGAAGTTGTTTTATTTTTCAATATTAGTTGTGAAATAATTTTTGACAATTAAATAACCATTTAAGATAGGAGAATAATAATCAGTGACTGCAATAGTAATTTTCACACCTTGTACCTAGTTAACGTCTCTTATGGATTAGAATTATTGCTATTTTGACTTGTTGCTATATGTAGAGCATATTATAGCCCTATGTGGCAATCTCTATTGTATGTAGCATCCAATTTTGGACTTCTCGTCAATTTCTAATCTTTAAGATGATAATAGCATAGGTATAGAAAGTAGGTGGTGGAAATCATATGACCTCAAAACCCATTTTTTTCTTTGGGAAGAACATAGTAAGGTATATTCAAATGCAAAATCTTTGATTATAAATGAAATATTATCAATTACTAAGAAAAAAAAGAGTCTAAAAATGTTCTTTATTCTAATTGTTCTTTCGTTTTCAACACTTATTTTCTTTTTCTTTTTCTTTTTTTTATCTTATTATTTCTACAAGAAGAATAAGGTGTCAATAGTTACTAATATTTAATATATTATTTTGAAAATAATAAATTATATATATATATATATATATATATATACTGTAAATAAATATAATTTTACATATATGATTATAAAATTTACTTTAAATATATAATTATCCTAATATGGTATTAAAATGTGCATAGTGCAAGTGTCCAAATTCTTTAGTTTAAGACACTAAACAAAGGAACTAGATTCAGTATTTACTAAGTTTTTGGGAACTGTTTTTCCATTTAAAATTGAGTATGGAACACCAACACCAAAACTATATCTGTGCTTGACACTATACAAAAAACTATTTGTCGAATGCTAGAAAGGACCCCACTTGCAATAGAATTGAAAGGTTGGTGTGTGGCTTGTGGTTCATTCTACGTGGGATCGATTATGATGCAAAGATGCATTGTTTTGTGACTTTCAACTATTTTGTAGCAAACTAAGGATATTACAACTTAGTGAAAAGAGGAAGTATAAAGTAAAACACTATGATTCTCTCTTGGTCATTTAAAGTATTTCTCCTAGCGTGCTTGGGTGTCAAGTCAACTATGAAGGGGAATTTAAGACAGTGTCACTATCCTCCTCTATTTATGCATGACTTTACATGATGGCTTGAGCTACTTCACTATGCTAAATTAGGAGGATTAATGTGATGACCTGATTGTGGGTTGTTCAATATGACTAATGTTGAGGCCTATGATAGACAATAGTGTAAAGGAGTTGTTTGTTTTGGTCTAATAGAGTTGTTGATGCCTTAAGTAGAAGGAAATTTTTTTTGGTAGAGGCATTGATTGAGGTGGTTTGGTTCAATGTGCTCAAGGGTTTATATACAAAGGTTCTAAATTTTTTCAAGGCTTGAAGTGATTGTTCAAAATAGTTACATCATATAATTAAGTGGTTGGATTTTTCTGGCATTTATTAACCGTAAATGGGATAATGTTTAGAGGAAGGTAATTGTGCAATCGACGATGATCCATGAGAGGAAATTTGATTAAAGAGAAACATAGTGAAGAACTGACATGACACTTTGGTCAGGACAATACCATTTTTTTTTATAGAGAGAACTAATATTGGCCACAATTACAATAGGATGCAAATAAATTTATGCACATTTGTTGAGTATGTTAGATAGAGAACGAGAAAACTCAAAAAATGATACCATGTTACCCATTACCTATACTAGAGTAATCACAAGAAGATGTCAACCTAGATTTTATTCTTGTTTTGTCAAGAGCACAATAAGGACTTGATTCAATATTTGTGGTTGTGGCTAGGTTTTAAAAAATGACAAGTTTATTCCTTGTAGAAATACTAATGATATAGTTCACATTGTTGATTTCTTCTTCAAGAAGGTAGTACAACCACATGGTCTACTCAAGAGCATAGTTTTTGATAGAGAACCCAGATTTGTTGGGTATTTCTAGAAGACAATATGGAAGAAATTGAGGATGAATTCAAAATTTAGCTATGTACGTCATTTAAAGACCAACAGATAGAGAAAAATAGTAAATAGAAAATTGAGTAACTTTCTAAGGTTCTTAGTAAGAGATAAGCCCAAGGGATGGGACTTAGTTCTATCATAGGAAGATTTTTCCTATAATAATTCTATTAATAGGAGTACTAGGAAGTCGTCATTTTGAGTTGTTTACAAAAGTATCCCAAGAAATGCATCAAAAATTAGGAAAAGTAACAAGGAAGAAAATAAGAGTGTCAAGGCTAAAAAATTTGTAGAGCACCTAAGAAATGTACACGAAGAGTTTAAAGAAGCATATGCAAATTGACAAGGAAGAAAATAACAGTGTTGAGGTCAAAACCTTTGTAGAGCACATAAGAAGTGCACATGAAGAGGTTAAGAAGCATACTAATTAGATGAGCTCTAAGTAGAAGGCTAAGTAATATCAAAAGAAGAGGCTTTGTGTGTTTTAGGTAGGAGATGAAGTCATGGTTCACCATAGAAATGAAAGATTCCCACTAAGGACATATAACAAACTACAAATGAAGAAGTTTGGGCCATGCAAAATTGTAAGGAAGCCTTATTTGGGAAATAACTATGAAGTAGAGTTACCTTACATAGTACACATTTCACCCATTATCAATATTTTAATATTAATTAAGTATTACAAAGGTAATATTGAAGAAGAATCAATGGAAGCACAATGGAAGATTCTAACGCCTACTTTAGAGAAGGAAGAGATTAAAAGAATTGCAAAATTACAAGAACTAGGCAATACAAAGAGTACATGGCTAACTAGAAAGGAAGGTATGTTGAAGATTCTTGATGGTTGTCAAAGATTGAGGTAGACCTACTTGGTTTTCATCAAACATCTAACCTTTAACAAGGTCACTTTCAATTATCTTGGGTGTCTGATGTGGGAACATTTGTGGGTCTAGAGCAAATCCTATGTGAATAAAAATATTTTAAATTTCATCTTTAACTAAGCTTAAAAGAATATAAATAAGTGTAAGCTACTCTTGGATTCCATGTGCATGGGAATGTGTCCAAAGGGACATAAGAAGCTGAAATAATTCAACATTTATCACCTATGCATAAAATAAGGTGTATTTTTCACTAGCGGTCACCTAAATTTTGTAAGTTCCTAGGCAAAAATTGTAGAAGACCTCTTCTAAACCACTATGGGAGGTGTAGGGTTATGAAAAAGGAGAAGTCAAAAGACACCCATTTTGGGAATTTCAAAGGCCATGCATTTAGGCACCTTTGTTGGAAAGATCTATGAAGTTCTAAAGGCTGTGGTGTAATGTATGAAGGATATGTCCATCTTCTAGAATATGTAGGATTCTTCTGAAAGGTTTCGTGATCACTTTAAATAGAGGTTTGGGAAAGGGATTTAGACATTAACAATGATCAAACAAGGGGTTCTAAATTTCACAACTTAAGTAGCAAAAACTTGTAACTTTAGCTTGCATGTTTGAAAGCTAGTTGGGCTAACATTTGTTAAAAAATATGTTTGAACATTATATTTTCATTGGAGTAATACATATTTAGTAATTTCTAGACTGTGTTTCTTGTGTTGTTCTTGTGATATTGTTGGGCTATTTTTGGACGGTGATTGCACTCTTCATCAAGATAAACCATGGAAGCCCATTTTTTGAATCTATTTGTTGTTAAAATCCTTCTTTGTAGTGTTGCCCATGTAAAGAGGTCTACATCTGGGAGACAAAATTTGTTCCAACAATATTGCAATGGAAGTTATGTCCCCACCCTTAACTTGATTACTTATTAGTTTCACATATCCATCTCTTCAATAGAAGATCAATTCTTTGATCAACACCAAATAAGAGTAAATTATAATTAGTTATATCACATAAGTTTAAAATCTTTTTATAATAAATATTTATAATTTATTCATTAAGTTTATGTATTTAATTAAAAACCTACATTGTTAAAATAAGAATAAATAAAACTATAAAATAAAAGTTATACTAATGCAAAACATAAAACTAAGTTATGTAAATTTGTGTTTATATATATATATATATATATATATATATCATCTTCAAATAATTTTATTTTATTTAAATATTCAATTCATGTCATATGTGTTACAACTTCCAATACAACTAGAGCATCTCAATCTTTTAAAAATGTCTACTAGAACTGTATCTACTAGGTTGGATGCATCACATAATCATCTTCTTCCATCATAAAATTTAAGGAAAATCTAATAAGACATCATATCCCAAGTTTCATACGAAGTTCCTAATGAAACTCATAATAGAAGAAAATAAATGACTGTATTTTATTATGATATTGTTATAGATTCAACTCTTAGTTTTGTAATCAAATTCATTGATCTATATTTGATTTCATGAGAATAATGCAATATCACAATTTGACTTGGTGTGGAAAATATCTCCTACTTATCAATTGATAAGCTCAAGGAGCTTTCTAATGAATTGTTCATAAGACACAACATTTGGTGAAGGTTTTCCAAATGAGGTTACAAGCAGAGTGGGTTTAAAGTTAAGGAAACTGCATACTTAAGTGTGCTCAAGTTGGAGTAGTACTGGGATGGGTAAATTCCTAAGAAGTTCCAGGGCTTCACCTTTATGAGCATCACCTAGATCTAATGAGTGTTAAGTGTTCCATCTATTCTCGTGAGAGATGGGTTCGTGTGAATCACTCTTCATGAAACACGAGTCAACGAGTTTGACTCAAAAACCACAATTAAATCTTGATAGCAATATCACAAATATGAAACATTAATAATTCATTGCATCTAGATGATGCTTACATTGAATCAATTAAAATAATATATTTTTCCAATTAAATAAATATTTATTTAACTTTTCAAAACACGAATTATTACACCAAATATGTTTTTAATTATCAATTCGAAAGTTTCATGAAACTCCTTGTTCATTTTTTTTCTGCGAGTATTTTCATTAATGCAAGTTCTTGGCAGAAATGCCGCCCCGTGCAAAATCAAAAAAGTCCCGAGGGGACGGTGCCTCTAAAGACAGACAGAGAGATGTCACGAACAATTCTAATTCATTGCCAGGATGTATTCGACTGGTCACTCCATCGTTAGTCGCTATAAGTGTGCATGCCAAGCCCGGATCCAAGCTCTCTGCCATCACAGGTTTTACCTCCTTTACTTCAAATTCTAATTTATTTCGTATCGATTTCAATTGGATTTCGACCATGAAGTTTAATACAGGAGGTTTTCCCTCTTGCAATTATTTCATTTATATATTTCCTACTCATCATGATTTCACCGTAGTTGTTCTTTTTCCTTAGTCATTTATTTTAGGGCATGATTGGTCGCCCTCGAGTTATTTGAAAGATTATAGGGTTCGGAGAAACAGTGTAGTGCTAGCTCTATGAATCTTTGAATCATTCAAGTTCTTGAGTTTTATGTATTGGGTATTGATATCCGCCTGACTTATGATTCCTTCTCTGTTACATGAAAAATATCATTATGAAACTCTCTCATATTTAAGTGATTTTTTGAGTGGGGTGGGGTTTCAAGTTTCAAATCATCTCAAGGTGACCTGCATGAGTGGTCACATGTGTTGGATCAAATTGTACGCTATCTGGAATGAGCTATTGTAAGACTATGTCTTCAGAATGGTTTCCGAATTGCTTGAGGCGATATCTGTATCTCTCAATTCTCTGTCATAGGAGGATTGGTAAACAACACAGAAATATGTGTGAAACTAGAACTGAGATGATTCTCTGCCGAGAAACCTTACTTTTAAAACAAGGTTTTAAGAATGGATTCATCATATCAACTACAACCGAATTTTCATTTTTCTATAGCAGCTGCTTTGTATGTTTGTGAATGCCCAACAAAGCAACCACATGCAAAGACATTTAACACAAAATGGGTTAAAAGCATTGAGCAAGATCAAAAGAAAGGTTAAGAGGTCTTAGGAAAAATTAGGGATTCACAAGGAAAGCCCAACTCAGAAGAACTTCAAAGAGATGCATCAAAAGAAATGAATGTCATTCCAATTCGGAAGATCTAGGAAGATGTTTATCAAAAGAAATGAATAGCCTAAAAGGATGTAAATTCAAAGAAGTCATTTGATAATCTGGAGGTGACAGTGCATGAAGGGGGTCTAACCAAAGTGATCAAACCTGTAAAGGAAGTGAAAGGAGAGAATGCCAATCAAGAGTCCAATTAAGATCAAAGTATGAGAACAGAGGAATCTAATCCGAGTGAAAAGAAAGTAAAATCCTACAAAAATCTGTGGAAGGTGAAAGATGGGAGAAGCAAGACACACTTTAAAATACAAAAAGTTAAAGTAGAACATGGTAGATATGGCCAAGGGATCCCAATTTTTATTTTGAAGAAGTCTTGGAAACAAACCTAAAAACACAAGCCCAGATGGAAGATTCTCAGGACGTAAACAACTTAATTTCCTTGCAAGGAATTGGTCACAAGCATACATGAATGTATGAAGGCATGGTAAAAAGCGAGCAAAATCTGAAATGCAACTCTATCAATGGGATGCATTACAAAAGAAAAACTTATATATTTTATATTTGCTATGTTAACAAATTATTCTGAAAGTTGACCATTTTTAGGTACGAGTCATACCAGAATCATGCACAACATGGAATAAACTTTGGGCTTGCATAGATTTCAGTTTGGGATTGTCAGATTTTCCTGGAAATGTTACAACTTGAACCTGAGCAATTCTCAGGTTGACGTAGACAATCTAGAGTGATTCCAGAAGCTGGTGAAGTTTTATATGCAAACTAGTTGATTCTGTAATCTGTGAAACCCTAAATGACTGTTCTCTGTTGGCACACTATGCCCTCATCTGAATCTATTCATAGTATTGTAAGGGGAAAGCTGACTGAGTTCAAACATCATCCCTTGTCATCCTGAACATTACTACTATTGCTTAGGATATTGGTTGAGAGAGGGGCCATACCTTAATGAAGGTGGACTAGAGTCCAGGACCAGGAGGATGGGGGATGGGGAGATAAGTTTCTTGGACTGTAATGTTTTTTTGCAAAGTTTGGGGATGGCAAAGGGGATGACTATAGAAAATGTAAGGAAAATTAATTTGCATATATATACATTACATTCATATTAAAATATGGATAAAGAATGTCATTAACACATCATAGAACCTTAACATGCAACATTGTCAATATGCATGTTTTTAAAAATAAATAACATACAAAATGGCCAAAGGCCACACTGCTACTATATAGTTTCATGTTCAATTATGGTATAAAACACAAAATACAAAACAGCAAAGCACACTGCTGCTCTTATTCCACATCTGCCAACATTGCATCAAAATCAAAGTCCTCCTCAAAGTCATTGCCACTGTCATTCTCTGACACATCCAATGGAACCCCAACCAATTCCTGTGGCATGTCCTCATCAATCTAGGCCACATTTTTAGGATCAGCATCCACTATAAAGCTGAAGTTTTTTGATACTCTGGAGTCCGATAATCCTAAAGTTGAAGAGCACTACACATGACTGCTAGCTTCCCTGCTAATCTAGAGGTAAGTCTATTCCTCTTGATAGAGAGCATAAAGTCATATGTAAACCCTTTCCTCTCTGCAGCAAAGGAATTGACAACTTGTGAAAGGAGGCAAGTAGCATGCACTTTAAATTGTGGTATATCCCTCCCATGTCATGTCCACTATCCAATAGGATCTTTCTGAGCTAATATAACTCTATCCAACCTTGCATATGGTTTACTCTATGTTGGACCGCAAAGATTTGTAAAGTCAAGGAATTGAGAGCAAAGTACAGAAGCTTTCTTCTTTGGATACATCTTAACAATGGTTAGTGTAAATGCATATAATACCTCTGGATCATTATATGAAGACACGTTTCCATCCATTTCAACATATCATTTTTGGGATTCAGAGCATAGGCTGCCATATGATGTGGGTTGCTCATTGTGTTCCACCTCTGCTTGACAATGGGCCTAATATGCCGCTCATATAACCCCAAAGTAGGATCCTAGACAAAATTGTTTTCTTTATCTTCTCAAGCATACTGTCAAATGTCTCATATATATGTCTTCAAGATTAAAAGAGATCGTATAGGCATATGGAATTACATCTACAATGAGATCGTATTAAATCTGCTATCTGTGGTGGTTGCAAATGAAGATTTGAACATCTCTAGCTTTTACCACCACTTGCTTCATCCAGTCTATTTTCCCCGTCTTTCAATGCACTGTTTAATGTGTGAACTCAACACGGGGTTGAAAAGATGTTCCTGTAAACACCCTCCAACTTCAACCAGTTGATTTGCATACATGTGCTGAATCTGTGATCACATGTAACAACATTGAGATGCCCAAGCTCCTTTGTGGCATCTCTCAAAATGTTAAACTAGAATTCTGCATCTTTACACTTCCTTGAGCAAAATCCATGGCTTTGAGAAAATAAAAACTAGCGGGGGATGTGACAACGATATTGTTTTGCATCTCTTGCTCTTCATCCTGATGATGGCTCACATAGTGTGATTCGAAACGTTGATGGTAGAAATCTTAACACAATAGAATCTAGAAAAAAATCACTGCAATTGATGAGTGACTGATGTCTAACATCAGTCCACCCATCCATCATTGTAAAGAAGCTTGTCCTTACCCATGTCCGCCTCATATCCTCCATCAACACATTGACTGTGGAATACTGTTTGTCTAGGAGGGTAGTTCATAACTTATTATCTCTAGTGGGTATGAATGAGGGACCGATAGTGGCTGTATCTTTTGCCATTTGTTTAAAATAAGAGGAACGAGTCACATGAAATGGGGTGGCATGAGCAAAAAAGAATTTGGCAATGGAAGACTCTGTAGCTTGCCATGCTTGCACATTAGGCATACCTTCAACTGATGCTTCTTCTCACCCCCACTCATCTTTCTTTTTCCTCGTGTCAACTTGACTACTATCAATAGTGGATAACATAGGTTAGATGATTGTGCACTTGCAAAATGGGGTTTTTGGCATTGCCAAACCTTGTTTCCCCATTTCAGTCTCCATATGCAACCTATGATGCTCTATCCTCTCTGCTTCTTTTAGGAATGGACAAGCTTTAATTCCATGGCATGCAATAGACAAAAAATGAGACCTCACTGTAACTGCGTCTAAAACTAGTTGAACAAACATGACAATCCCACACCCCACTGCCACCTGATTTTTTTTTTCTTTTGATCCTTAGGTGTAACATATCGGAGACAAGCTTTTTTCTTGTTGAAAGGGTCCTTTGGATAAGGCTCCGTGATTGCTGAAGGGCACTTGAACAAGTTGGGTTGCTGGCCACTATAGCCTCAATACTTCCACCTTTATTTTCACCACTCACTTCCACTTCATTCTCACTGATACTACCACCCCCTCTTCTGCTTATTTTCTTTGGGATTGAATACTAAAAAATGGAACAAAAAAAATCAGAAATTTTAAGCTTTGTAAAAACATTGAAATCACAACAACGGAATGCAATTTACTTCATTCAAGCTTCAAGCAAGAGATTTACCTTCTTTTCCTTCTATCTCTTGCACTTGTTTCTGCTCCTCTTTCAATGGCTTCCTTCAAACTCTCTTGCTGCTGCTCCTCTTGTTGCTACGAGAGAATTGCTAAAATGAGCCACAAAACAAAGTCATGAGCAAGTTAGGGAAAACTTGGAAGGAGGGGCCTACTTTAAAATAAAAAGAGATTTTTAAAAAGCTAACGCCACATGTCTTGTCGGAGATGCCTGTTCATATTGGGGTGGTCGAGGGACGTCCAAGGTGTCCTTGGTACGTATGGATGTTCCGAAAAAAATTTCAATCCATCCCTGAGTTTCACAAACGGTTCCTACATTTTTTGGCAAATCGGATAGTGGATGTCCCTTGGGTGTCTCCAAGTCCCCGACTTGTTTCTGGTTTGGGGACGGGGATTTTAGGGTAATGTAGGTGGACTTTTGTCCAATTGGTAGCAGATTTTTTCACGAAGACCCGACCAGATTAGATTCTTCCTCTACTATTTTCTACTTTCTACTTGAGAAGCACCTATTGATATTATTTAGAACCAATATTACTTCCATTATCTATTAGTTACTAGCGGATGTCTACTAATATTTGAAATTTTAATAACTACTAATAGTATTTAAATTTTTAATATCTAGTTTAATAGCTGTAATATTTATTATTATCATATCTATGCTATTTAATAACTTTTTCGAATGTAGTTAAAAAAGAGAACCATATTATGATATGTTTTCATAAGTAGCTAAAAAGTTAAATTCAAAATAGTATTAGCTGTATGTTAATATTTTACAGATGTTGGGCTTGAAAATACATCTTTTTATAATTATTATATTTTTTTGAATGAATTTACCCAAACTGCCAAAAGAATCGCCATAATTGCATATCATATCCACATACCCTATTCTGATTCTGATTTCAATTTGATTTCTCAACATATTTGTTATTTTATGAGTTTTGATTTTTTTATTTTTTTAATTGAAGTCGTGGGTAAGGGCCCACATTTGAGGTCTTACCTTGATTGTGGGTAGAGCATATGATCTAAGGCTGACATTTTTACAAAATTAGCAGTATCCATGTGATGATTCCTCACAAAACCTCCCTAAATACACACATTCGACATTGTTGTACAAAATGGCATAGTGGGAGATTGCAAGTGTGAATTTATAGATCATGTCTACTACTAAACTAACACTATTTGTAAGATGACTATGATCAGAGTATGACATCACTTATGTTAATGACATTGATAAATGCCTCGACCAAAATGACTATGACAAACAACTAGACATCCATGGAATTTGAGCCTTAGGTACTGTCTCTTTTACCATGCCCACCCTCAATTTCAAGAATTTGATAGCTTGCATCGTGTCAGCCAATGAGGGATTGTTTGTGTTTGTCATTTCTTTGAGGTAACCTTGGCAACCACTTCCTTTATCAATGCCACCAACCTTGATTCTGTTCCATGCATGGTGCCTATTAAAGTCAATCTACAAAATTTTGAGCTTGTATGGGGAGAGACGAGACGCTAGTAGGGCTCTCTTTTTCAATGGCCCCACTTAGTCTCACCCTAAATTTGTCCCAAATATAATATTTTTCCAATGCCTTTGTTTGCTCCTTGTATGAAGATGTTAGTGACAAATGCAGACAAGATGCACATGTGACCCTGCACTTGGTTGTGCCTTCTATAAATCCAGTCCAAGCACCTCCTAAATTGCTTCTAAGATACCACCACCCTTGAAGGAGAAGGCTTTTCTCATCTTTGCCTCTTTAATTTCACCAATGAAACCATTTGACATAGGTCACTGTCAACGTTAATGGTTGGCCCTATGATACTTGGTTCTTTGAGAGCTCTAGTTAGATGTTTAGAATGCTAGGAGTAAAATGGAGTTGAGGCTGATAAATATCCTTGCATAGAGACATCTTGAACATGTGCAAATGTTTGAGATACCTTTCCTTCCTACAAGCATTGATTATATGTGACGTCAATGGCTCTGCCATCTATAACTTGTGTACTTATATTGATAGGTTGCATTTTGCCAGAGCTTTTTTAGGCAAGGCAGATATTGACATCAAAACTGATGATTGTTTCTGTAGGATTATCAATGTCTGGAGAGGATGTCTGTTATATTATTTCCTTTGCAATAGAAAATATTTTTCTGAGCAAGGATAAATAATCCAATGTCTCCCAAGCTTCATTAAGGATATTGTTGATTATTGAGTTTGTTCAATATTTTTCCTTATACATAGTATAATAGCTATGGAATCGCCTTCGATTAAAATTTAATCATTGATGGATGATTTTATTAGCTAGAGGCCAAGTAGTTAGGTGTTTGCATCTGCTTCATTATTCATTGCTGGTCTTAACATTTTGGAGGGAGCTTTGCTCATGTTTCCTCGGGAGTTTCTAGTTATACACTCTGCATCTGAAGTTCTTGATTCTTGAGGTGCCATCAAAATTCAGTTGGTGGTGGTTTCCATTAGTCATGGGTTTGACATGTTAGTGAGTGGTTGAACCTTGAGATCCCATCGATGGAGATGAAGATTGCTTTTTAGTTACAAGATAGTCGTATTGCTTGCTTTCCAGTTTTAAACATTTGTGACATGCTGTTTGATGTACTTGTGGGACTTCATTCATTTTTATGATAATATATTAGTTTAATATTTGTTAAAAGTTACAAGGCAGAGGATCCATGTAGCATGCGAGCACCTTTAAGTTTTTGTTAATTGGGAGAGAGCTGGTGTATACAATCCAATGCTTTGGCCTTTTCACCCTCTATACTTTTTCTATTACCAGTAATGCCTTTGAAGCATATTGGCTTATCATACCTTATTATTGATTACCATAACACTGTGGATAGTGATGTTTACATAAAATGTCTCTCTCATTGATAGGTGAATTGGTAGAATAATATATATGTACAACAGTACACACATACATAAACATAATTGTCACCCTCATTTTTAATAACAAAAATATATGTATATACTCATCTGTAAGCATTTGTTTGTGGTTACTAAAGAATATTTGTATATGTTCTTGTCAAAACTTTATTATTGTGCTGTCATTTTGTGGTTTGTATTTGATTGTATCATCATGGGAAGAAACAGATATTAGCGAGGAGGCAGTTGGAGTACAGATAGATGCACCTGCGAGAGATGGAGAAGCAAATGCAGCACTGACTGAGTTTATTAGTTTGGTAAGAATTTTTTTGCATAGCTATAATGTTTTATTGTCATTTTGCAATATGGTTAATGCTACTAGGATAAGCTGGTTGTAGGAGCTCACAGTCAATAGGATTTCAAGGCACAATCCTCATACCAGGGGATGGACTGGGAATATGGAACCAGCCTTTTTCCTGGCAATGTATGGATTTATGATAAAGAAAAGGTCTATCTAAACTGTGACCTATCAGCTAACAAATTTAAAGGCCATTATTCTTTTAAGGATATTCCCAGAAGAAAATGAAACTAACTAATGTATTACACTGATTGGTTTGAACCTGGGTATTGTGAAACACAAACTTTATAATACTTAATCCATCTTATTATTGATTAAATGCACATGACTGGCATTGCATTTGTTGTTATCCTATATGCGAGAAAAAAAGACATTCTATGACATTTAGCTGTAATCTATATGGGAAAGATTACAAATTTTGTTGAAAACATATTCCTTTTGCTGTAGAATTTGCAATAAATCTCCTCTTCTCTCCTCAAGTTCTCCCATGAGGTCATATCTGGAATTTGTTTAATAAGAGTTGCGGATTATTCCCACTTTGATATGTATGTTAACCACAGATATGGAGTTTTAGCAACCATGTACATTGGGTTTTATTGTTCTCTCTTTTGTGTAGTTATATTTGTATTTGTGAATAGTCTTATTAAATATCTCCCATGATGTTTCTTAGAATGGGAAACTCTTTGGACAGGTTCTGGGATTAAAAAGAAGACAGTTATCTTTAGGTTCTGGATCAAAATCAAGGGAGAAGATTTTGCTTGTAGAAGACTCTTCATTAGAGCATGTGTATGATGCTCTGAAGAAAGCTATCAAATGAAAAGTATATTGGCAAGTTTTATTATTGAAAGGTGTATGGAACATAAGATTATTTATGATAAAAAATGTACTGATATATGTGCATATTTTTCACGTGCCCTTTCTTTGATTATGAATGGTGGGAATCAGGATAGATGTACAGGTGGTCGAGTAATCGGCTTAAAGCCTAGCTTGCAAATGGATTTATTTTGAATGTGAAACAAATTTGATAAAGGGACATCATGAACTAAGCCAGTAGATGTCACTTCTGTCTAATGGCACTTTTTTTAATAATAGTTCTCTTTGAAAATTCCCTTGCTTCCTGAATATGACACATTCCGTAAGATAAAGAATGGCATGCCTGCAGTCATAAAAATTAGGAGCTGCAATGTAATTTTTTGCTTCCGACCATGCAGATCAATTATCCTTCTCCTTGCCTAGCTTTGTTATATTGTCTGGAAATCAACTTAAGATTTTCTCCTTATATCCTTATCCTTTTGCTGTAAAGCATTTCCAAAGTTATTGGTGGTCAACAAATATAAAGCTTATTTATGGATTTTTCATCATGTAAGTTGATGCTAATTTGCAATTGAAATTCGTGATTTATTCTATTAGGTTAGCAGGTTAAAGAAAATATAAATTAATGAACTCTATGCTTGAGCTGCTCCATGTTGCAGACCAAATTTCACTTTCAAATTTGAAAAATTACATAGAAAATTCCCAGTTTTAAAGAACAAGTAATTCTGCAATATTTAATCATAGCACCACCCTGGAATGTGTATTGGTCTTCGGTACAACATTTGTAGTGATCATTTCTCAATTGTTTACCTAGCATTCTTTATTTGTTGATTTGACAAGCACTAATGGAAATGGAGGATTTGTTTCTTTGGTCCAAAGCTAGGTCTGAATGGATTTCAATGACTCTTGTGGCTGTTCAATTTCAATGCCTTAGAGTTTATTGTGTATTGGTCTTCAGTACAACATTTGTAGAGATCATTTCTCAATTGTTTACGTAGCATTCTTTATTTGTTGATTTGAGAAGCACTAATGGAAATGGAGGATCTGTTTCTTTGGTCCAAAGCTAGGTCTGAGTGGATTTCAATGACCCTTGTGGCTGTTCAATTTCAGTGCCTTAGAGTTTATTGCCTTCCTGTGAGGCCAGTGTAAACTTTTTGATTTTGAGTAGTTCTCTTTGTATCTATTAAGGTTTTCCTTTTGCTGTCTAGGATTTCTCAAAATTAAAAGCCTTTGCCTTTGTTGTGATCAGTGTTGAAGATTTTTGAGAGGGTTTTGCCTTTTATCTCTTTGGGTAGCTTCTCTCTTTTTGTGGTTAATCCACAAAGCAATTCTAAGCCTGATGACCATGTTCCTGACAAATCCTACAGTGAAAGGGATACTCTTGTAGTTTACTAGCTGCTCCCATTCAATCTCATATCTAAGATAATACAGATGGACACTACTTTTTCAAATCAACATTGACAGATTCTTGCACAGTAAGCACATTAAGAAACTTGGTATATTTGATGGCAGTAATGTACAGACCAATTCACTAGGAAGGAAAGGATTGCCTGACCAGCATTGTATGTTTTTAGATAATAGCAGGAAACCTCTGTCCAAGAACAAGTGCCTTACTATTTATAATAACCCATTTTCTCAAAGAAGCTCAATAGATTCAACATGCAATGAACGAAATCTGGCTATTTCATTTATTAAAGCGTGTTGAATAAATACAATGAAGTTGCATTTGTAGAAAATACAAGAACATGAAGAGCATGACAACTCCCTTCCAAGCAGTGTAACTTCAAAGGAATAAGAGCACCTCACCTCCAAAAAGGAAAGTGTAGCTTCTAAGATATGGAGCAACACGTCACTCACCAAAGAAGGAAGTGTAACTCCTAAGGAGGAGGATGACACCTCACATTTGAAAAAAGCACAAGCCTAACCAAACCAAAGTAAGTTCTTACGAATGTTGTAATAAATGCATAATTACATAAATAGTATGCTTTGAACATTTGTGAAATTGAAGTCAGGAGATTAGTACCTCATGAACACACATGATTTTTGAATACAACAGTGGTCTTCTTGAGAAATCAGATCTAGTTCTTGTTAGGGAATCTGGCCACAAATAATGTCTTTGGCATCGTGTTAACATCCAGAGATCCTTGTGGTTTACATTTTTTCTTGCAACTTCTAGAGTTTTATGCTCTGGAAAACCTCCATAAATCTGCAAATAAGGACATTTTTCTTGAACAGTCCAAGCCCATTTTCCATGTCATCTTTTGTAATTTTATAACCTTTGGGAAGAGTTTACATTCTAAGTTAACAACCCTTATCGTTTTTGGTGGGGCAGGCCCAAAATCTTTTGATGGGTATGGTTTTGAATAAATTGTAACATATTTTCATTACAAATCTGATTCATGCCATGCGAGATGGCACATATGATAAGCGAGTTTGTGCATAGAGTTTTGAAGAGGTAAGGTATAAGGATTTTCACATTGGAAAAGTTAGGGTGCAGTTAAAAGTAGAAAATAGAAAAAAGACTCAGTAAGAGACATTCTTAAGCGAAGGCAATAAATTGCAGTGTACAACCTTAAAGAGAACAAGCTATCCAAATGTTCTGAATTGGACAATCCAAAAGCCAAAGAATTGCAAAAACACTTCTAGTGTTGATAAATAGGAGATATTTTCCACAACAAGTTAAATTGTGATATTGCTAACAGGATTCAACTGTATAGTTTTCAAGTTGAACTCATTGACCCATATATCAGAAGTAGTGGTTCACATGAACCCATGTCTCATGAGAGTGAATGAAACACTTGGCACTTATTGTATTGTGGTGATGCTTGTAGAGGTGAAGTATTGGGCCTCAAAGAGGTCACCCATCCTAGTACAACTCCAGCTCGAATGCCCGAGTTGGAGTTGTATTGGAATGGGTGACCTCTTGGGAGGGTCCAATGCTTCATTTCTATGAGCATCACCTAGTGTTGATGAATAGCTTTGTTCAGATAAATTGGATGGTATAATCTCCTTGATCTGCCATATATATACTAATTCATTCTTGCTTATATTAATACATAAACACATATATATTATGCAGATCATTATGCTGTCATCCTCTACCAAGTACATCTGCGATCTGCTCCAGCAGATTCCTTGTTGCATTATGCTGTCATCCTCTAACCAAGTACATCTGCAATCTGCTCCAGCAGATTCCTTGTTGCTCTTTTATGTTCACCTTAGATAATGATCGAGTCATGATCATGATCAGAATCTGCACAATTTTAAGTCTGATTATTACCTTTGTAGATCAACGATTAGTTTAGAGGTTTGGTTAAACAAACTAATACACAAACATCGATTTGTAATCACTGCAAATTGTTTCCAATATAGAATCACATATTGTCTGGACGTGTCTCCTCATTGAGGAGACACGTCCACCCCATATTTGCACCTTTTCACATTATATTTAAGACCGATATCCGATTGGACTAAAGAGTAGAAACCAATAAATGCATTACTCTAGCTAGACTTGTGTGATCAGACCACAGAATTCAGTATTTATAAAGATTGAATCAAATTCACATACATTTGAAATACTATCAAGACCAATATATTTTGTTCATAATAAGACAAAGATTAGTAATCACAGAGTTCTGATTTAGACATATGATACATTGAAATCTGATATAAATTTAATTGCATTTACACCTAAATGCAATGGGTTTGTACTAAGATGGTTGATCTCTTGGAAGGCCCAATACTTCACCTTTATGAGCATCACCTAGATGCAATAAGTGTTCCATTTATTCTCATGAGAGCATGAGAGATGGATTATTGTGAACCATTACTCATAAAATATGGGTCAATGATTTTCACTCAAAAATACTACAATGTTGAATCCTAATAACAATATCACAATTTGACTTGTTGCGGTAAATTTCTCCTACTTAACACACTCATGAGCTAAATGGACTCTATAATAAATGGTTTGTAAGGCAAGACATGTGTTCAAGGTTTTTGCAAACGAAGTAGCAAGCTAAAGGGGTTTAACTTTTGGAGGAAATTCCATGGTTAAGCATGCTCAAGTTGGAGTCATATTGGGATGAGGTGACCTCTTGGGAAGACCTAATGCCTCATCTTTGTGAGCATCACCTAGATGCAATGAGTGCTAAATATTTCATTCATTCTCATGAAAGATGGATTCTTGTGAACCACCTGTTGACTTGGTGGTTAGCACCTCTTTCGGGGTTCGCGGTATGACTTAATTGTCTCATGGATCTGGGAAGTCTAGTGTTTGTGACGTTCGTTGATAGCTCAAGCTTTTGGTGTAACGACAAACATACCAACAATTGGTATTAGAGCCTTGGGTCACGGATTCAAATCTCAGGAGGTCTTCTTTATTTTGTCGGTGCGAAACCCTCAGTCGGTGTTGAGGGGGAGATTGTTGACTTGGTGGTCAGCACCTCCTTTGGGGTTTCGAACATGGCTTAACCGCCTCTCGTGGATCTAGGTAAGTCTAGTGTTTGTGACGTTCATTGATAGCTTGAGCGTTTGGCACAACGACAAACATACCAACACCACCTACTCATGAAATATGGTTGAGAGTTTGACTCAAAAACTATAAAGTTGAATCTTTATAGTAATATCACAATTTGAATTGTCGTGGAAAATATCTCCTACTTATTAGTTGATGAGGTAAAGGGACTCTATAATGAATAGTTTGCAAGGCACCACATTTCTTGAAGGTTTTGATAATGGGGTAGCAAGTTAAGTGTGTTTAACCTTGGAGAAAACTCCAAGGTTAAACATGGTTGAGTTGGAGTTGTATTGGGATAGGTGGTCACTTGGGAAGGCTCAAAGCTTCATCTTTGTGAGCATCACGTAGATGTAATGAGTGCTAAGTATTCCATTCATTCTCATGAGAGATGAATTCTTTAAATCGTTACCCATGAAATATGGTTGAATGACTTGAAAACTACAATCTTGAATCTTGATAGTAATATCATAATTTGACTTGCTATGGAAAATATCTTGCACTTATCAATTGATGAGCTAAAGGGGCTCTATAATGAATGGTTTGTACGACTCAATATTTGTTGAAGGTTTTGCAAATGGTATAGCAAACTATGTCTGAGTTCTGTTTTATGTGACAATGTTCTTGATTAGTCATCTACATTGCTTGGAGTTGTGCATTCATTGTTGTACTTTGGATTAATCAATATACATAGTTCTATGTTATGAAACCCTTGAGATTTACAATTTGTGCTTTGAGTTACATTTATGTGCATGTGTTATCTTATGTTTTATTGCTTCCGCATTGTTTTACATTATCATTTGTAAACTATTAAAGACAAAATTATTGTGTATACTTGGTAGAATGTTTTATGTTAATTTATCTTGGGTTCCTTGGTAGGACATTATAGGTAGCTCCCTCTATATAATTGTTTTTTAATTTCCAAATTAAAACTACAAGAACATATAACGACTTTATAATTTTAAGATTCTTGATATTATAAAGACTATCAATATTTTATTGGAAAAAAACACTATTCTATTAGCTTCATCATTGGGGATCGAAGACTACATGTAGATATAACCCACAATGAAAATATGACTTATAAACAACATACACACTTTACATACTCATCAATTGATAATTACAAAGAGTATATTGAAACTAAACTCATGTACTTATGAGAGTTTTCTTTATGAAATGGGGTAAAACTGTGAAAATGATTATGTTCTCATTTAATGAACATAAACTATTACACATGAACTTTTAAGAAAATTGGAAACATTTCCAATCATACATTCATTTAATGAAGTTATACAAGCCCAAAACAATGCTGCCCAAAAACTATAGAGTCAAAAGTTGTTAAAACTATCATTCTTAACAATTTTCCCCAAAAAAGAATTAATTAAATAGCTTTGACTTAAATAACCAAAATTACTAATTCCAAACAAGGAGGTATGAATTTGAATTTAAACTAAAGAGATTATACATTGAGAACATATGTTTCCTTTGTAGCATTGCATTGTAATCTCTTGGAAAGTAACTAGAGCAATAGGTTATTATTGCAAACCCAAGTACTTGTTCTAAATGAATTAAGAATATCCACCATAGACTAATAACTAGGGATGAAGACATTGCCCATTTTTTATTTCAAAGTGGTTTGTTTGTCCTATATGTTCTTCAATTCTCGATGATAAGCTTGTATGTCATAGACATCTAAGGCAGCTAAAATAATGCTTATTCTTTTCATCACATTTGTATTAGACACTATGTTTTCTATTTATGCATTGATTTTGTTAGTGAACATGTTTAAGAGAGCTTTGCAATCAATCTATTGAAAATCCTTTAGTGTTGGTGCATTTATAATAATTGTATTGAGATGATAATTTCTCCTTCCTAGGACTTTGTACCATGTGTGTTATAGATATCTCAAAAAATTGAACTTATGCCTTAATTAATAGTCAACCTAGACCTACTTTGCTAATGCTAAAGTTAAATTCATTAGCTTCCTCGATACTCGTTTCTGTAGTAGGCCTAGCCACTTCAATACAAGGACTCCCAAAAGATGAGTTAATTTCCATCCTTGACATTATCTTGGTTTTCTATGATTTAGTTATTTTTTGAAGAAGATTTGCAATTGTCTAAACTCGGGTTTACCACTTGTATTATTCTCTTCTTCTTTTGTAAGCTCTCATGTAACCATGATGAATATGAAATTTGTAAAGGTTCTTGAATGCCAAAAAATGATGGATTCAAGGATATTGCTAGGTTGGGAATGTGTGGCATTTGATCTTAATCTTTAGATGTGTCTATAATGGTATTTTATAATGCATAAAGTCAACATGCGAAGGAGATGTCACAATAACTATAGTGCCCACACGTATTTTCTTTTTAGTTCATGTTGCTCAAATCTTTAAGGTCAATTTTCATGCATGTATTAGTTATTCAGAGATATTTGAGTCTATAGTTGTATGACACTCTTTATGTTTGGATTATATGTATTAGGAGCAATTGTGTAGTTTAGACATCGCATTTGTTTATTTGATGGTTACGATTACTTTCAAAACGATATGATCTTGGTTAGTGATTATAGTTACTTCCATGATGATGTTGTATTATGTTCCTTAAGATGTTGATTATAGTTATCTTAATGGTGATGAGATTCATATGTTAGAAAATGATGATATTTATATTCGTAGTTTATTAATTGTACTTACCTTATACTTGCATGTGTATGGTGTGCATGTTTGTTTTAAATTTTTATTAGACACACTTGATGTGGTTGAGGGTGGGAGTCGTAGTCACTTATGAGTCGATATCTACATGATGTAACACTCCCTATCATTGTCCGTTAGATATGGACACATATTGTACATGCTTGTACTTTATGCAGGTTTGCAATTATCAAGCATTAACTTCCTTGAATTGCTAGGACAAGCATGCCCTATTGCAATATCCTCAATGGTAAGAAAGGGGAGATAATCTTCAGGCTTAAGTCCTGTCCTAAGCCTATTATTGTCCCAAGGACGACAAGTATATGGCTGACTACCCATCCAAATTCGTCAAGATGACGTGAATTCATGAACTTAGCCCTTGAGTTTGAATCTGAATGTTGGACTTCATCAGTTTGTCTTGTTGGTCGTATGTCATGTGTTTAGTTGCACTATGTGATGTTCAATCAATCAAGATATTAATTAATAAAATTATTACATTAATAGAAAAGGGAAATATTAAAATATAATGGTATTTAATTAATTAAAAATTAATTAATTATATTTATTTAATTTGAATACTTAATTTAAAAGGCGTAAATATGAGTTGAAAAATTGATCAAATGTTAAAACTAAAGTAGCGCTTTATGCATAATTATTTAATATAATAGTTGATCACAAGTTGCACATAACTAGTGTGCTATAAATAATAATTATTAATTAAAATAATAATTATATCATTTAGAAGTACATTTCACAAATAAAGAGAGAATAGGAGCAAAGTAAACAATTTAATTAAAGTGTTTTTAGTGTGCTTGAGGAAATTAATAAATTTAAGTAATTAATATTTAATTTGAGGTTGAGTTATTTTTATAGAATTACAACTTAGAAGACCCTAAGAAGGGCTTGGATTTCTTTATTAGAGCTTCAAAGGGTTTTGGAGAGAAATTTAGTAGATTGACATTAAAGAGAATTTTAAAAGTTTAGGAGTATTTTGGATAGTGTGATTCAACTAGGTTGCTTCATAATTCAGTTGGTGGTTTTGTGAGGTAGGGTTTGAGATTCCCTTATAAAATTTGCTTTTAAAATTGTTTCTGAAAATATGCTTGAAATGAATTTCAGATCCATGAATGCTTTGAGCAAAGTTGAGAGATTAATTTTGTTAAGATATCTTTCTTATTATCTAGAAAATGTTGACAGAGAAAACTAGGTTGAACATTGTTGTAGAAAATTTGGTTGAAATCAACAAATCTAGAAAAACATGTGGAGAAACTCATAAAACTATCAAATTTATATGTGTTTGAATGTCCTATCCAATAGGAAACAAATTAACATTGAGAATTTAGAGAAAAATTGAATTGAAACAACTAAGGTTTCAATTAAAAATTCTACTTTTGAAACCTTGAAATTTAGCATGAAATTTCCTCAATGAAATATATAAAAATTAGACAATTTTATTGCCAGAAAAATCTTTTGGAAAATAGGAAAAAAATGAAATTATTTTGCTGAAAAATAATTTTCCCAATGAAACTCTGTGTGTGTGTGTGTGTGTGTGAGATTCAACTAGGTTGCTTCATAATTTAGTTGGTGGTTTTGTGAGGTGGGGTTTGAGAATCCCTTGTAAAATTTCCTTTTGAAATTGTTTGTAAAAATATACTTGAAATGAATTTCGGATCAATGACTGCTTTGAGAAAATTTGAGAGATTAATTTTGTTAAGGTATCTTTCTTATTATTTAGAAAATGTTGACAGAGAAAACTAGGTTGAACATTGTTGTAGAAAATTTGGTTGAAATCAACAAATTTGGAAAAACATGTAGAGAAACTCAGAAAACTGTCAAATTTATATGTGCTTGAATGTCCTATCCAATGGGAAACACATTAACATTGAGAATTTAGAGAAAAATCGAATCAAAACAACTAAGGTTTCAATTAAAAATTCTACTTTTGAAACCTTGAAATTTAGCATAAAATTTCCTTAATGAAATTTATAAAAATTAGACAATTTTATTGCAAGAAAAATCTTTTGGAAAATAGGAAAAAAAAGTGAAATTATTTTGCTGAAAAATAATTTGCCCAATGAGACTATATGAAAAAGATATAAAATATTTTTTGTGTTAAGATAGATATATATATAGCGGGGAGGGCGGTTCCAAACCCCACCCCCTTGCCACTATGGCAACAACTATCATGGCACATGTAGTCATCATACGACTCAACCCACAAGGGTACAATTCCCCACATTAAAACAAGTATATATATATTTTTAAGAAGATATATAAATATACTAAATAAAAAATAATTAATAATTTATTAAGAAAAAAATATATTATATTTAATTTTGTTCATCAATAAATAAAGAAAATAGTGATATTTGATTTGTATTTATTGATTGAAATAAATGAGATTTAATTTGATTTTGTATGGTTTTAATAGTTGATTTGGGTTTACAAAGGATAATAAATAATGTTCATTAATCACAAATATTAACATTTGATAGATACATCATTAGCATTAATATTTTATGATTTATATTTATATTAAATGAATGTTGTCCTTTAAGTCAAACTTTAAATGTTTGGGAGTTGAGAAATGATTTTTATTAAAATTATTGAATTTGGAGTTAAAGGCTTATTCTTGCAATGATAATTTAAGTGATATAGATGCATTATTTTTAATGTACACCTTATGGCCAAACTGGGCTTTTGGAAACAACTAATTTAAACTATATGACTAAAAGCTTATGTTTTTATATCATGATGGTTTTCAAAATAATATAGCTAGTTAATTAGGATTGTGCACTAGAGGTCATAAACTTGATTATTGTCATGCTGTGGCAGGTGTGTCTAATCATTAAACCCAATATGAATGTGAAAGCTTGTATTATGTGATTACTTGATTCTTTTATGATACTGTTGTTTGAGGACCAGTTTGAGTTATGGTTGTCTGTTACAAAGCCAAGATTGATTATTGTTTATTTTTTGAGTTATGAGATCATTTTTTTGCCTTGGTACATCCTAAGGGGGTGGCTTACAATAGGGATTCAGGGCCCAAAGTGGCCAGTTCCAAGGTAACCTATCATAATTTTGGTAATGAGTGATAACTTAAAATGCTTTGAGAATAGGCTAAACATTAATAAGATAATTATGTTCCTCACTCATGTCTTGAGTGCTACTACAAGCTACGATGGCAGTCAGAGAAGATGCTTGATCAATGTCTTGCATAGTTAATAAGCCTTGTCAATATGAAAGGTTACTGATGTCGCATGGGTCACATTGAGGGGCTGAGATCTAGAGTTACCAGTACAGGGTAACTCAAGTAGTTTGACCATTTGATGAAACTCCCTAATATCTAACATGTCTCCTTCGTAGATTTTTTCATTTGCCTTTGGTAGTTGTCATTTATTTGTTGGTTTTGATTTAGTATGTAATTGATATTTATTTTGGAAGTTGGATTTTGGTTTTTATTTTTGGTATGTGGTGTTGGCATTTGTGGCCTATCGGTATTTTATTTGTATCATTCTTTATCTTTATTTTATGGTACCCTTAAGGTAGAGAGCTTCCAGGATCCCTTCCCTAGGAATTATTTTTGTGGTTTTACATATGTGTGGGATCACTTTATCTTTCTAGCATGATGTGAGTGGACCTAATTAGGCTACCATGAAGTTAGGTGGTAATGATTCATTTCCATTGAGGTCAAAAAACTTGTATCATTGTTGGATGATGCATTATTGCAGTTGTACCATTCTTATTCTTATCTCTTGGAGACTTTCTCTTCAGTTGATGTGCCTATGTATTCATGTATTATGTATATAAGTCTTAAGGTCCTTATAGAATGATGTATTGTAACAATATTTGGTTTAACATTACATACCTTGCAACATGTGCAATGGATGTAGTGTATTGGACATAATTCATTGTATAAGTTGTACTTGTGTATTCATTATGAGATCATGTACCTATTTTTGATTAAGAAAACATGTTTTCAAGGGGCCCTAGAAATCAAATACAAAGCCAGTAAAAAGAACAACGTACAAACCAAGCAAAAGATATACAATGCACCCCACAACAAAAAATGGGACAAAGACACAACAGAACATAAACAAGAAGGGGGTACTAGGAATCTCATAACCCCCAAAAACACCAACTAGTGTTCAAAGAAAGGATAAACACTAATTCACCAAAACACCTTACAACAAGAACAAGTTTACAAAGTTAAGATTTTCCCCATAACCTCCAGCTTTTGAAATTTAGGACCATTGTCCAAAGAATGAGGGAAATTTATTTGAATGTTTACATTTAGCAGTGATCCATCCTTCTTCAATCTCAATAGCCACTGAATGTTAGGCCAACGAATCAGGAGACTTATTGGAAATATAACTAGCAAAAAGAATGACGTGAATAGCAGAGGAACTAGATCCACTCACCACAACACCTTTTTGGACAATGTCAGTATCCCTAACCTTCCCACTAGAAGCCTTCATAATAGCCAAACTAACCTCATGCTTTATAGAACCACCATTCTGATCAGTAACAAAGGCAGATGTTCCAAGGATAGAGCTAGCCAAAGGATAATCAACAACCTACTAACCCGAGCCAACCTCCAATAATCGAATAGGAGAAGAGACAAAATCACCACCCTATCACTGACCAACAATAGTATCATTTGATGGAACTTCTGTAGCTGAAGCAGACTTGACCATCGTATAATGTTGCCTCAAAGAACTCATCCACCATGAGGAGGATTTCTCATACTTGGTTTTTTTAGCCTTACACTTTGTTGCAACATGCCCAATCTTAAAGCATTTTGTGCATATAAATGGAAGACCTTTATAATCTAAAGGCCGAATTCAAGAACCGATAGGATTGCAAAGTTTAATCTCTACCGAAAGGCATTTAGAAAAATCTATATCAATAAGAATCCTTGCATAGGTAGATTGCATTATGTCTGAGAATTCCAAATCCACCATTAAGAAATTAACCAAGGTCTCACCTACTTCCTCAAGAATAGAATCATGCCAAAAATTAAGCGGGAGGTTAGGAAGTCGTACCCAAATAGGCATCTTACAAAAGGATTTAGTGGCAGGGCTAAAATCCTTATGCCAAGGTTTAACCATTAGAGGGAACCGATTTTCCCATGTGAAGAAATGATTACATAAAATGGTTCTCCTATCCTCTACATTATGGAATCTAGCAATAAAAAAAGTTTTACCAGAGGAAAGATATGAACAAAATTAGTAATATATGGATCCTAGTGTTGAGAGATACAAGCATGGAGCCCCTTGAGACTAGGCCAGAAACCCCTAAATCTACAAAAAACTACATCCTCCTCAAGGGACAAAGTCCTTTGCTCAAAATCTAAAACTATTTCCTTATCCAAGTTTATCGAAATAGATTAGTAGGTGGGAAAGGATTTAACAGTTGGCAACTTAGTGGTAGCCTCCAAACCCCTACCCAGACCCAAAGACTAGGCATAAAGGGCCCTTTCGTACCCCACAACCCAACTACAACCTCCTTCCAAGCCATGACTTTTTGCAAAATTACCTCATTAGTAACAGAGTGAGAGATTAGAGCCACTTTCAGAATCCCTCCCTCCTTAGGTTTAACCAACCTAGAGGCTGGGTCATTTAGCATTGAGGAAGAAACTAGGGGAGTCATAGGGAGATCATGTATCTATTATTGCTTTACAGATGTGGACATTGCACTTATGATTAAATTTAACTAATCATATTTATATAAGTATGATTCAACATTAAGGAACCCTTTAGAAATGTAAACTGTAACTGTATTGCTTCTCGTGTATTTGATGTGTCTGTATTTTTTTTGCTTCCAAATTGTTATCTTGATGTTGCATAAACTTTTAATGTAAATAAATTATTCAGTAATCATTGTAACATAAGATGTTGATAATTATTGGGTTCTCTAGTAGAGTGTTACAAAAATAGAAGGAGAAACACAGTGAACATGTCTCCCTTTATCAACGAAATGTTCTTATGTTATTACAATCTCATATTCCTAAATTTCATTTGTCCCCTTACTATTTGTTCTAGACCTTTTTTATTCTAAAATATTCTTCACATGCCTTGATGAGATCCTTTGTTCAATTGGGGTCTACGTCATCACCATTTTCAACTAATGTCATTTATTGTGAATCTTTTCTCAAAATAGGATCTTGTAGAATTAAAGAGGAAGAAGACTTGTAGATGTCATTTTTCTTTGTAGAAGTACCCTCTTTTTCTAAAGGTTGAGAGGTTCTAAATTCAAGCATCTTAGGTTGAAGTTGATGAAAGATCAACCCCACAACTCCCAAGAATCATTTGCATGCAAACACTTGTCACAAAAAGAGAGAAACAAGAGCTATGGAGGTTGAAATTCTCAAATCCACAGATGAGACATTCTTGATGAGGAAAAAGAGATATGGATATAATCAAAAGTGAATCAATCAAATAAGTAGAAAGAGAGATCATTCTTATAAAGGATATCGAAAACCTAAAAAGGTCTAACCTAGGTTGCATCATAATAATCAATAAAAGAATTAATTATTAGATGCCTAAAGTTTAGCTTAAGAAAACTAGAGTTGATTAGGAAATATCTAATTAATGTAACACCCCCCCTTAAGATAAACTTAGGGAGTAGCTAAAAACCTAGAAACTACTACTGAAAGTAAATTTGGGTCCCAACAAACAAAGTCCTAATGAGGTACCCAAGCACAACCAAATCTCTAAAAAGAGGAGAAATAGAGAAAACCACATGGGAAAAACCCTACTCCAAAAAGAGATGGAAAAATATGTTGAAAGAATTAGTGAAGGACTGAAGAAGCCTCCAAACTAGGGAATTAACCAGAAGATAGGAACAAAATATGATCAAGAAGAACACCACTAAGGCATGTAGAAGTTGCAAATCTCTATCAAAAGTAACTGTTGATCTGAAGAACCTCCACTAAAATAGAATTTGATGAGGTAGAGAAGACTGTAATATGCATCAAATCAAGAGGCACACAAAGGAAAACAACTTAACTCGAACATACAGATATCATGAAATACCAAAGCCTAAAGATCTAATCAATCAAACATGGAAGGTTGCAATCAAAGTAGGAATGAAAAAAAGAGTGTCTATATGGTAAATGACCTGTCTCACCAAAATGCATAGGTACCCAACCACTGTATTCGCCTAGTACATAGGAACAAATATTGAATACATATCCCACTCCATCAAACCAAGGAAGCATGAGAAACAATAGAAGAACCTCCCTAATGTAGAGAAGGGTGAGGGGACAAGAAACTAGAAAAGTGGGACAATAGAACTAAATGTCAAGGAACCACGACCAAGATGCACAAAAGAGTACATATGTGTGTACTAAGGTGATCAATTTCAGACACATCATGTGGCTAATGTTACAAAAAAGAAACTCAGTGGACAAAGGAAGATGGCAAACAAAGGCAAAACATCAACCCCCCATAACACTTTAATAAGAGTACTACAATAAGGCACAAGATATGGTGAGACCCAAGAATACAATAATCTGCATGAGTGTCCTCAAATAACACTGCTTGAATCATAAGGAAAAACTGCTGAAACAAAAATACAGATGAAATATGACACTTTATCTTAGTGTGTTTGCAAGAATGCATACAAATGATGTCTAAATAGACCAGAAGAGATGTAAGGCTAATACAATAGATAGTGTAACCCATGACAAAGCATTTAAAGCAACAAAATCAATCCCTAGAACTAAAACAACCAAGATATCTACCAGAATGCAAAAATGCAAAATACTAAATAGAACGTTCCTAGAGAAGAATCTAAAAAACAATCAACATCACTAGAAAGATCTCTAAAATACGTTTCCAATGATATAAATAATTCCCAAATCAGAGATTAGATGCTCAAGATATGTCTCCCGAAGTCCAAAATGGTACCCATCACTTTAACAATAGAAACAACCATTAGAAAACATCAAAACTGAAAATCACTTGTATCACTATGACGGGCTCATAACTAGCTTTTCATTGATATCTCATTTGCGAAAAACAGAGTTTGTATGCTCGAGATATGAGTAAAACTATGAAGGTAGGTCCAAATAAAGCATGAAGAAGTAACAAGAATGTCGATGCAATGCTGATGCCAGCAAGTAACAAGCATAAATTTGACAATCAAATGACCGTCAAGACAAAAAAATGCTAAAATGACCCCTATTGGAGAAAATATCTTATCGTCAAAAACATGTATTGAGGAAAGAGCCAGTGTTGGGAAAAAATCCAGTGGCCAAAACCAAAGTGTTGGGCAATGACAAAAATAATTAATGGGGTGTAAGTTGAAAAATTGTATAGGCCCCCAAATAGAATTATGCCCATGAAAAATGAGTACTCCTCGACCAAATCATAGCATAGAGGCCCAAATATAAGCCCGCTTCCAATACAAAAGGGCACTCGTCCTTGTCAATAAATCATAAACTAAAATAACCACTTTCAAATGCTGATGTGGCCAACCATGGGGCCACCTTCATTAATGGAAATCACCTCCAAAATAAGTGAGCAACTACCAATCAAGAAACCTATCGAATGCCAAAAAAATATGCCATCAAGGTCTTAGTCTACATTCCCCATAAATCATTGATAACACACCAAAATACTTTAGAGAAGGGCATGCCAGAGGCTTGTAGGATCACATAGATGTCAGTTGAGATACACACTTTTTCCAATGACCAATGCCAAAATCAATGGGTCAAGAATCATATGCTAACTCCACATAACCACCAAAAAACACACTTAAAGGCTAAGTACATTGGAGATGAGGTGGAGTGCACAATAGATTATTTGGTGGGCAACCCAATGAATAGATGTAGTCACCAAAAAATGGGTTTGATGTACCCATTGACATTATGGGATACCAGAGATGAACCTTGATTGGTGGAGGCCCTAAATGACTTATGCACATCAAACCTCTCATATATGTGTGGAAGCCAAGATACACTAGATCCAATCAATATACCAATGACCCCAACGTATAGGGTGTCATGAACTTTGAAAACCATTGACCAAGGGTGCAATACAAAAAACCCAACTATAAATGCAACCTTATCTAGCTTGGTGCATGAACCCGAAAACAAATTCGCCATCAAACAACCCTTAGTGGCACATAAACTACCCCAGATCTAATGGACAAACCCAGTGTAGGGCATGACATGGAGGGTTACAATGTGCATAACAGGCGCCATGTGGACCTTGTTGAGTCAATAACATTGATAGAAGATAGGTCGATTAAGGGCCCGCGGGAAGAGGATAGAGGGATGACCTCCAAACAAAGGAGACATCTATGGCAAGGTGGAGTGGACACCAAGGTGGGGCAAGTTCCACCATAAATTTCTCCAATCTCCTAAAATTTGTGCCTTTCCTCCCAACTTTAGTGCAGGCAATTAATTTTAATGCACATAAGAACCAAAGGAAACACATACTTGCCTTCCGAAGATTCAATGCAAGGCCCAAAAAACTCATACACATGAAGGGCGAGGTAGATGTGACTTGTTGCCATAACACGAGAATGGAGTCCCAATTACAAAAAGAATGTCAATTCTCGCATTTTTTAATTAATCTTTGCCTCATTTTGTGTGCCTACGTCAAAATGACCTGGGTGTGAAAAAATTTCCTTGGATTTCAACATCGTCCAAACTAGATGTATTTTATATGAGAATGGAGGATTTTGAGTACTTTGAGCTCAATGGTGATGTCTGTTTGGGCTCAAAGTGCTCCAAAAATAAGTCTCCCCCAAATCCAATACAAAACACTTTTAAAAACTAAAACCCTTTGAAAGAGAAAAAATACATATCTGAAAACTAAGCCAAACCTCTTACAAATAGAACAAGGGCATGAAGATTTGGAGCTCTAATACCATATTAAATTTGATGGAAGATCAACCCCATAGCTCCCAAGAATCACCTACATGCAAACACCTATCACAAAAAGAGAGAAGCAAAAGCTATGGAGGCTGGAATTCCCATATCCACAAGTGAGACATTCTTGATGAGAAAAAAGAGATATTGTTATAATCAAAAGTGAATTGATCAAATAATGACAAAGAGAGGTTGTCCTTATAAAGGAGATTGAAAACCTAAAAAGGTCTAACCTAAGTTGCATCATAATAATTAATAAAAGAATTAATTATTAGATGCCTAAAGTTTAGCTTAAGAAAACTAGAGCTAATTAGGAAATATCTAATTGCTCTCACATCTTGTTCTTCACTCATTTCTTGATTCTCCTAATAAGAAAATCAATTCTTTCATCTAAACATGTTAATTGTAGAATTGTCAAGTCTATGGGTGATAATAAATGAAGTTGTATCTTCTTATCGTAGAAACAACCGATATAATTCAACTCATTATCTTCTATACCAATCACATCTAATCCCAACTTAAAGTCAATAATTTGTTTCATTGTGAACCTCATCCAATCTCTCCTTAGAACTTCAAACTTATCTTCACAATCCTCCTAGAAGCCCTCATTGTTAGGAAAATGATTGAAACCAGGGCCAAGGTGCAATTATTTGTGAACATTATCTTTACTGTCAAAGGAGAACGACACAATGTAAGGATATAGACTTATTTTAACAGTTGATCTCTCAATATTTTTAGAATTAGCACTAGATTCATAACTATAATGACCAATGTCGATTGGAAATTAAATGTCACCAACTTGTCAATTTCTACAAATCCATTCAATTTGATTGACTTGCCTACAAATATTAATCGACATTAGTTGTTCATCCATAAATCTCAGTAATAGGAAAGGGTACCCATAATAGTATTGTTGAGATTAGGGAAGGTTGTCAGCAATGTGGGAGATTGTTAAGATGGAAATCATGTTGTATTAATGATAGATTTTGTCATTGATGTCAACATATGGTTATTGCTCAGTAAAATACACAGTGTTTAGTAGTCTTGAATGTGTGCGAATGAATTTCATAAGCTTCCACAATCCATATGCATGTTAGCAGTATTTTTGGATTCGGTTGTGTATCAATTTTTTTTGCATCAACTTTTCAGCTCATACTTCATGATTTATCCTTAGGATGATAGAGAGAACAATAGCATAGAGAGAGTATAAACCTAGAAGAAAAATGGGGATAAGAAGAGAGGGAGGGGCTCCAAAAATGAGGAGAGTCAAGGGGAAGAAACAACCATTAAAACACCATAAAAGCTACATCAACTTAAAAGAAAAGAACTACTTTGATATTAATAAAATTGAGAACAAAAATCTAACAAAAAAGACAAGACAAATAAACTCAACCACTAAAAAGAAATTGCAATTAATAACAAAATTAGAAAAAAAAAATACCCCACAAACCAAAACAAAGAAAAGGGAAAAGCAAAACAACCACAAAAATAATGCAATAAAGAAAATCAAGCATCAACCACAAACCACCACCTATAAAAACAAGATTAAACTACCAAAATAAATAATAGCAATGCAATAATATCAATTAATAATGATAGAATAAAGAAATAGCAGCAGCAACAACAACAACAACAACAATAAGAATAAATCTAATAATAACAATAACAATAATAAAACTAACAAAAAGAAACAAATTAACAAATAAGAAATATAATAAAATTTAAAATAAAATAGGATAAACAATAATAATAGCCACAACCAAAAAGTGAAAAATAAAAATAGAGACTCACAACAACACATTTAAATCGATATACAAAAGCCTAGAAGCCACCACAATGGTAAAAATAATAATTAATAAATAAATAAAATAATCATAAAAAGCAATAATAATAGTACTAATGATAAAAATAACACTAATAATAAGGATAATAAAATTAATAATAACTTTTTGGCTTAAGATTATTGGTTGTGGCTATTAATAATAAGGATTTCCCCCAAGATTGTTTCAACAATCTCCCTTTGGGAGGTAAGGTCCCACGCCTCTTTCTGGCCTAAGAACATTCAAGATAGTAGTATCCATTGCACTATGTTTCATGATTATCCAAAGGATAATTTGGCTCAGGGGTTTCAAACCTAATTATTGATCTCTTTGTGGGTGCTAAGTCTAACCAGGATCTAATTGAGATGGTGAATTCTCTAATTGTACAAGCAACTTTTGAATAGTTTGATATCATTTATCAAGAGGAAATGTTCAATGAAGTGGCCTTTATCACCTTGCCCATAAAATGTTCTGTGAATACCCCCATAACTTTCATATAGTTAGACCTTAGTAGTCTTGATCATGTTCCGGCCACCACAGATAATCGATCAATTGGGAGCCCTTCGATTTTGAGTCCCCTTTAGTCACCTCTGTTTGCTCGTGATCCCCAATTTCCTTCTTTTGACTTCTCACAATCCCTAAATTTTCAACAATCCTTGGTCCTTCCTAATTATCATCCCATCTCCCCCTAGCCCAAAGGTAGAAAGTTTAAAAGTGCAAAAACAAAAAGAGGAAATTGTGGTTGGCATCCAATCTACTATGGAAGAAAAAATTAAAAAAGTAGAAGCATCTAACGACCATTCCAACAAGGGGATTCATTCTTCCCTTATTAAAAGAGTCTTGAGGATAACTAGGTGTTCTCCTCAAAGGATACAAAGCTCATAACATGGAATGTCAGAGGCATAAACACCTCTAACAAGAGGGGGAGGGTCAAGAATCTTCTTAACAACTCTCAAAGTGATAGTGTGCTTCTTCAAGAGAAAAAGTTATTTGAGGACTCCTACTAGAAATCAATGGCTAAATGGCCCAAGTGGAAGTCTTCACATATCTAAAGTTTGGGAGCTTTTGGTGGTTGCACTACATTGTGGAACCCCAAGTCAATTGTTGCAATCTAGTTAACCAAGGCGTGGATTGGCAGCATCTAAGTTTCAAACACAATGATATTTCCTTTTGCGTCATTAACACATATGGCCCTTCTTCTTTGTTGGATAAGAAGAAACTCTGGACAATTTATTTTCCATCATTCATTCTAGGTTGGATAAACATTTCATCATTGGTGGTGACTTGAATTCTATCTGAAACGCGACTAAGAAGCAAGAAAGGATCATTCCTCCTACAAAAGTAGTACATGAGTTTGACTCACTTATTTAGGCCAAATACCGTATTGACCCTCCTCCATCAAATGAAAATTTCACTTGGAATAACAAGTGTGTCTCCTTCCCCATTGCCAAAAGATTGTACATGTTCCTTTTCTCTCATAACTGAAAGTTGCAAGGATTCTTGTTTAACTCTATGATTTTGGCATTTCTAGGCTCAAATTACTTCTCGATCTAGCTAGACTTGTTTACAATTGCATCTCAGGGTCTATCAGTTCGTAAACCTTCTTTCAAATTTGAAAGCATGTGGTTTAGACATCCACATTTTTTGCCTCTAATTACAGAATGGTGGGTAAGTGTTCCTTGGGTTGTTGGAACAAGAATGTTCTAGTTTCACAAAAAAATTCAATATGTTAAAACAAATCAAATCTTGGAACATCAAGGTTTTAAGAATATCTTTGTTTAGAAAGAAGTGTTGAAAAAGGAGTTGGAAGATATTAAGGAGCATATTATTAAAAATGTGTTGGATTCTCTAACCTTTGAAAGACATAAAGAGAAGATGTAAGAATGGAAAGAACTAAGCTGCAGAGAAGAAGAATATTGGAGACAAAAATCAAGCGAGATTTGGCCAAAGGAGTGGGGTAGAAACAAAAAGTTCCTCCACGCTTCATCTAAACTCCACAAGTCGGTTAACACTATTTTCAGCTTAAAATGTTGAATATGAAACCAACATTTCAGATCTTGTTGGAATTCAAAAGGAAGGAGTTAGATTCTTTCAAAACCTATTGCATCCCCCTACATGCCTCTTGCAAGATGAGAATAAGCTTCAAGAGTTAATTGATTCGATTCTGACATTAGTTTCTCAACAAGAGAATGACTCATTATTGGCTTTGTTCTCTCTAGAGGAAATCCAAGGGGTGGTCTTCTCCCTCCCCCTTGATAAGACACCTACCCCAGATGGATTTACAACTCTCTTTTTCCAAAAATATTGGGATGATATTTGTTGAGATCTATTGTTGGCCATGGAAGAGGCTAGAAGGAACACTCCTATACTCAAGCACTTCAACAGGACCCTCAACAAAACTTTAGAGCCTTAGTCTTTTGCTAATTTTAGGCCTATCTCCAATTGTTGTTCAATATACAATATCTTCACTAAATCTTTCTATCTGAGGCTCCAACCTATTTTGAAGTGAATTATCTCACCTAAATAGGGCGGCTTTGTTCCAAACAAAGAGACTATGGAAGGTGCATGATTATCCCATGAATCTCTTTATTCTATCAATTAGAATAGACTCCCTTCTTTTGTGATTGAGTTAGACATGATAAAGGCTTATGATATACTGAATTGGTCTTTTCTACTGAAAGTTTTAAAGAAGTTTAACTTTATTGATAAATAGTGTAAATGGATAAAGGTGTGTATTTATGGTGCCTCTTAGTCATCATTAATGGATCACGGATGGTTTTTTAAAATCATCTCAAGGCATTAGACAGGGAGACCCACTATCTCCTGCACTATGCATTGTCATGGTTGAATCCCTCGGTATGATTATTTCTTCCTGACACTCTCAAGGCCTCTGGGTTGGTGCTACAAATAAGAGAACAAGCCTAGTAGTGACCTACTCCCTATTTGTAGATGATACTCTTCTATTTGGATCTACTTATATCTCAAAGGTGAGGAAAATCAAATCAATTTTGGACATTTACATGGCATCTTCATGTCAGAAAATCAATGCTCCTAAATCCAAGATTATTTTCTTCAATGTTAGCAATGACATTGCCAACAAAATTTTTAAAATTATGCATTTTTCAAGGGATACTCTTCCTTTTTCATACCTTGGCATTCCCTTTTTCATGGGTCCCAGCAAAACCACATACTAGAAATCAATTATTGACAGAATCGTGTCGTGTACCCTTGATTGCAAAGTTTGTTTGGTTGTCTCTCTCAGGGAAAATTTTTATGTATTAAATATCTCATGTTTGTCATCCCAAATTACTACTTCTCTATACTCCAAGCTTCAACTGGCATTATTTCTCAAATTCAGAAAATTATTCAGGATTTCTTATGGTCCAATAACATGACTAGAGAACTCAAAATTCCTCTTATCTCCTTAAAAGAGATGACATGCAATAAACATGAAGGTGGAGTCGGCCCTCAAGACCTTTCTAAAATAAATATGGTATTTGGGGGGAAGTTGGTTTGTAGCTATATGAACGCCCACACAAATAAATGGTGTTAGATTATCCAATAGAAATATCTTGACTCATGACATGACCTTGTGAGAATCTTTACTGCCCTAGATCCTCCAAGGGGCTCAACAATTTGGAATGTTATGGTAGTGTCAAAATGAATAGTTTCAAAATACATGACATGGAAAGTCAACAATGGGAAAAAAAATTGGTTCGAGATGACTCTTGGAATGCTCTTCCTCCAATCTCGTTGTCTTCTCTTCTGGAAGTGGAGTACACCAAAACCTTTCAATCTCATTGGGGCAAATTTTTAGTCAATTGCATTGATCATGTGGACATTTATACAAGGAAGGTAGCTTATAACGCCTCGCTCAGGAACCCAAAAGAAATGAATCTAATATGTTACAAAGTTTACAAAACTATTTTTGAAAAGTTTAAACAACTTAAAAGTAACAATGTGGAAGCAATATACACATACACAACATTTACACAAATGCAATTACAATACAGATTTCATTCTTGAAGGTTTCCTTCATGTTGAGTCACATTTAATAAATTTTTATTAATAAGTTTAAGTCTCATTACAATTTCTATAATCATAAAATGAACATATACATGCACAATCTCATATACACATACATAAAATAACTAATATGATAGTGTACATTTAAATAACATCATCCAATGCTCGTGTCACAGGGTATGAAATAATAAATACAAGTACATCAATATACAATACAATATCCTATAGGATCTCAAGACACATGATACATCGATACATGAAATAAATAGAAGTCTCCAAGATAAGAATAATAGTGATAATGGTACAACTATATCAATGAGCATCCAACATTTATCAAACTAAGGGGGACCCAAATGGTAAGAAGAAACTACCTCTTGACCGCGTGGTTACCTAGTTAGGCTTCCACTCCCACCATGCAAAGAAGATATTGTACAATCCAAATATGAATATCAAATCATAAAATCAATCCTAGGCAAGGAATCATGATAGCCAAAACTAACTCAAGGGTAACACAAACTAATCAAGAAGAAGAGATCATTACAATTAATCCAATACCAACACCACATCCCAAGTGAACATACAAATACCAAGTATAAATTAAGATAAAGTTAATGAAAGGTATCCACCTTAAGTCAAAGGTCACATGTCCAAGAACAATAATCAACAGATAAAAATTGTCATCAATAAAAATAAATCACCAACCATAAGAACATCCAACAATAAGTAGACCACCAATAACTGCACCACTAGAGGCAAATACAAAATCTATTGAGGTGACTCAGGCTACATACTAGGGAGTGTCATCACATGCTAAAATTTCTCTAGCTACCCTAGACTAGTATCTCATTAGACCCTAGACCCTCAAGCGTTGAGTTACCCTAGACTAGTCACTCTGCACCTCGAACCCTCAATGTGACACATGTGGAAGTAGAATACTCTCTCATGAAGACGAGGCAAACCAGTCATACCTCTCACTAGGTATTATGGGTGTTAGATATGGGTCTCTAGATCCACACACACTTAAACATTATCATTATTCATGAGTAGCACATTGGAATGACATGAGGTTATTCATTTGATATGTAGACAAAAGGCGATATGTTGTCTTCTAACTAGACGGGGAAACCATATGCTCTCAGAATCAAGAGTCCAATAACCATAGACCAAGCTAGTACGAAGGATTTGAATAAGAGATGGAGATAATGTATTAATCTAGATGAAATGCATATTTGATTTAAGAACAAGATAACCATAGTAATCTACAATGAATGCAAGTAATCTAGATGGTGAGCATATGAATGCAATGCAGATCTGCATGTGAATGATCTAGCAATTTCAACAACATTTCAATACCTACCTTTCCCCATCCTTTTCTTCCCAAGAGAGCCTTGTATTTATAAGTTTTGACAATACTCTGGGGTGGATTTTGAATTAACCATGGTGAGGTTGGGTTTGAATAATTAATTCGTAGTGGAGATCCCACTAGAATAAATAATTCAAAGTGAAGATCCCACTTAAATAAACAACTCAAAGTGGAGATTCCACTTGAATAAACAACTCAGAGTAGAGATGTCAATTTGGTTAAATAAATTATATTTATGGACCCCATAATGAATCAAATATTCATTATGGATAAGGGGTCCCTTCTCAATATAAATTTGATTTCAAGAATAATGAATCATTTCCTTTTACTCTATAATTGATATTCATGTGTCATTTTTGAATGGGTTCAAATTATTTGATTTGTTTGATTTGTTGGATCAATTAATTTATTTTGAACCTCCCCCCCTAGGATATAATTTCGCATTTAGGGGATTGACCATATTTATTTTATTACATTTTTCCCTCTATGAATTGACGTGTGAGTAGCACATTGATTCAAAGAAATCATGAGTCTAGAGCATAGACCAAGATCTGAGATTGCCTCCAAAAATATATGACACAGAGACCAATCGATGATAATTTTAGGGTTATCTACAAAACAAATCTTAATCCTCTGGAATACAAAGAGAACACCTGGTTACCAGTCATGATTTGCAAAATTGTCCCCCAAAATGAGGCTCAATCATCAAGAGTTAGGGTCAGATTGCAATGATATGTATTTAGTAAGTAATGATTGAATTAGATTTGCAAAACTATCTCTAGAATGTAGCTTAATTCTCCAGAGTCTAGATAGAGCACCTGAATACTGGTCCAAAAGGAGATAATAATATCATGTCATAAGTTGTAGAATTATCCCCAAAATGAGGCTTAATCCTCAGGAGTCTATGTAGAACACTCAGATACTTGTTCATCAAACTATGACAAGAACTGTTATAAGATTGATCTATTAAATAACATATGATGTTAGGTAGGGGGGAAAAGATGCCCAAGTATTGAGATGCCCCTAGTGAATAGGACATTATGTTCAGATTTAAAGTTGTGAGATTTTTGATGTTGTTTTTAATGATGTAATCATCATCGTATCCCCTTAAGAGAAAAGTTGAAAGATGACACCTTAGAAATAAGGTGATTCTAAGTGATTCAAAGGTTTGGTTGATCTTAGTTGACCATAATTGACCAAGGTTGAATTTTTCTTAAATTTTTGAAAAGGTTAGAGAAATGTTGTTGTGAGGATAGTCCAAGATTCACAAAGTATCAGTAAGATGGACTGCACAAGTGTTCGATCACATCGGTCTTGAAATTTTAAAGTGTGGTTTTGAGCTATTTTAAACGTGTCAAAATTTGAATTTGATCCCGAAAATAGGTTCAGAGTGGTCAAATTAGCCAAGGGGGTGATTTTTGTGTCAATAAAAGCACTTTAAAAATTAGGTCAATACCTATATAAGGGCTTAAAGGGTAGTTTTCAAATCATTTGTGCATTTGTCTTTGGTGGAGAGAAGAGCTTTGAGGTGAAAACATGAGATGTATAGTTGTAAATGTGATGAATGATCATTATCTTGATGTAGGATAGCTGAGACTATGCAAATGTGATTTTCGATTGCCATCTTATGCAAGTTTTCGATTGGTTGTCCTTTATAGGTACTTCGTCAAATTGATCCAGACCAACCAAAGAATCAAATGCTTTGTGTAGCCAAGATGTAGTGTGATACATTTGAAGAGAACGATACCCTCTTGAGTCAAAATATGTAAGTGAAGTAGTATTCCATGATGTACCTAAAAACAAAGCAAGTATGAAATGCAACCTTATGCAAGCTTTAGGACTGGTTACTGCACCCGCAAGATTTTTATCATCACTGAGATTTTAGTTAGACCCACACATGTCATAAAACTTGCACTAACTTTGCAATCATGCGAATATGAATACAACATGTCTACTTTTCTTAGGATTAAATGTAAGCATTTGAGGCACAAGAAGCTAGAATGACCAGAACATTCGTCCCTTTTAATGTGGCAAGGAAACATAAGCATCATATCATAAACTCCAAGATGACCAAAATGTTTCTTGTGCAAACATAGAAGACACGCAAGAGATCCTTCTCTTGCTAAGTAGTTATTAAGCCTTTCATTTGCAATGACCCTTGCGCTCATAACCTAAGATAAAAGTGTGTTAAGTATACTTGCAGTGTCCCTTATGTACACTTACCATGACAAGCATCAATATGTTGCTATAGCATAGAGAATTCACTCAAATAGTCAAGGAGAAGAACCAACCTCACTAAAGTGTCCATATAAAATAAGTCGAGGTATACATGACCATCCAATATGAGATAGATGATCTTACAGTAGACACCCCATTTACATGTATATTTTAGATCATTGGAACCAAACTAACAAGTAGAAAACCAAGAAAAGGTCATGCCCCCAGTGCTTGCTTCTCTAGTCAAAAGAGACATCCTCAAGTTTCTCAAAGGGGAATGATAGAGAAAAATCCAAACACACAAAGAAAAACTCAACATTTCTCAAAAAATGTTATCATTTTTAGTCCAATTGTAGTGGATTGATGTTAAGCGCTAGTATTCAGAACCAAGTGTGTGAGAAATCTCATCAGTAGGAAGACAATAGTAGGCAAACTCAGAACAAATAGTGACTAATGCTTGAGACATTCTTTGAGAAACCATAGGGTGTGCCCCCAAGACCATGACCAGACTCAATCCATACAGGGGTTTTGAGTAGTGCTTTGAATATAACTAAGAGCATACACAAGAGCAAAAAGCAACAAATGTAAAGTAAGAAAGTAATTGTACAAGAACCAAACAATGCACTATGAAAATGAGGCATTTGGAAATGAGTGGCACTCGCTTATCTTGGTATTTATCATATGTGAAATTTCTCTGACATGAGAAACTAGTGTGTTATAGCTATCAAAATTCATCAGATGTGATGGACTTAGCACATCATGTCAGCTCCATAGGGATGATAGGGCCGAAATTTTTTTTGGAAGCAACTTTTTGGGAGGACCATATGGTGGCACAACTTTTAGATAGACCATATTGTGGCATAATAGTCAAAAGATATCGCAATGGATGTGTTGGCAAGATATAATTGGTTTTTGGTACAACACAAGGGATTGCGGTCATGCAAAATTTGAACCATGTGAATATAGCAATGGATTATTGAGTACAGGTAGTGAATATCTTATTGGCTCCTCTCATGTCAGTAGCACACAATGGGAAGATCAGAGAGTTGGTAATAAATAGGTGAGATAATTCATCTTCCTACTCAGTGTGTTCAAAGAAGCTTTCTGATAAAGAGATTTTGTGTGTAGATAATTCTCATGGTAGATTCACAAGAGTAGTCTCTACAAAAACTTGAGACGGTGGAGGTGGCGATAGGAGGATTGGTTGATGAAGACAGTGATAGCATAGTGGAGAAGAAATGGATGTGGCAAAAGAGAAGCACCAAGCATAGGTGATAAGAGTCACAAGATGCTTCGTCTCATCATGATGTGCAGAGGTGCTATTGAAAAGTAATGGATGTTGACCAAGTCGAGCCAAGTCATGACCAAGCTAGAGGGTAAAAGCATAGATCCGTGTCATCGTTTATGATACCAAAACCTATTCTGGTCAAATCTCATTTCTTTATCAAAACTCAATTTTTTTCAAAAACTAAAAATACCCTTTTATAGATCTCAAATTCAATATCATCATTATATAAATTTTGGAGTGTTTTGATTAGTTATAATATGTTATAATCTAAAAATATTATAAGTCAATATTTCAACATTTCAGAAGATGCTCCCTCAAAAAAGGAAAAAAAATAGTAAATCATATCAAAAAAATTTAAAAATCATATTTATCTCTAGACGAGAGAATCCTCTTGATGAATATGTAATTATTTTTCAAGAAGGTATAGATTTGATAGGGAAGTTTTGACGGGAAGAAAAAACTGTTGGATTCTGATAAGGTCAAACTTGAGTAATAATAACAAAGAAAATATACATCAAAAATAATTATTTCTTCTTTTTTTCCCTAGCTATACATGTCATCTATAAGATATTTTCAAATCAGAACAAAAAAAGATGATTTGCATATACTTGTTTGACAGGAACTACACCCTATATTCTTTACAATTAAAAAAGGGACTTCAAAATAAAATAAAATGAATAAATTCTTACTCAAAAAAATTATAAAAATTATAGGCATAAAATTCATCCAATTCTACACAATTCATCAGTTTATATCATCTTCATATTCTAAATACAAATACCATTTTGTTTTGTCATTAATGTTGAACTGTCGCATTCTCATATCCTGTTTCTTTATAAAAAGGTGACACAGGTTTGTGCTTTTACCCTGGAGGTGACACAGAGAATCCCAAATTGCTACAAATGCTATCAGAAAGCATAGTAAAATTCATGGAGAGCATCATGAAATTCATGGAGACAACAGATGGGAGAAAGCAAGCCGTTGAGGTTGATGCACACCCCATGATGTGGATAGTCAAGCATTTGACCAAGTGTCTCTAGAAGAGACCTTTCTGAATGTGGAGCAAGGGTTTCTGGTGAGGAGAAAAGTGTCACCTTGGAAATAATTAAAAATTGTTTTGAGGGGAACAAGTGATACTCCTGAAGAGAAAATAGGAGGCTTTTCCATGTTCGCATTCTAATCATATTCTGGAGAGTCTCCTAATGTTACTATGTCCTAGTGTTACTATGCAACTAGCTCAGGATGTAGTAGTAGTGATGGATGTAGAGTTGAAGAGAGCTTTGGCAACTAAAAAGGAGCAAGTTGATAATACCAAGAAGGACTTAGAGTTATTTCAAACTCTAATTGAAAGAGCACATGAAGATGACACTCGAACAAAAGCCAAGTGCCTAGAAGAAATGTTGTCAGTAGAGCAAGCACAAGCTGAGACTACAGAGGCCTCCATGAAGATAGAGATATCGTGGAAAGAATCCATGCCGAGATGGTCTTTTTGCATTCCCAAATGGAAGCATTCAGGGAGACTATGGTACAATCTAACAATATTATGTATAGTTCGTAAGAGTAGCTGAACATGGTGAACACTAGGATTACTTGGTACCAGAATCAGCTGAGTGTGGTGAAGCATGAGAAGGAATCCATGGAGATGTTGGCAAATAGATATGAGCATAATTGCGACATGGCATAAAGGCTAACCACTCTCCCTGGAGCAAAATGACTACGGATGGAGATGAAAGAAGTTATCCAGAGAAGTCTATGAAGTCCGCACAAGAGGCAACTTATTACATGGGGATGTACCACCAAGCAGTCCCTATAGAGCAAAGGAGAGGGATAACTTATTCAGAGAAGTAGTTCATGGAGAAAATGAACATTCTACTGAGACATGACAACATCCTGATTTCAATGGACATAGTTTGGGTTGGTTCAAGGATGAACCCGAAGGGGTCATTGTCTGGAGAAGCACAAGAGGGAGTGCCTACAGCTAAAATCCAAGTAATGAGTGCTTGCTCTTTGTATGTCAATTTTGTAGAGATATTTTTGTGAATATAGGATTTTTTAAGCTTTCTTTTTCTTTGTGTGGCATGTTTTGTAGCCAATGCTCAATATGAATAAAGCCCTTTTTGTTTTTGTTTTCTAAATAGTGCATTGAATATTCTATCATCACATGATGTTAGTTTGAAACATCGTGACTGTTTAGGTTTTTAGATTTTTTGGTATTTTGAAAGTATATGGATGTCTTTGGGATCTTTAGAGTTTTTCGTATGCATCGAATAGGACAACAAACTAAAGTAGGGAAGATGCAGAATGCAAAGCACTCAAAGTAGGAATAGTGCTAAAAAAAGATATTTTGGGTATTACCAAGGTGGCTATGACTAAGGTCTCACTAGGATACTAATTTTTTTTAGGACTTCAAGAAATGTACAAAGACCTTCAAGAGAAAGTCAACTATAGAATAGTTTCAAGTGAAGGTTATTGATCGACTCCTTGAGCGATTCTCCTTCAATTGTAGAAAGTTGATAAGCACTGGACCCAAACACTATAGTGACTATGTATGGCCCCAGCTAGTTAGGTTCAAACTTCCCTTTTTGTATCCTTTGTTGTTAATTCTTAGGGTTTTCCCTTTAGGACAAGATCACCCACTTGAAAATTGTGAGATTTTACTTTCTTGTTGTAGCTTCTGGACATTCGCTTTTGATAAGCTTGGAGATGATTAAATGTCACTCGCCAATATTCATCTAGTAGTTCTAATTCTTGTAACCGAGATATTCTGTAGTCATCATCAGTGATGAGACCCTTTAGAGAGATTCACAACATAGGAATCTCAACCTCAATTAGCAACAGAACATCTGCTCCATATACCAAGGCATAGGGTGTTGTTCTTGTAGGAGTTTGAATACTTGTTCTATAAGCCCATAGAGCCAGATTGATCTAAAGGTGCCATTCCCTTCCAAATTTATTGACTATGTGAGGTAAGATCTTGAACAGAGCCTTGTTGGATGCGTTTGCTTGTCCATTACCCTAGATATAATAGATGGAAGACTAGTGTTGTTTGATTTTAAATTTTGAGCACAATTCCTTGAGATTTTGTATCAAATTATCATCTTTGGCCTGATAAATATCATTAACTTGGTTGATTATCAACTGAGTCACCAAGATATTGAGTTGATCTACACTCCATTCAACAACAATTTTCATCCCATTGATCAAGGGCTCATATTCAACAATATTATTTGTACAAGGAAATAGAATCTTGTATGCCTTTGGTAGAGAATATTGTTGTGTGGTTATGAATAAGATTCTAGCACTAGGTCCTTGTTGTGTGAAAGAGTCGTTGAAGAACATCACCCATGTTTGATGTGTTAGCACTAAGATAGACTCATCAGGGAATTCAATATCTAGTGGAAGAAGACTTTGCATTGGTGATTTAGCTAGTTGATCCGCAATTGCCTTCTCTTTGATAGCTTTTTGTTCAACATACTCAATATCAAATTGACTTAGGATCATGACCCATTTAGCTAACCTTCCTATTAGAGAAGCCTTGCTGAGTAAACACTTCAATGGTCAATCTTTGCAATCAGGTGTGTAGTATGAGCAAGCATATAGTGGTGTAACTTTTGGGAAGCAAACACAACTGCTAAGCAAGCTTTCTCAATCGTGCTATAGCTTATCTCATATGAGATCAATGTGCGAATGAGGTAGTAAATAGCTTGTTCTTTATTATTGTGATCTTCTTGAGCAAGCAAAACACCTAGAGATGAATCAATCACAAAGATGTATAAGATAAGAGGCTTCCCAAAAATAGGAGACATGAACACTGGTGGATTAGAAAGATATTGCTTGATTTTTGTCAAATTTTTATCACAATCTGCATTCCAGACATATTTTACACCCTTATGAAGATTTTTATTGAAAGGTTATGATTTTGCAGCTAATTATGATATGAACTGGTGAATAGATTGAAGTCTTCCTTGTAGCCCTCTCATCTGATTGATGTTGGGAGGTGGAGGAATTTCTAGTATAGCTTGTACCTTTTCTAAGTCTACCTCGATTCCTTTTGCAGAGATGATGTAACCAAGTAGCTTACCTAATGTGACATCGAAAGAACATTTCTTTGCATTCAACCTGAGACTGAACCTTTCCATATGATCTAGGATAGGTCCTAAATCTTTAAGATGAGTAGTTCTTTGTGTACTTTTTACTAAGGTGTCATCAACATAGTCTTCCATCATTTAATGCATCATGTCATGGAAGATTTTTGTAACTTCTCATTGATATGTGGCACCAAGACTCTTGAGACCAAAAGGCATCACATTCCAGCAAAAGGTACCCCATGCACAAGTGAAAGTTGGTTTTTCTCGATCTTCTGGTGCGAGTTTTATTTGATTATAACAAGAAAAACCATCCACTAGTGAGTACATTTCATATCCTGCTATCCATTATCATATCAATATTGGGGAGTGGAAAGTCATCCTTAGGATATGCTCTATTCATATCTCAAAAGTCTATGCAAATCTTGATAGACTTATCATGTTTGGAAACTAGAACTATGTTTGAAACTCATTCAGCATAATCCATAGCACAGATGAAACTAGCTTTTAGGAGCTTTTCTAATTCATATTTGACCAGTAATGCCACATGAGGATGCATTTTCTTGAGATTTTATTTAACGGTTTCACGCCTAGTGCAATAGACAAATGATGCATGATGAGATCAGGGTTTAAGCCTAGGATATTTGAATAGGTCCATGCAAAATTGATCTTTTTTTCTCAGAAGAAAGCCACAAAATCTTATTTTATTCTTTAGACAAAGACTATGCAAGGTGTATCATCTGAGGTTGTTCCTCTATTCCTAGACTTATTGCTTGTTTTGGCTCAATAAATACTGGTGATCTTTCCTAAACATGACTTGGAAGCGCATCAAATATCTCATCCTTAGATACCTCAGAGAAATTTTCACCCTTGGATACGCCTTTTTTTTTTACTATTTTTGGTTTTGATATTGCCACAATGTGGTTTTCACTATTGGAACATTGATCCTTTTTTCTTTTAATTGTATGATTGAGATATTTGATGCCAGCTTCAGTAATATTGAGACTCTGTTCACCAGTGGAAGATGTTATCGGTTTGATAGTATGTAAGTAGCAGGCAAGAGCATATTCATTCTAGAACATAGGGACTTCAATAGATGTAGTTTTGGAGCTCCAGTCTATTAACTCAGGATATGTGAGTGAGAGAGAAGTGGCAGGTCAATGATATTCACAATATAGTCATCAAATGCATGGACAAGTAATTTGAGACCTAGAGCAATTTCATCCAAATGTTTTTTTGAATCCCTTTGAGTTCTAACCACAGTAATTGAAGACTTGTCGACATTAGAAGAATGAGACTCATCCAACCAAACCCTGGATTATTCACCTATTTTGAGTTAATTTTCATATGTGTGTACTTGATCTATAACCTTGTCAGAATTTTCCTCAGAGAGAATCAAATTCATATTCTTGAGAGTCTATACTACATGGAGTTAAATCATAAAACTCTCCAACAATGATGGGAACTCGTTCTCCACTCTTGTTATCGTCTATATTTTTATAGAGGCATTCCTCAATTACAATATGACTAGATTCACCCTGTTCCGGCTGACTTTAGGAAGTATCAATAGTATCATTGGAGGCATCACTATCAACTTCAATAGTACTGACATGTTGTACAAAATCCTCTGGCTTTGCAAAGAATGCAACAAGATCTAGTCAGATAGGATGAGGAAAAGCGCCCTTGCTATCAGAGCTTTCAATTTGATTATCAGACTCAGGTTGTGACTCAATTCTAGAATAAATTTATTGATCCCTAGATGAAAGGGAACCTTCTTGAATCCTAAACCCATTGTGTCACTAGGTCTTCTAAATTTTTCTTTAATCAGATCAATCAAACTATTATCATTGTGTCCTATAGGACCCTTTCCTTTGTAACCAAGACATTTTATCAATTTCAGACCTCATACATACTTTTCTAGATTTATCTCACAAGCTTGTTCTATGAGATCAATTGGAACTTCTTTGTATAACCATGCTACAATAGCTCTATTTTCATCCTCTTTTTCTAGAGGTATTGTAGCTTTCACAAAGGACCCATTGAACTTAGTCTTAGGTGAAACCATGAAAGGTTTCTTTACTTCAAATGGTCTCCCATAATGTCAGGGAAATTTAGGAAGAGATGTTAAGGACAAGACTGGTTCAATGTGATACCCTCCCATCCCATCTTCGGTTATTTTGAGAGTCTTGTCTATTTCTTGCAACTTGATGACCTGGTTATCCATAGACTCTCTATTGGAAAGAACAAAACTATCAACATCTTTAAGCATGTTGCAAGTGTAACTATTATTAGCTAGTATTGTAACTTCAGACCTTTGGAATGGAAATTTGACACATTGATGGTACGTTGAAGGTACTGCTTGCATTTCATGAATCCATGGCCACCCTAAAAATATGTTGTATGCTAAAGGGATATCCAGGACTTGACATGTAACATCCCTCTTTATAGGACCAACTCGTAAAGGTAATACAACAAGACCTAGGGGTTTGCATTCGACCTCGTCATAGGCTTTGATTGTTATCTTGTGATGAGGATCAATTGATTCTTTTGCATAACCTAGATATTTAAGAAAAGTGGTAGAACAAATATTAAGACCAGCTCCATTATCTATCAACACTCACCAAACATGCTTTTGATGTATCATGACTTCAATGTGCAACGGTTAACTATGAGGATGACTCAAAGAATTATCATCTTCTTCCGAAAATGATAGGTAATGAGGTGAAGTCAAGTGACCCACCATGGATTGATAATTGTCAAGATCAAGGTCTTGAAATATGCTTTCCTTTTTGAGGGTCTTGTCAAGAACTTGCCTATGAGCAGATGAGATCTTGAGTAATTTGAAAATCGTTCTTTGAGCATTCATCAGTTGCAATTGCTTAAGTATGTGATAGACACCACTTCTAATATCTAGGGTTTGTGAAAATTCAAACAATGTAACTCAAAAATAGCTAAATACCTTTCAAATTTGATGATTGATGACGAGTAGCAACTGAATCCAGTTCATAAACACTTAAATCTTCTTTCTCAATTCGCCTTTGTGCTCTTTGTGCACTCTATAAACTCTGGTAAGTGAAAATGAGTTGAAAATTGACTATATAACCCTTCATATTTGGCAATAAATGCTTAGTACTTACATAGTTGTAAGCTCAACTATCATAGGAATTTCAACGCGCTTGGCTAACACATGATTTCCAATATGCTCAGCCACAACTATAATATCACTCACACTCGACAACAATTATGAAACTTTCCATGCTTGACAACAATATAGTTCAATTAACAAAACTATAGATTTCTTCCAAGTTCTAATCAATACATTGTATCTTAATTCATGCATATATAAACTTTTCATATTCCAGATTCTTGGAACTGATGCATAATATAATGTTTGAAATATTAGTCCCATACATATCTCTTGATTGCCTAGTTGGGGCTGATGTGATCATCTCATCCATTGGATGAAGTGACCTCATTTGAGCTTGATGTGTTGCAATCTTCCTTCTTCTTCCATGTCTTGTTCATTTGCACCTTTACCTTCTCTACATTGACCTTTTCTTTGCCTTTAGTGTTACCATTACTTGACGCTGGTGACCTAGTTGGACAATTTTTGCTGACATGACCAATCTTGAGACAACTAAAGCATGTAGTCTCACTCATCCATCTATTGTAGTTGCCTCTGAAATGTGTTCTAATGTGATTCTCAAGAACATGTCCATATTCTTGGTCTTACATTCATGTTCCTGATGCCCTTGCTTGTTGCACTTATGACAGTAACCCTTGAATTTCTACTTAGGGTTCTGATTTGCATTGTTGCTCCTACAAACATTTGTTGTATGACCTAGGTTTCCACAATTATGACAAGTGTGTTTGTAGTTCTTACCTTTGTTATTCCTTTTCTTAGCACTTTTAGATGATTCTCCTTCCTTAGAACTGATGTATCCTAATCCAGTAGTATCATTGTTAGGTCTTGGAGATTTCATCAGTTTCTCAAAGTACTTGATGGCTTTACTAGGTTTGTTGAATCTTTCAATGAATTCCTTTTCCACTCTTAGTTCATTCCTCAGTTGATCATTTTGTAACTTCAAGGTTGTGATCTCAATGTCCTTTCCATTCAATTCATGGTTTGCAATCATTAATTGATTCATTGTATCCAATTGCATGTTAGCAAGCTTTTTCACATTTGATGTCTTCTCTTCTAGTATGTTGGTTAGTGTTCTTTTGTCATCTTCAATCATGAGTTTTCCTTCCTCAACTTTATTTTTCTATTTGGTCACCTAACATAGAAATGCTGATTGGACCTCTTGTTATATCTTAAGATTTTTGACCTCTTTAATTAGGTCATTGTTCTTTTCCATTAGATCTGTAACTACTTGAGTTTTGATTCTCAAACAATCCAATAGTGTCTTCTTCTTGGTAATGAGTGTCATTTAGCTGAATAGCTAGTTCCTCTCTTCTCTGCAATGAATGTTATAGTTCATCTCTTACTTCATTGAGTTGGTGTAGGGCAAGTTGTACTTCAATATTTTGGTTCTCAATAGTCTTTCCCAACTAGTAGACTTCCATCTTCAAGATCTTTCCTCCAAAGATGTAAAACTTTCCTTTCAAGAGAACAAAGCTCTCATACCAATTTTTGGCAATGAGAAAGTAACTCTACGGGGGGGGTGGGTGAATCAACACTTCAAAACTTTAACCACACATCCACCTCATAATTTAGCATATAAATTTAAATAGCTAACTACACATATTCATCCATGGGATGAAACAAATAACACATGAAACAATAAATTTGTTACTCAAAAACCCTACAATGAGAAGGCACCACTAGGGTGGGGATGACAACCACAAATCTTCACTACTATAGATTTAAAGTCTAGCCAATTATGGTTATAATGAGTTTGACCACAAACTATGATCTACCCTTTGAGGGGTCTGCCTTGTTAAAGGCTTACAAAGACTATTAGGTCTCACCTTGTTAGAGGATTTCAACACCTTGTTAAAAGTGTGCCTTGTTAGAGGACTTAAACTAACAATAAAGAAAGCACTTAGTTAAGAGATTTACACAAGTCTATTAAAATGATTCAACACCATGATCCTTTGGTTAGCACTCTGTTGCTAGAAATTAGATCTTCTCTTTTCTGATAAATCCTTGATCCTTCTGATCAGATATGTCTCTGTTGCCCTCTCTCTGCTTTCCTCTGTTCTCTCTAATTGATTCTACAATTTAGATAATTTTCATAACATCCATAGCCACCATGAATGCTCTCTTTTCACTTAGAATTCATATACAAACTTTTTAGGGTTTGCCTTGCTAAATAAACATAGGTGGAATGAATTAGGCAAGAACTAATGATTGAGGTTGATTCATATTGCCACTTAATTCATCTCTTGATTTTATTGGTTGCATGTATTGCATAGGGATTTGTAATATACCTCCATACTTATCTTCTAGAATCATAAAATAATGGTTAAAAAATGGTTTACATAGAAGTTTGTGCCATTAAAAACAACTATGTCCAATATTGTTCACTCAACATCTGATGACTCTAATGCTTGGCCATCGCTACATTCTCAATGTTGTAACTCAGCTTATGAATGGCTCAACATACATTCTTTACTTGGCTCCTAAATCACTCGACATGTATAGATTGCTCAATTCATGAGTGACTTGGCACATACTATTTGCTCGACACATACTGGTGCTCGACACTAACTAGGTATATTGCTCAACATGTGTTGTCTTGTAACTAATGCTCAACATGCTTTGATCACTCAACTTGTACTGTAATATTGATAGAAAATGACTATGTTTTTTGTCACTGACTTGTCCATACCAATTTGAGATTAACATAATTGGTATCAGAGCACAAACCCTACCAACAAGAAGCCTAACAACTTGAGGGAAGATCGGTTAGCAACCATGAAGTTTTTGAAGCAATATGAGGAAACTCTTGATACTATTGATGATCTGAAGGAGAATTTTAGAGAATCTTTGGTGAAGAAAAAAATACAACTAAATATAGATACTCACAAGCTGTCCTCTGCATGGAATCCATGAGATCTAATTTAAATCTTCTAATGTGATGGTCGTCTCTCTAGTTGGAAAATGAAATGTATTATGCATCATATGGAATCTCTTAGTTAGAGAAGTCAATAGGCCATGGTTTACTCGAATATGGGGCAAATGCAGTAAAGAACCAAGGCCCATGGTCATCAATGTGTGAGAATCCTCATCAAACAAGTGAGTCACTAGGCACAATCCAATTGGATAAGGTCATCTAACTGCTAGATCTGGAAATACTCGTTGCATCCAACAAAAAAAGAAAATTTGTTAGAACACATCAAGTAAGGTATCCAAAAGCATATAAATACACCATGGAATCACTCATGATGGTCAAAAAGTCTAACTAATCAGTATGGAAAGAAATAAAGTAATAAAAAAAAGATGTACAATATATCGCAGACTATCATTATATCATATGATCCTTTGTTTAAAGCCGTACGACACTTCTTATTGTTGTGATATTTCACACCACATCGTACGACATGTGGGTTCCCATCATACAAATTTCTAGAGAACTATTGTACATCATTCTATCATTTTGCAAAATATCGTATGATGTTTTATTTAAGTGCATACAATATTCTAAAAGCTCGTACAAAATTTGAAAACAATGGACTAAAAAACGTGAAAATTCTCACACCGGAAGCCAAAATGAGTCTACTTTTTATTATCACTTATTGATGTGGGGTAGTATCATGGTTGGTTATGCAACCAACTCAGCTCAAAATGATGCTTGTGCACTAGGAACTACATCTCTGCTCTTTCTATGCTTTAAAGTCACAAAATGACAAAGGAAGAACTAATTTAAAAATAACCCTTTTAGTATTTTGACCTAATTTTACAAAATCTCATATTTTCATTAAAATTACATCCTAACCTAATTTCAATGTCTCAAATCAATTTTCAAGATTGAAATCAAAATTCAGATCCATCTTGACTGTCAAAATTGTGATTAAAAATTTATTTCTTTTATGCGCAACTAACTGACCCTTTGAGGCAAATATTTCACATCTTTCAAGGAAAACTTCATTTCATCATCATCCTGATTTCTTCATCCTCTTCATTGCCATTTAATCACATCTCTTCTTTATTTGACCTAATTCTTAATGATCTATCCTTTCTGGTTAAAGTTAGTCAAATTGGGCACATTGTTAATGCTCGGTGGTCAAACTTGGTTCTATGCTCTCTAACTTGCTGATCTATCATCATGAACTTTATATTTTCTCAAATCTGTCTTATTTTTGCATCTCCTCTCTATAATTTTGATTTCAATCTTGAGGGGGCATGAATACCCCATGTCTAATGCTATAAATTGATTCTGCCATATCTATCTATTTCACTTGGGGCAGATGCTTGACCTAATCTATTCACTCTTGGGCATATCAATTCTCATCGTGTCATATCAGCTTTGATATTCTCTTATCTTTCAATCTGTAATATCCTCCCCTGATTTGAACTTTGACTTGCAGAAATTTAACTTAAGGAATATTGTCAAACACATTGTATGCAAACTCATAAAGCTGATTTCCTCAATAAATTGCTTTCCAATGAGTAGATTTACGAACAACTATGAAGTGACATTAAAATGCATAATACACATCATAACATTTTCACAAACACTTGGCACACATTCAATAGTATATGAAAAATCTGGAAACTCTTTCAATCTGCTAATAAAGGGTGATTTTTAAATGTAGATGTGCACTTACAGCTGCCTTAAAGGCTGCAACAACTATTCAGACTTGTATTCAACAATTATTATGCAAAATATCAAAATTTGACAAAAGAAACCTGGAATTAGTGGCCGTAGTATTTTGCAGATGTAGTCGGCCAGCCCTCCAAACTTCTAATCAGCCGAAAAAACAAGTAAACTTGATACCAACACTGTTCACGCCGTACTGTAGCAAAATACTGTTCATGCGGCACTATAGCAATAACTAACTTCAGATCTGCACCTCAAACCCTTGTAAATTTCTTTATGCAAATGCCCCAAATGAAACCCAGTGTATTTCCTGAAGTGAAAACACCCTTGATCCTCCTGACTGTGTCTTCCAACAGTGAAGAGAATGCTAGCAAAGAGGGATTCCGTCCTCCAAGCCTGATAATCAGATATCTAGCAACATAACATTAATCTTCATCCAAGCATACAAAAAAAAAAGCTCTTCCATTTCTTTTATAGTGTTCTCACAAGAGCTCAATCCTTCGTTTTCTCAATGTGGGATAAAACATAACTCCCTTTATGTACCTTATGTCTCCAATGTGTTATAAAAATAAAGGGAACTCTTTTAATTTAAATATTTCCCACAAACTATAGTCTATGCATTAATAAAGTTAAATATTTAAATTTAACTTTATAAAATGGCTTTATCAATGCATAACAAATCTTATCAATGATAAATAAGTCTTCTTGTCAATTTTAAACAATTACCATCGACATACCACTATGACTGAATGTCTGGCCATGTCCAAGATGACTTACTATAAATAGTAAGTATGCCCAAAGTTGCCTCAGAACCCCTCAGAAAGACCTGCAACTGAAACTGTCTAGGCCAAATGGCCTCTAAGCCCCTTTAATGTCCTAGTTAGCCTACGAGACTGTGCAGAAATAGGCTAATGACAACATCATGCTATGAATGCTAGAAAGGGGACATTATACAATCTCTATTTTAGTGTTCAATTTTTGCTTCAAATTGTGCATTCGAATTATCTTGCTACCTTGCTAACCTTTGATTACTACTAGTTTAGGGATAGTTATATCACCACACTTTGTTCACTACTAGTTTGAAGTTAGATCTCTCTTATCATCTTGACATCGTCATTCTTTGACTTAATTTGTTCACATATTTCTCACACATTAGTAAAAAAAGGGCAAACGTAATCACCAAAAAAAGGTCTAGTAAACTATAAGCCCCATTTTCAACATTTTAAATCTCTATGCTAGACTATATCTTATCCTTAATCAATTTTTCATATTTATCAATCATTTTTCCTTGATCAAATCATCACATAATCATTTATTTGATTTTATCTTGCGGTTTGACAACCTTATCCTAAGTCTTTATTTAATTAGAAGAACACACTCCCTTTTAATTAAACAAAATCCCCTTTACCTATGTTTTCAACATCTTAAATCTTTATGCTAGACTACATCTTATGCTTAATCAATTTTGCATATTTATCAATAATTTATCCTTGATCAAATAATCATATAATCATTTATTCAATTTTATCCTGTAGTTTGACCACCTTATCCTAAGTCTTTATTTAATCAGAAGTAGGTGCTCCATTTTAATTAAATAAAATCCCCCTTATCCTATGTGTGCACATGAGAAATGAATTTCTTAATTTAAAAATAAAAGAAAATAATTTTGGTTTACACATTGAGTGCACACTTTCTAAGGTAAGTGAAATATATTTTTCCTCTTAATCTCCTCCACTCATTCTTTTGCCTCTTTAACACAACCTTTGATTTTGTCTCTTGAGAATTTTGAGCTCAAAATTAAAATGAGAATGAACCCCCACCCTTGATTTTGCTTCTTAATCTCTACCATCCAAATATCTTTAAAAGGAGGCTCTCTCCTCATTACATCTCATATCTCATATTTATGTTATTGTTACGCTTCTTCATGCTTATTTGAATTCTTAAGAACTTGAGCACTCACTTACCCACTTTCATTCTTGAATACTAGTTTAACATTTCTTTTATCATATTTATCTTAACATAGTCTAATTAGTTGATAGTAATCTTGATCTTGATAGATTAGCTTTTACTTTCCTTGTTCTTAGATCAGCTTTAATTTTCTTATACTTTCATTGCATCTTATATTAGCTATTGCATTATTATCTTAGTTTATTCTCAGTCATGCTTCCATTCGCACTTGGAAATCCTTGGATATTAGCATCTCATTGTAATTACTCCATTGAATCTTCCATCTTGTAGTGGACCTTGCAAGGGTCACTTATCTTAGTTTATTTGAGAGCTATAAGCACCATATCTTTTTCATTTCCCTTGCACGTTACAAGTAGGAAGCTATAAGATGCTTCTTGAGAATCTCATCTTCATAGGTTCTCTTAAGTGTAATGGTTAATAGAAGTGTACCCCATTTTCGATATACACTTTGGACCCAAATATCATAAATCTAGACATGCATATTCTAATTCTGGGACTCAATATTTCTTTACAACTTGCAACTCTTTGAAAATATATTTCCCTTAGGATACTTGACTAATTAAGGAATACAATCCATTTTTATAGGAGACTATTTGGACAACTCTATTCATATCCAAAGAAGTTGAGATGCAAAGTTATCTTTTTTTAAGACAATTAATCTCTAAGCCTAAGATAGTTTACATTTTTCAAGGAGATTTTCTTTGCTAGTTAAAATTAAAGTAAAATAGATTATAAAAGATATCAACTCAACATGGTCATGAGGTCTTGATTTAGAAATAAATTGTAGGGAGTTTATCTTTGCTAAAATATGTTCCATTTATAACTAGAATCCATATATTACACTACCTTCCTAGTGTATACACCTAAATCTGATTATATCATTTAAGTAATCCTATTTAGTCATATACTAAGGCATTATTAATTAGATATTTAATATTTAATTAATTCATTTCCATCCCTAGTCAATTAATTCAATTAATCAACTATAGCCTAATTGTTAAAATCAAATGACAAATCCAAAGTCTAAATATCAATTAAATCCTTTATCTCCTATTAAATTAAATAAATACATAAATATATTTTATTTAATCCCCAAAATCCCCTTTGATTAAAAAATTAATTTAAATCAATTCTCAAACCCTAACTATCCCTAAATCCCTACCATTAGCTAAATCTAACCTATTCAACCATGCTAATCTTGCTTAGCCAACTAATTATACCTACATCATAAATACTAGCCCACTTGCATCCCTTTAACATTCCACTTGCATCCTAATTCCTTCCTAATCAAGCCTAATCCCTTCCCTACGCATGTGCATACCCTTAACCAAGGGTTAAGAAAGTCTTAAACCAAACCAAAGTCAAAGTTCTATCCTATCCCTCTTACATTCCTATCCAAGAGCCTTAAAGGCTCTTACATGACTTAAAGGATCTTTAAAGCCTCTTACATTCTCCTTCCACACTCCTTCTCCCTCATAACTCCCTTTGGACACCCATCTTGACCCTGTTCCCCTGTCCAATCCACTTGTGACACTTGCCACAAGGCTATGGATTTGAAGAAGCACAATCCATGTGCTCTCCTTTACTTGCATCCTAGCCCTCCCTCATCCTTCCTTATCCTTGTATCCTGTCCCTCCATCCTCACACCATTGGCCTATAAATGAAACCCTCTCCCCTCACAATTAAAAATCATCTCTTAATACAAACTTACATTACTCCGTCAACCACTACAACACAACCATTTTCACACCATTACCATGTTATAATGCTATTTTGAGAGCCTAAAAACTACCAATATACAATTATAATGGAAAAATCCATCCACACTTACACTTTAAGCCTCTCATCCATTGTAGCTTAAGCAATGTTTGAGCACACATCCCATATTTTGGACACATCTACACATCAAAGGGAAGATTGCTTAGTTTAAGAGGTTTGCATGTTCTTAGGCTATTTGGTATTTTTAGTTCTCTTTTGTCCAATCATATATGCAAGTTAAATCTATTATTTTGAATGCTTTGGTTATTCGTTGTATTCCTTTAAGCACTAGTTTTATACCTCTACAATTTGGCACACCCGGTGGGACCCCACTATGGGTCATTCATTCATCCTTTTCAATCTACTTTGCACTAACAATCTAATGGCTTTTGTTTTTTGAGTACATTTTGGGGAGATTTTGTTGTTTATACAAGTTGAAGGACACATTGGGGAGGAAGACATATCCTTAAATACCCAAAAAAACACAAAATTTTTGGAAAAAATCATGGGTTGTGCATTGTGTTTATGCGCAGTGTCATTTGTGCAAACGCACCACCGTCTCTAATTTTTGGCATCTCTGAACTGTCGTCTCCATGTTTTGGCATCTTTATTTGTCTAACAATTCTAAGTTTTGTTTTCTTCAATGTTGTGGTGTTTGTGCCTGTATTTTTTCGTCTTTGCTTGCCGGATTCAGCACAGTGATTTTCCCAATGACTATGAGTTTTTGCATCTCTAATTTTTTCAACAAGACCGAGTTTTTTAATCTCCAAAGTTCTGTTGTCTCTAAATTTTGGCATCTTTGTTTGTCAATTTTCATCTGCATGGTTCATTGAAAGCACAATTTTAGTTTTTGTGCTTACCTTTGGTTTGAGGTTTTCTGCAAAACTAGTGATAAATTATTGATTTTTATTATTTAATAAAAAAGTATAAAATGAAAGTTAACTTTTAGTGGTTTCGTAGGATAGGGACCATTCTAAGTTGATTTATGTATACAAAAAGTAACAAAAAAAAGTTAAACTAAAATTTTTCCGTAGTAAATCATACATTTTATTGGATTTTTGGGTATTCTAACCAAGTTGTTTGTTTGTAGCATTGCAGATGGGAGCATTCTAGGAGCAACAAACCATGTTTCTTACAGTTTTTTCTTAAAGTTTTGTTTCCCTTGGAAATGAACTCGAATGACTTAAACACTTGTCTTTGAATGTATGTTGCATTTAATTGGGTAAATCAACACACACTCTTGAATGCTAAAGGTTAAAATGAACCAATGTGATAAACATCCAGTTTTTAAGTGCAAATGAATATTATGTGGAAACACTTCAACTTTGGGGCTTAAAAAGAATTCACTCAATCTCGAATGCCTTAAGAAAACTCATTCTTATTCCCATCTCTTTCAAAGTTTTCACTCGGGAGATTTCTTTTGTTGACACATTATTATGTTGACCATCGCTATAATTTGGAAATGAACTTTGTATGCTAAAATCATGATTATTTTCAAAGTAGTCACTAGGATGCACTAAAAGCTTCCAAATAGAATGAATCATGTGCCTTATGTGTTTTGAGATTATGCCTTTTAGCACATCTTTGAATTCTTTATTCTTGTAAATTAGGACCCTCTAAATACATGACACATGTATCGAAAGTTGTTAGCAAGATCATTTACAACAACCTAGGAGTGCTTCTAGAAAGTTCATACTCCTTTGGGAAGTGTGTCACCTTTAGAGAGAAGCACAAACTGGTAAATAATTTGGCTAGTACATAAATGAGGGGAAGGGTAAAATTTCTACTCCATTAGGCAAGTTTGAGCGGTGTGTTTCTGGGGGTAGCCTAAGGTGGGAAAACTTTCCCTCGATTTTAGCATGTCTGGAATAGATCCTTAAGTGGATTAGATATGTAACAACCAAGTGACTAACTCCATAGACCTAATTATGAACGAACTTAGTAACAACCCTTTTATCTTTGGTATGTTATTTGTGGTGCAAGGGAAAAAACATCCCTCAAGATTACTCACCATCGTGCTCCCCTGGTAGAGGCATAAGGCTACCTGGGTTTCATCTCTAAAAGTCATTGTCCTCACAAAAGGGGGACTTCTATTTTCCATGCTTTGAAGATTCTTTGATGTGTATCATTTGTCGATCAACTTTTGTATCAACTCACCTTTGTGATTAGAGGGACATATTGCACTAGAATCAAGAGACATCAAGTTGTGGGCCGTGGAATAACATATTGAAGCCAAATTGACCTTAAAGATAAAAAGTGTGTTTGAATTGTCTTATTTGTGAAAAACACCCATGAAAAACATTTTTTGAACATAAAAATTCTTATTATTACTATCAAATCCTTTTTCTAAAGAGATCAAGTCGAGGAGAGGTAGAGTGAGACCTAGATGAGGCTCTTTTCCACTTCTCAAAGTTGCTTTGTCCTTTGAGAGACTGTTTGCTCACAATACACCATATCTGATAGAGTCTTATCCTTGTTGTTTCAAAGCAATTGTTATCAAGTCTATTCACAAAAAAATTAGGGTAGTCAGCTTTACTTAACCTATTTCAAAGAAAACATCATTATACCATCCTTTGGTAAAAATCCCTTTATGTACACTCACGAACATCACTCTTCAAACTAGATTTACCCTTACTATCTCAAAAAAAGTTGTTATCAAGTCTATTCGCAACAATATTAGGCCTAGTTTATCTCACTTTACTCTGTATATCTAAACTCAAGTCACTTTGTCCTCTTGATAAAATACCATTTCTTAGACCTATTAGTTACCAAAAAAAATCTATGTTGTCCAACCTAAAGTAAAAGGTATACTTAGCGTAGTCACTACCTCAACCCATGGTTGCGATAAACCTAGTATAGTTATCTCATGTCAGATCCACCAAATCTAAGTTTAAAAAGATTAAGCTTCCACAAATAATAGTTTATAGAGAGATAGAAGTAGAACACAAAAGTATAGACCTAGCCCAAGAATCACAAAGTTAGATCAAATTAAAAAGGAAGGTGTTGAAGTTGCTCTACAAATTGAGTGGTATCAAAAAATTTAGAACTTAACCCTAATAAATGGAGTTAACACAAGCCTTATCAAACACACTATCTATACCCACTTTTATTAGGTTCTTCTTCTTCCACACACACTTTGCACTACCATTTCATAGACTTAGGTCTTCATATAGGTTTCTATCCTACTTAGGTATTTTAGATCCATCATCTTTCAATCATTTTTTAGAAATCCAAAATCATGCATCATAGATCAAAGTCTTACATCACCCCCATCATACTTAAGAATTTGATGGCATGTTGTTGAGAATTGTATACCCTATATCCTACATCCATCACACTATCTAAGTTACCTCTTAATTAAACATTATTTGGGGTAATCTATCTTTGTCACATGTATCCCTCATCACCTTGAGCAAAAGGTTGGGCTCCACACTTGATCATCATTTTTCTTCCCAAAGGCCATTAACCTACCTGAGAGTTGACATCACCATCATATCTCAAGCTTACTCATAGGGAAAAACATGCTCTCTATCACTTTGGCATCACATCACTCATCTTTAGATATCATATAATTAGACATAGGATCTTCTTTGTACATCTATCATACATCTTTGAGCATCCTAGAGTATGCTTGCATCATAGTTGTTACATCCTTTAGGACCTTTTCATAAAACCATACCTCCTTTTTTCCTTGCACCTTGCACTTCCTCCTTAGGAAAAATATCATTTCATGCCACCTACCACACATCTCGATGAGAAAAAATGGAAGAAGAAGGACATGAATCCTAGTCTTAGCAGTAGTGCAGTTAGTGCACAACTGTACCCCACAATCTCCACAAAACCACGTGATCCATCACCAAAAATTATAGAAGAATTAGGTTCTACATAGGACATAGATGCCTTCATGAATCAACTTGGTCACACAACTATTTTTAATGCCATCATAGATTGAAACAAAGAGACCATCATGGCAAATTTCTTAAAGGATAATGTCAGTGCCTTTGATTTTGGGAGACCCCCACCTCTTGACATTACAAATCTTGCACATCCTTTATTTGGTTGGCAACCACAACCTATAGGTTCATCTAAACCTTATGACCCTCTCTTTCTCCCAAGTGAAGGATATCAATCAACACAAACAGAGCATGTGGACCCAAATATCCCTTCAACCCAAATCAATGCTCCTACCCCACAAAACAATCAACCCATCATCACTCAATCCTTAATCCAAACCACATCCCAAACAACCATGACTATACCATCTACACTACTGCCCTTTCAACCACAATCATCCCACCAACAGTATGTCTAGTCACCTATGTAGATTTATTTACCTAGTCACCTATGTAGAGTTATTTATCCTAACATCAATCCCATACCTATATATCCCAATCAAAACTCCCATACCAACAGTCTACCTAGCAGATGCAACAATATGCCCAACCTAAATTCCAACAACCTATAATGTTTGTCCCAACAATCTCGTAGCCCATATTCCAACCATCACCATATGGAAGCCAAGGTTTTCCATATCAACCTACAACATCCACTGCATACCTTGCACCGGGGGCATCGAGATTGGGGGCACCAATTATGCCACCTATTAACTCTGAATGGGAAGAGATAAAAAAATGCTCTCAAGGCACTCAAGGATGGAAAAGAATCTAAAACTTTCAAGTTTGAAAATGATTGTCTGTACCCATTCGACAAAATTATAATGATGATGCCTTTCCCTAAACACTTTGAAATCCCAAAATTTAATAAATTTAGGGGGAAAGATTTTTATATGCATTATCAGGAAGTGGCTTACAATAACATGTTTCTCATGCGTCTCTCTCCTAAGAGTCTAGGAGGCCCTGCCCTTGAATGGTTTTGTTGCATACTCCAATGCACTGTTGACATATCAGTCATGTTTATTATTAGTGACACACAGTTATTAAGATTGTATATAGCTACCGAGCTTATTGTGTAGCTATCAGTATTTGCTGAGCATTTCAGTTGCTACCAAGTCCTTTGGGCAAATCCCAATGGTTATGAAGTAGTCACAATCATAGTGAAGATCAACAGTGTAAACCATGCATCTCAGTGTATGCCGAGTTTACCAGTGCAAGTTGAGTTGTATAGTGTTCACTAAGTTCATAGTGTATATGATGCGAGTCCAGTGTTAACCACACTTCTCAGTGTTAACCAACTAATTTAGTTTATATTGAGATTAAGGTGATAGTGCTTACTAAATCTTTCCATGGTAAACAAGTGATTCAGTTTATATGACAAGTTTCACAGTATCTACCAAGTCACCAGTGCAGACCAAGTTCAAGACTACTTAAAAGTGATCAATATGGACCGAGCTTCTACATCTACTAAGTGCATGACAATGCCAAGCATTGACAGTGGATGCCGAGTATCAAAACCTCACTGAGTTAGTCTTTAGAACCTGAGTGTCTTCATTTGGGCCAACTTTGTAATATTTGTTAAGTTGTATTGTGGCCGACTTTGTAATTTGTATAAATGGATTGGTATATATGTAATGAATTGTATCATATCCAAATGAGTAAGGAATGTGAATATGAATACAATGTAAGTGAATATAATCAGAGAAGAGCAGAAAGAGTGAATTACAAAGGCTACAACAGTATTAGGAGCAACAAAGTCATATGTATCACAACAAGGTGATTTGTACTTAAAGAATCTAATTCAACAAACCAAGTTTAGATCAAAGATCATCTACTATTTCATCCTAATAGGTGGATCAGTCAAATCCTTTAACAAGGTAGACCTAACAGTCTTTTGTAAATCTCTTTATCGAGTGCATACTTAATTGTATGTTTGTAAATCCTTTCACAAGGTGGACCTAATAGTCTTTATTGCTCCTAATAGGGAAGATCATCAGAAGTGATCCATGTAAGCTTTAATAGGCTAACTTTATACTACAATAGTAAAGTTTGTGGGTATCATCCCCACCCTAGTTTTACTTTCTGTTTGGAAGGTTTCGGGGAAACCAAATCTTTGTGTAACAGTGTTATGAATGCTTTCATGTTTTCAGTTTCTTATGCATGCAAATAGATCAGATTTTATGTAATGGAATATATGCTAATTAGACTATTGGATAAAGAGTTAAATTCTTGAAGTTTTATAAGTTACCGATTCACCCCTCCCCTCTCAATAACTTAGCATAGTCTTGAATATTTCCAATAATTGGTATCAGAGCTCTGTTGTTCTTAGGAGAAAGTTTAACAACTTGATCAAAGATCAAGGCCATGGAGATATTTAGACTTGACAAAGCTATTGACAATGAGAAGCTAGATTTGGAAATGGCCATTTCCCAACTCAAGAAAGCAAAGGAGCAACTCTCTCAATCCCTAAAAGGAAGGAAAGAACTTGCAATTCAAATGAATGATCATCTCTACATTGAAGAAAGAATTCAAGACCTTCATTCAAGAAATTCAGATGAAGCCAATGAAGCAATCAAAGAACTCCTAAAAAAGAATGGTTCCTTGCAAGAAGAAGTAAGAAAACTAAGAAGAGAGCAAGAGATTCAATTAGTAAGACTATGTGAAATCATGGAATAGAAAAACAAGATAAAAAAAGAGATAGATGGAAGGAACAATGAAATCTAGAATCAATCCCTTCAACAAGCAGACCTTGTTGATCAGCTCTCCAATGCAAATGAGGAAATCATGAGCCTAAGATTTGAAAATGAAAGAATGAGAAATGATCTAAATTTTGAAAGGCAAATCAATGACAGATTGTGAAATGATCTAAACTCTGAAAGGTAAATCAATGAAAGAATGATGAAATCCCAAGTAGACATGAATCAATTGAATGAGAAAAACCTCTATAGAAAAAAGGGAAAAGCAGGAATTGGATATATAGAAGGAGAATCATCCAAGCAAGGTGTGCAAAAGAACCAAAGACCTACTTGCAATCACTGTGGTAAAATAGGTCATAAATCAAACAAATGTTGAAGCAACGGAAAAACAAAATTTAATAGAAAGTGCTACAATTGCAATCAACGTGGTCATAGGGCTAATGAATGCAAAGAGAAACCAAAAATTGAAGGCAAATGTCACAAATGCAAGACACAGACAAACAAGTCATCAGAATGAAAAACCAAGATATTGAATCCAACAGAGAAAATTGTGAAAACAATATTTGGTTGGGACTACAACACCTGTTGCAAATGTCATTACTGTGGAGAATTTGGACACATTGGTATAAATTGTGTAAAGCATAATTTGAGAAAAATAGATATTACTAAAAGATGTTTCATTTGTACAAAACTTGGTCATCTTGCCAAGAACTGTATGAATATTGGTAGAATTGAAGATGAGAAAAAGGCAAAAGCTAATAACATCCAAAAAAAAATGAGATAATAATGGATTACTAAGTCTACCGAGGATATAAGTCCAAGAAATGATGATCAAGTCACTCAAGAATTGGGTGACTCTACCATTTCTACTTAAGTTCTCAAAGGAGAATTTGGAACTATGCTATCAAAGAAGACATCCAAAACAGTTCCAAATTGAAAGAGCAAAATGATCCAAATCTTTATTCAAGATACAAAGGGATCACCAAGTACAAGTGTCTATCGAGTTACCTTCTCTACCGAGTGAGGTTGGGTAAAAAACTCTATCGAGCAAGGTTGGGAGTAACAAAGATGCATATGGTTACCGAGTCACGAAGACTTCGTCGAGTGATAAATGCAAAGTAGTGGATGACAGTCTATCAACATGATATCAATCGATCTACCTTTCGCATTGAGCCTTTATGAAATTTTTTTAATAAAAGGCATGAAATCAAAGTCATTTCTTACCGTGAAATTTTGAGTGCTATTGCAAAGTGTGATCTTTAGAACTTCCAAGAAATTTGAGCAAATTTCCAACAAAAGTTTTCAAATTCTCTTAAACTCTATTAAGGGAAGATGACATCCAATAGTAGCATGGTTAAGTGAGGATCTAACATGTTGGTTCGTGGAGTGGAATGGAAGGTATCATATTTCAAGCTCAGTCCTACTATCATTGAAACCCTAGATTTGAGTGGAGTGCAATCTCAAATCCCTCCAAAGGTACTTCTGATCAATGATATTTGCACTCATTTCAAATGTGTTATTCAAGAGATTGGTACATTGGAAATGAACAATGCCCTAAATAAGTTGTGTGTTAATGGAATTTTGAAACCCAAGCACTAACACCTAGAAACCAAAGGCTTAACTCACATCCCTCACATGCCTCATGAATTTCAGGATTAGGTTTATCCTTAGTCAGGTGCATAATGGGCAGTTGTGGTTGGAACAACCAGTGTTGATCACAAAGAAGATGATTGATTGAATCACTAGTCTCCCAATGCTAGCCAAAGCCAAAATGACAAAAACCCTAGGTCGGATGGAACTTGAAAAGAAAGCCCTAGTAGAATGGGATGGTAGAAGAATGAAGATTAGCAGTGTTTCAGATATGTAATTGAATTTTGGTATTTACATCATTGTGCACAAGATATACAACTCTAGCAAGTTGAATAGTGTGTCATGTGAAGTTGTGGACTGGGCATACAAGATGGTAAAGAACAATTTATCTTTTGACCTTACCAAGCTATTGTTGAAATAGCTCAAAAAGAATATGGAAAGCATAAGGACATCAAAGAATAACCCGTGTAAGTTTGGTTCCTTGTTAACTTGTCTATTCTTTTATGTTCAAAAATTCTTCACTTCAAAATGCACTGTTATTTGGAGAAAAGATGTGCTTGTGTTATATCAGATGAATGAGTTTATTACTGAAATGGGTGACAACTACAATAGTATTATGGATAATTATTTTGGTGCATTTAAGGAAAAAATGAAGAATAGATATTGAATCCCCAAGAAACTAGTTGAAGATTATAAGGATGATGTATGTTTCATGGTGGATAGTGACAAAGTGTACATTCAAGCAGTTAAGCCTAGAATTGCGTGGGTAAAACCTCTTGGTTTTGAAGTTAATATTGATGAAACTAAAGATATCATTGAAGCTCTTGCGAATGAGCTAGCTGATCCTAAGGTAGCATATTTTGGCACATATGATGAAGCAAAAGCCAAGATTGAACTTGAAATAAAGCTTCCTCAGGTGGTAAACAAAGGAAAGAAGAGAATTACAAAATTGAAAACTAGTTCTACACTTTTGTTGACTGAGGGAAAAGGTGAGAATGAGGAACCAGAGGATGAGGCAGAATTTGAGGAAGAAGAGTCATTAAGGAAGAAAGGCAAAGTGATTATCACCAAGCCACAAAAGCCATCTACTACAGTATTCACAAGAAGATCTTCAAGGAAGAAATCTGACAAGGAAGGAGGAGACATCATATTCAAAAAACCTCCACCCACTTTCCAAGATAGATTAAAATATCTTGAAGCAGGAGCTGGTATAACAAATTTAAAATCATTAAAATATGAAATCACAAAAGTAGAGTAGCAAAAGTAGATTGAAGACCTGGTGATGGATAAGATGGGAAAATGGAAATACTCACCAGACCAACTTACTTCTCAAATTCCTAATGATTTGTTGGAAAAGATAAAGCTAAGATGGGAATTTGCTATGAAAATTGTGAAAGACATATATGGGAAAATCTTGGGGCAGTTATTACTGAGCGTATCAGATGTAGAGGTAAAAGAATCACTGAAGAAAAATGAAGAAAAATTGACTCTGAAGTTCAATACCTGTCTAATTTTGATGAAAGATATTTAACATGTATTAAAGAATGCAACAAAAACTTGGAAGAATATCTATCTATTACATAAACCAAGTGATTTTCCAATTGATGTTAAAGATGATGATGATGATGAAGAGGATAAGGAGAAAGATGAAGAGAAAAATAATGAAGAATTAGCTCATTTTGACAATGAAGAAGATAAAGAGGATCAAGGACAAGAGGCTACCGAGGAAGAAAATCAAGATGATGAGGAAACTGATCTAGTTAAGATAGTTGCAGTAGTTATTGTCTCACTTCCTCACTCTCCAAGCAAACTAGTGACAACATCAAGCACAAAGACAACCCCAACAAGTTTGATTGTGACCACCAATGCCAACCCAAACATCCAATCACACTTTGCTCCTACTCAGCTTAGCAAATCATTGACAAAAGTGACCTCCACTTCATCTACCGAGCTGTAGACTCTTCCTTCATCAACTGAGTTGACTACTTCAATTTTGAGCACACTAGTTTTGAGTACTTCAGTTTTGAGCACATCTATTTTGGATTCTTTAGGTATTTTTGTAAATATTCCTTCTATAAGCACAGTATCAATTTTTACAGCAAGTCCTAGCATGTCTACTATTATTTATATTCTAGGTACAAAAGCAATAAGTGTAAGGACAGTTGAGCCCAAGGTTCAATCGAGCAACAAATTTTTGGGTAAAGGAAAAGAGATGGAGGAAGAAATTGATTTAGATGAGGAAATTGTAATCCTAAATTGGGACATTTTCGAGCTTACTCTAGACCAAATGCAGTCATTTGATGAACTCCTCCAAAAGAAGGCTAAACAACAAATATTAAGAGAGGAGAGAGATAAGGAATTCAAAATTATTCAAGATGCAAAGAAATTTTTTGTAGAGGCTATAGGTATTGAGGTTGATTCTTCTCAACCAATTTTCTATCAACTAGAAGAGACAGTCCAAAAATTTAATGAAGATACTAATGGACAACATAAGCTAGTGCATAAGGTAGAAAATAAGTTTGATAATAAAGTGATGGAGCACATTGCTCAACAGATAGCTATATATCAAGTAGAACTTTCTACAATTTTGGGCAATTTAGAAGCATCTTGTACAAATGCGTCATCAATTTTTGGAAAGCTATGTGATGTTTTTGAGTTTACTAAGGAAATAAAGGACAAATTGTCCAAAATAGATGAAGATTTGAAGGCTAGTGCTCAACAATTGCAACTTGACCCTAGTTCAAGCTTTGCACATTTCAAGAAAATAAGATTTTTGTCACATATGCAAGCAGAATCACTTAGAGAAGAGGCAAGGATTAGATACACATTGATAGATATACAAATTATTATTTGATGCACTAAAAAATCACATTGTACATTCAAAAACTCTCATCCATGACAATAACTTCTCCATTGAGGACCATATGATAGAATTGTTAGCAGAAGTCCAAATTGCACTTCACACATGTTAATTCCTGTAAGACAATTGGGATAAAACCTTGGCAATCATTCTCAAGGTACATTCATAATTTTTATCTCATTTGGTGTTACTATGTAAATAAATAGAGTACATCTTTGGAATTAATGTCAAAAAGGGGGAGAAAGACATATGTTATGGGGGAGAACATGCAATAAGTTGTAAAAACAATGGGGGAGTAAGATATTACAGTAAGATATGTTGTATATAGAAAGAAGATGTATAGTATACTATATAGAAGAACCTTACCATGTACAAATATATACCTTAAAAAATCTTTTTTGAAAAATCTCAAAAGAGTATACTCTACTGAAGTAGTATCACGAGGTGATGGATAAAAGGTATTTAGGAAATTTTTTGAATTCAATTTTGGCTGATAAGTGTTTTTGTCACTAATGCCAAAGGGGGAGATTGTTGACATATCAGTCATGTTTGTTATTAGTGACACACAATTATTCAAATTGTATATAGCTATTTGAGCTTATTGTATAACTATCAGTGTTTGCTAAGCATTTCATTTGCTACAAAGTCCTTTGGACAAATGCTAGTGGTTACCAAGTAGTCACAGTTATAGTGAAGATTAGCAATGTAAACCGTGCATCTTAGTGTATCCAAAGTTTACCAATGCAAGCCAAGTTGTGTAGTGTTCACTGAGTTTGTAGTGTATGTGATGTGAGTCCAGTGTTAACTGAGCTTCTCAGTGTTAACCAAGTGACTCAGTTTATACCGAGCTCAAGGTGATAGTGTTTATCGAATCTTGCCATGGTAAACAAGTGATTTAGTTTATATGACAAGTTTCACAGTATCTACTGAGTCACTAGTGCAGACCAAGTTCAAGACTACTTGAAAATGATTAGTATGGGTTGAGCTTTTACATCTACCAAGTACATGATGATGTCGAGCATTGACAGTGGATGCTGAGTATCAGAACCTCACCAAGTCAATCTTCAGAACTCAAGTGCCTTCATTTGGGCCGACTCTGTAATATTTGTGTTAACTTGTATTGTGGCCGACTTTGTAATTTGTATAATTGGATTAGTATATATGTAATGAATTGTATCATATCCAAATGAGTAAGGAATGTGAATGTGAATACAATGTAAGCGAATATAATTAGAGAAGTGTGGAAAGAGAAAATAACAAAGGCTACAATACTATTAGGAGTAGCAAAGTCATATCTATCACAGCAAGGTGATTTGTACTTAAAGAATCTCATTCAAAAAACCAAGTTGTAGATCAAAGATCATCTATTGTTTCATCCTAATAGGTGGATTAGTAAATCCTTTAACAAGATAGACCTGACAATATTTTGTAAATCTCTTTATTGAGTGCATACTTAATTGTATGTTTGCAAATCCTTTCACAAGGTGGACCTAGCAGTCCTTATTACTCCTAATAGAGCATATCATTAGAAATGATCAATGTAAGCTTTGAAAGGCTAACTTTATACTGCAGTACTAAAGTTTGTGGGTATCATCCCCACCCCAGTTTTACTTTCTATTTGGAAGGTTTCTGGGTCACCAAATCTTTGTGTAATAGTGTTATGAATGCTTTCATGTTTTTAGTTTCTTATGCATGCAATTAGATCAGATTTTATGTAATGTAATATATGCTAATTGGATTGTTGGATAAAGAGTTAAATTGTTGAAGTTTTAGAAGTTACTAATTCACCCCTCCCCTCTTAGTAACTTAGCATAGTCTTGAATATTTCCAATAGTGCACAATTAAAATTTTTGTTGATCTTTCAAAATCATTTGTAGCCCAATATGCTCATCTAGTTGATATTGAATTATCTGTAGTTGACTTAATTCATGCCAAAAAAAAGGGAGGTAGAAAGCCTTGCAGATTACTTGGAAAGATGGAAAACTCTCACAAAATGGATTTATTACACTATCCCAAAGTGTCACCTTATTAAAATGTTCATCAATAATGCCCATCCTAGTCTTGCACATCACATGGTCATGAATTGTTTCCAAACATACAAAGACATCAAGGAAAAGTGTATGGTCCTTGAACAAGGAGTTATTAAAGATGATCTCATTAAGATCTACAAGGAAAACACCTAAGATCAAAGTCAATACAATGACAAACCATAGTACTAGAATAAGAATAAAAACATAGTTACTGATGAAGCCACAGACACTCGACATGTTCATATAGTTGGAACAACACCCAACACACCAAACACATTTTATCAGCAACAATCCTATCAACAATAACAATTGATTCATCAACAACCGCCTGTACAAAACAATCAACACAATACCAAAGTACCCAATCCTCAAAATTAGATCGACGCTATCACACTCTTAGTTGGACCAAAACCACGCGTTCAATGACAACCTCGAGTATACACCCCTTTGGGTGAACCCCTTGATGTTATTTTAGTGAAACTGGCTAAGCATAACCTTATTCAGTACCCATAGACACAACCATTAGAACATAATCAGTCAAGATCATCCTGGTATAAAGACAATGAGTTCTGCAAATTTCATTGTATTAAGGGGCCTACCACTCTCAAATTCATGTAGCTCAAGAACTATGTCAAAGATCTTATTGACCAAAAGGAAATTACAATGGGGGCACAAGCCTCAGCGAATGTAGGATTTTTAATATATCCAAATACATTTCCCCCACACAACAAAAATACAGGCAAAGCCCCTGCAAATAATCTTGTCACCAAAAAACCAAATATTGCTCAAAACAAACAAGGTGATAACTGAGACAAGTCTCAAAATTGTACATCAACCTACTTGGACTATGGAAACCTAATTAGATGCATATCACAGGTCGAGCCTTATATAAATGTTATAAATATCAAAGGCCCAAAAGCCCAATGTGCAGTCACCACTAGAAGAGCTTAATTCAACATAGATGGACCATCTATATCTATCCCATCAAGACCACCTCCATCAGGACCGCAATATAACATCTTGGAACATCCTGGAAATATGCTAGCTCAAATTTCCATTTTGAATCTCTTATGCACAAGCCCATTTTATCAAGAGATCCTTGACAATGCTCTTCACGACTCACGTGTCCCTACTGACATGAACACCATTGAGTTTTGCAACCTTGTAGGCCATCTATTTTCCTGGAGCACATTATCTTTCAAACTTTAGACATCCTATTTGTTTAGCCTGATCATATACTTCCACTTCACATAGTTGTTCTGGTCTTTGACTTCGTTGTCAAATAGGTCATGCTAAATAATGGATCGGCCTTGAATCTATGTACTTTAAAATTTATCAAACAAGTGGGATACACTAAGGTAGATATCCTACATGAGGTCATCACTATCAAAGAATATGACAATCTGGAATAGACCACTCAAGGGACTATCCTACTACTTATCAGAGTGGGCCCAACCACTCAATAAAAAGTTTGTCACGTAGTTGATCTTAACCTCCCATACAACATCCTTCTCAGTCGACCATGGATTCATGCCATGAAAGTTATTCCATCTACATACCATCGGTGCATCAAATTTCCACATAATGGCACTGAGATAACTATCCATGTTGATCCATAACCCTTTTCTTATTGCTATGTGGTGGAAGCATCATATACCAACCATTGTCCTAGGATCGAGATCAATAACACCATGGTTAGCTCCTGTGGTACATACCACAATCCAAACACCATTTTAGCCTCCACTCTTTCCACAACTAAGATCAACTACCAAGATTGTGGGGAATATAGTCTTTCTGATGCTTTTGGTTTCGATGCTTTACCGCTTGATCACATACTAGAGGAAGCTTGACATATCAAGGGCCAAAGATAGATACAACCCCTCAAATCAGACAACTTGGACCTACCACATTTTTTATCAAGTGTATCCTTAATGGAGAGGAAAAAAATCCTAGCATTTGTACATGGCTATACAAGGATCCACCTCTAAAAAGTGAAGAGCTTCTTGGTCACTTCAAACAAAAATACCCATGGTCACATCACCTTGCTACTGAGTAATGGGATTATCAAGGAGGTGGTCTAGGCCATAGAATTAGGGATTAGATAGCCTGTAGAAGCCTACAAAGAAGAAAAAAAGAAATACCTAGGTTATGGACTCCCTACAATTGGGGGCACCACAAAAAAATGGTCATGCCTTTATGAAAATCTAAAATAATTTCGTTGAGGTTGAAGAAATTCCTAAAGAGGTTGAAATGAAGGCCTACGATGCTATTTTCCTCAACAAACTCATCTTAGAAGCCTTTTTTCTCTATGAACTCTCCATCAATCTAATAGACTTACCACTCACGCACCCCAAACTCATTGATTGGGACCAACCAAGTGTTATTTGTATCGACAATTTCTCCATGGAGCATGCGCTCCTCAGATTCATTGAGGCTGAAACAACACACAAGAAACAACCTCCACATTCAACTTATGTCTACAAGTTGGATCCAAAAGTTTACTTTGGGGAGGAGGAAGTCTCTAGTCACATTAATAAAGAAAAGAAAAAGAAAAAAAGAAAAGCAAAGGTATCCCCTAATGAAAACTCTTCTAGAGCACCATCAGATCATTCAAAAAATGAAAGGAAAATAAAGGATGTATTCAATGGTGAAAACCTTTCTAAGGCACCTGAGGATGGAGATTTCATCCTTCCCCTACAAGATCACAGGCCTGTAGTGTCATCAATCCTAACAGAGGAAACAAGACTAGTCAATATCGGTCTAACGGAGACACCAAGGATCATACATATTGCATCATCATTACCACCTAAACAATCAAAACTTCTCATCGAGGTCCTTCATGAGAATATTGGTCACTTTACATGGTCCTAGTATCAAGACATGTTGAGGTTGGACCCCAAGTTAGTGGTACACCACTTGGTCATAGATCCAAAGGCTAAACCAATCAAGCAAAAACTCTGTAAGATACATCCCAAAGTTGCTTTGTTGGTTAAAGCAGAGTTAGAAAAATGGCTAGATGTGAAGATCATTCACCCGATTGACTATTCAAATTGGATCTTCAATATGGTACTTTTCACAAAGCCTTTTGGTGATATTAGGATTTGCATAGACTTTAGAGACCTCAACAAAGCTTTCCCAAAGGATGATTTTGTATTATCAAATATAGACATGATTATCGCTCTCACCACATGCCATGACCTCTTATCACTCATGGATGGTTTCTCGAGATACAATCATATTTAGATAGCAGAAGCAAATCAACATAAGACAATATTTACCACCCCTTGGGGAACCTTTTGTTATAGCGTGATGCCATTTGGGCTAAAGAACACCAAGGCAACCTATTAGTGAGCCATGATGATCACTTTCCATCATCTCATCCATAGAACTCTTGAGGATTACATGGATGACATTTTAGGTGTCTCTCAATGCCCTTGATTACTTATCTCACCTTAAGGAAGTGTTTGATTGGCTAGCCAAGTATCATCTCATGCTCAACCCCAAGAAATTTGTCTTTGGCATCACATCTAGAAAGCTCCTAGGATTCATTATATCAAGGCATGGAATTGATATTGACCCTAAAAAGGTTAAGGCCATCATGGATATGTCTCCTCCCAAGACACTTAGAGATAGCTTTGCTCTCTCCAAGGGAAGTTGCAATTAGTCAAACAATTTATCTCACAACTAGCAGATAAGTGTCAACCATTTACACACCTACTAAAAAATGACCAAAATTTCAAGTGGGATCCTACTTGTCAGTGTAGCTTTAAACTAATCAAGCAATCCTTGGCTAATCCACCTATCCTAGTTCCATAAGTTGTAGGAAGACCACTCATATTATACATCACAACTACCCCTACAACACTAGGTGCTCTTCTCGCACAACTTGACGACAATAGAAAAGAGAGGGCTATTTACTACATCGGTCGCACTCTAGTCAAGTATGAGCTTAATTATACACCCATGGAAAAAGCTTGCTTAGCCATTTTTTTCCACTCAGAAGCTCTGTCATTACATTCTGAGTCACGTTGTGTAACTAGTATCCAAGATTGATCCATTGAAATATATGTTGTCATGCATAGTATTCATAGGGTACCTAACCAAATGGGTCATGCTTCTTGGTGAATTCGATATCCAATATGTTGACAAAAAAGCTGTCAAAGGTCAAGCTATAGTAGATCACTTGGTCGATG